>VWZV01002090.1:78507-132579 GCA_013397155.1 Irena cyanogastra | reverse complement strand
AAAAAAAAAAGAAAAAGAAAACCCAATGAAAATTGACCAAACAAAAGAAGGAAACAACCCGAAAAAACGCAAACAACTAAACTTCCACGGGGAATGGAATTTAAAAAATATTTTCTGCTTAATTTTGGCATAAAAACTTCAAAAGGACGTGTTGTTTCAAAGGCAAAAAGAAAACAAAAAGAAAGAAAATTTGCCAGATGTGTCAGATATGTGTATTGTATATATCTGTAGGAAAAATATATTTTGAACAATAATTCGTGCTCAGCACTGACTCTGCTAACATTATTTAACACTGCTAATTTTAGAAGCAATCACATTACTTTAGTTTTCTTAAACTTACAGTTTACACAGCTGTTTAAGACAGAGGTGCTTCCCATCCCATCTTCCTTATGCCAGTACTTGGACCATGCAGCCAGATGGTTCAAAATGAGTTAATTTGTCCTAATTTTTCCTTCTGGGTGAGATCCTGGATCTACATTATTGTGTTTCCAAATATCCATTACAGCTAGCTTGAGTGGGCTGGTTTACCCAGCCAGAAACAAGGAGAGAGAAGGAATATAAGACCAAAGTGGAAATAGGGTAACCTTCAGGCAGCAGTTTATTCAGTTGCTTCACAGCACTTGCCTTAGTCTACATAAATTTCAAGTTTATCAGCATGTTTTCTATGCTATCAAATCCTTCATCAGAGAAAATTGTTCAGCTTCTCATCGAGAATTTTCTCCCTAAGAAGGAGTAACTATAAAATCATAGCATCATCTGTTGCTTTACTCTTAAGAATAGCCTTATGTATAATGTAATTTAAACTTCTTTAAATCAATACAATAACTTATTTGCAAACAAATAGTAGTTATATGAGAACCTTCAATAGCAAATATTTATGATCAAACCGAGAATTTTCCTTATGTCCAGATCTTAAATTAATATTCATTAAAGTCTTCTCAGAGGTGTTTCCTCTGGGCTGAAAATGTTCTGGAAGCAAGAGTTATACAAAACTTAAGGGGAGACAATGTCAAGTGAAGTTCAGGTAGACAATATTCCCTGCTTTTCTCTTGTCTACCAAGCCAGGCTTTTCATCACAGAAATTGATCAGGTAATTCAATATTACAGTGCAACTAGAACTTCAGAGAGACACCTGAGCTTTTGCAAAGGGAATAAATATATTAATATATTTATATCAGGGTTCCTCAACATAATGAGCGATATAGGAATAAAAGTATATTAAAAACCCTCTTTTTTCATCTCACCTTGCTTTACTGGAATGGTTCTTGCCGTTTGTTACTATACTTGCAAACATGCACTCCAAGTTATCCTTTTTAAATACAAGTGAAATATTTCAGACCTGTGGGAATGTATACAAGGGAGAATGCCTTTATTTTCTGCTTTTTTAAAACACCAGTAAGGCCCCATTAAAACCTTAGTGTCTCCCTGGAAAGCTCAGATGTTCCCACACTGTTCAGCAGGGATTGAAAGTTGAACCTGAAAGAAAGACATATAACAGACAGAGTCTTGTGATGAACAAAAAACTGGCCCAAGCATAATAAAACCATGTTATTTTGAAAAATTAACTCCTATGAGCTCCCCCTCTCCCCCAGCTTTATTGAAAGGATTATGCTTACGGGTAAGTTTCAGACTTATGCTTGCAGATTTTTTTCCAGTGATTGCAGCTCTTCAGGTGGCCCAGATCTTGGCTCTGAAGAGACCTCCTGGCTTCTTTGCAGGGTGGATAAAAACATTACCAGATCCCAGGCTAGCAGCATTGGATAGTAGAGGCAATGGATATGTTGAGGAGAATTGGGAAAATAACAGAAGCCAGGAGGGGTTCTGTATTTTCTTTCTTGGAAAATAAATAGATTTTTGAACAATACTGGGAAATTATTAAAGAGACTTGGGAGATTTGTAAGAACAATAAATCAGAAATAAAAACATAGAGGGGAAGAAGAGTATAATATACTATAAATACATATAAATATAACAGTCAGACTAGGAGACAGTTAAATGCTGGGGGAAAGGCTGACAGAGAAAATAGGCATCATTAAGTAGAAACAGGATTTTCTGCTTACAGGGACTAGAAGAGCAGCCTAAGAGGAAAACAGTCTTTGTAAAATGAGTACAATGGAATAGTGATGAAGACAGTAACATGGGAAGAAGATAGGCAGGCAGAAAGCCCCAGCTATATAGAAAAATGAGGGTTCAGCTAGTTTCATAATATCTGGCAAAACAGATAACATCCACTCATGGATGCTATTTTCTTCCATACAAGGTGCTGTCAGCTAGAGCTGGCAGTCACCCCATGATTCAGCCTGCTTGCATCAAAATGCTTTGTTAAGATATACAATACTGTATTAAAGACATTGGTGATTTCATTTTTGAGCACAACTCACTCTAATGATATATTTGCGCACATCTTGCAGGGGACTACCACTTCCTCTTGATTCCAAGAGGGACACTTCTCATTAAATGGACAGCTTTTATACAGTTTATTCTCTTTTTCAGTGTCATTCCTAAGTTATTTATCATGCACCGTTTGATTCCACTTTGAAGAAAGACTTGCTGAATTGTTGATTTCCCTGGGGCTTTTCACTGCCCCATCATTATAGCATTTGAAGACTTTGCCAGATGATGTATGTGTTTACAACACCTTCTAAGTGAGGAAGCACTCTAATCTGAGTTTGAAGATAGAACTCTAAGAGCTTCTAATAATTCTGTGTATCCATTTTGAAAGATCATACATGTTTACAGATCATACATTCCAAACCCAGTTGGAATAGATTCTTATATTGCAACTCCAAGCATTCAGCTATTGGCAAATAAGTCTTTAGAATTTCAAACCGATCACTCTAAAATGAAGGACACCATCCAAAATGTTTAGGCAGGTTTCCTAGCATTGCCTATACTGATGGAGACACTGGAGGGTTGTAGGTTTGTTCGCTTTTGTGACTTTCTGTTTTGTGGGCTACGAAATTATCTGTTGCCTTCATAAATACTCCCTCAGCTGCGCAAGAACACACAGGCTGAAACCTAGAAAGTGATTGGCTAATAGCTTCCACCATGGATTTTTGTTCATAAATCTATTCAATACGTTATTTCTATCTCCTGGGATTTTTCAGAGGAAGACAAGGCAGTTAAGTATTGCCATATAAGAAATTTTAGAGTAAGATTCATATTAGGAATCCTATACAGATATTTCAAAACCTAGATAGATAACCACACTAAACAAATGCATATGTTCCAACCTAGTTAATTCTGGGAGTCTGTGATTCTCTTCCTTACGAAGTCAGTCAATTTTTTAACCTTTCTCTTCTATGAGAGAAAAGGAAGAAATTAGCAACAAAAAGAAGTGGGGCAAAGTATTGTTGGATAAAGAAATAATTTCTCTCCCCACAACAGTAATTGCATAACACTAGGAAGATGAAGCTCAAAACATACAGCTTCCCTTCACGACTGGACAGGTCTTTAAGGCATATTTATTCAATGCAAGCGTGGATATAGATGTATAACTGCACCAAACTATCATGCTAAAAAAAAATCTGTACAAAGCAACTGTGGCTCCAATTAAAAAAATACCCTGCCGGTACTAGGGGTATTTTCCTACTTACGTGTTTTTCCTTTGCATCTGAATTATGCATGTTTTCTATATTTAATTTGCCCACTTATTAAGGAAAATGCTGATGTTAAGATCTTTTCGAAAATATATAATGAAATATCCCTAGGAAAATTCACTGCTTCAATTAAACTCTGATACTCTCAACTTCAACAAATCAGAATTTTCATAACAGCAGGATTTAAGCCCCTTTTTATAATAAAATAGATAATGGCAATTTTGGATTTTCTCATTTGAACTGCTCATGGAAACAAGCAAATACATGTAGCCTACAGATTAATCATATAATATAAGCCTGCAGTGAGTCTTCCTTGCCTCTTTCAACCTAATCTGGATGGCATTGACAATTTGGGCCTACAAGGGTCTATATTTTCATTTATAGTTTAAGTATCAAAGTGAAATGTGATAGTACAGGGAAAGGCTAGACGGTTAACAGATTCTGCCAGTTTGTCTGAATACTTTCAAAATTTTCTGCCTCAGTTTTTAGCAAATCTTATTTCTATATCCCTTAACATGATTTTTCAAACTCATTATCTCAGCAGATCATGGAATTATTGAGAAATATATATTTAATACTCCATTTTTATGTGTGTACATGTAACTCTGATTTCAGAAGACCTCTTGTTCCATCCATAGAGTTATCAGTCAGCTGCAGTTTTATGTTGAAGAAAAATAAATCTTTATTGCCTCTTTTTGCAATCGGATAAATTAAAATAATAAGTCTGTCCATTATGGAAAGAATGTTCCCATCTTTCTTTATAGATAGTATCAAAGTTTCAAAACTAATGTGTTCTTTTTTCCAAGCATGTCCCAAAGTATTTGAACACACAGATTTTTTTTTGTTTGTTTGTTTTATTTCAGCTTTATTACCTTTAAGAATTTCTTTCCAAGTTCCTGAGTAGCAAGCTACATCTATGTGATTGTCCTATTCCAGCCTATGAAGAATACAGTTCTGGGACCTAATTCCAATTATTTAACATATCAACAGTGAATTCTACTTAGTTTAAAGCTTTCATGTCAGATTACTATGTTGAAAGAACTCTCTGGGTTTTTTTCCCAGTATGTCAAACACACCTAGTTTTCATTCTGTCCTCTGATTAAAATTAATGAGATATGTGGTTGTACATCAAAATAACAATGAATTAATATTCACTCTTTGTTTTTTTAAATAAATACTTTCAAATTATCTCTTCCATCCTGATATTGGTTTACAATTAGCATGTTTAACTTAAAAGTGCTCCAAATCAAACTGTAAATGGATAATAAAAAATAATTTATTTTCTTATAAACCTTTCTACTAAGAACTCATTTAAAAAACCTACTTCGGCTACTCTGCTGATTAAAGAACATTTTGTTGGATATGTACTGATTTTGTAGCCTAGTGTAAAATGGGGTCGTATTGTCTAACCCAAACCACGATTCAAATTAAACTAAGTTTTTTTGCACTTTCTTCCAAAGCCCGATATATAATGGTCTAAGTAAAGACAAAATTTTGGAAATGGTTGTGCATATATTCATGTGTCTTCTCTGCAAGGTCGCACATCAGTTATCTTCCTGGAATTAAACCCTACAACTACAGCAGTCATAAAAAGTTTGTGAACTGGATTTTTAGCACTATATAATTGGTCATACTGATCACACTGCCTGCAGTGTTATTTTTACAGACAAAATTTAAATCAATGTTAGGATCCAAAATAGCAAAATAGGTCTTAGCACCACTTTTATGACACTTCTTAGGAGAAATGTAACATTGACTATTGTAAGATCTTGTAAAAAACACACAGCTTTCTATTTCCTGGGGTTTTTGGTGGTTTTGAGGTTTTGGTTTTTTGTTTGTTTTTTTGGGTTTGGTTTGGTCTGGTGGGGTTTTTTGTTGGTTGGTTGATTTGTTTGTTGGGTTGTTTTTTATTCCTCAGAATAAGGAATTGCTTTTTATTCCCCAGAAAAGCAAGTTTTCCTCAAAATCCGAGAAAGAATGACTACAGAGTGACCTACAGAAAGCAGCTTTCCTGGAACATCTAATCTCTACGTTGAGCAGGTTTTAGGCTATCATATAACCTGTACAGCTCTGTGCTTGCCTTTCTAGATGAGGAGAGCAGATTGAAACTTGGAAAATGTCTCAGGTGAGAAATGCCAAAAAAAGGGTCTCCAAGCCTGTGGTACTCACACAAAACCATTTACTCACCACATTAAAACCATTAAGACTTTCCAGGCTTTAGGCTGATGTAGGCAGTTCAGGTTATACCCTCCAGTCCTCTTCTCACCAGTCTTGTAAAATGAGAAGTAGTCTGACCAGCTTTGTTTTGCTATTCAAAGTTGGTCACCAAAATAATTATGCAACAGATGGAGTTACATTTATCTTCAAGTAAAAGGAGAAGACACTCAGTTCAGCACTAGAAGAGGTGTTAGAGGACACCAAGAATTGAGAATGAAGCATTTATTTCAAAGATCTGCAACTGCTCATGAGGGGGTTTTTTTGAAATATTGTAAATACAATCCCATGCTCGTTTTTTAAATTCTTAAAAATCTATTAAATTATTAAAAGAAATTATGTGAACTAATAACTGAACAAATTCTATGAGATACTTAGATTTGAAAATGGGAGAAAACTGTACTGCAAGGAAGGATTTTTTAAAAGTCGAAATATTTTCAAGACTAATAAATTAATAAAATACCAAACCCCAAAATATTGATTTTGCTGCAGAAAGGATTTACTACAGGATTTTATTCATATTTTGGTTTTCTCATGTCAAAAATATGTCATGACCCCACTGGGGAGCCGGGGAAGTGTGTGACAAGTCCTCTCCCTGAAGAGAAAGAAACAGCAGAGACAACCTGTTATGAACTGGCCGCAGCCCCGATTCCATGTCCCCAGAGCCTCTGATTAAAGGAGATAAAGAAATCAATCCCTGTGTAGGAGGGAGTGATGAGGGCAAGGTGCTTGAAGATTTACTTATTGTTTCTCATTACCCTACTGATTTGACTGATAATAAATTAAACTAATTTCCCTCAGTCAACTCTGATTCATCCATGATGGTAATTGGTGAGTTATCCCTACCTGCCCTTATCTTGCCCCACGGACATTTTGTTATTCTTTCTTTCCCCTGCCCAGCAGCTGTGGCAGGCACATGATGTCCAGCCAGGGTCAACTTGATGCCACTTCTTTTTCTTCTCAGCCTTTATTCACACCCCTGCCCACCCCCATACTCCCTAATTAGTCCTATCTATAACATGTTCTTATTTTCCTGAAAATAATCTGGTCTATGAATTAACATTTTCTTTGAATTTATACCGTGCCTCTAGAGAAACAGCAGATACACTGACCGAGGCAGAGATACAGACAAGGAGAGGAAATTCAGTCCTGTTAAATCAACACCATTTTTTCAGAGAATGAAAAAAGTAATTTGGAAGCAGCAAAGTCTGGCCCCTACAGATAAATCAGAAAAACCTCACTTTTTTTTTTCCACTTTGAAGGTACAAAACATCTGTTTTGAGGTGAGCATGGATATCTGCTGTATGCTGGAGATATCATCACAGGAACACCTATCATTGTCACTGTCTGATACTCAGAAAGAGGTAAGACACTGCTTTAGTGTCTTATTGACATCTTCACGTGCATTTAAGAAGGCTATGAGCAGATGTGCTTTAGGACAACCAGAAGCTTCCACTTGGACAAAGAGATTAAGCAGTTTAGAGAAAAATGTAAGAGAGGGTTAACCAATATCCTAAAGAAAGAGGTATATAAAGAGAGAGTTTTTAATGAGCATGTAAAAATAGAAAACCTAAGCTGAGAAAAAAGGTACTTGCCAGACTTTTCGCCATTTTTCTTTCTACTAACATGTAATATGTTTTGTCATGAAACAGTCTTTACTCAGAACACTATCCCTTTGTTAGTGGAGGAAAATGTGTACCTTTCAGCATATGGTTACTCCACAAAAGTCTTTGCTAAAGGAAAATAAAATTATTTCCATTTTTCCAGATGAGTTTGATAGTGATTTAATGATTTTAATTGATCTCCGGTGCTTCTTTTCATGTGCCAGCACTGTGCCTCATTTGACCTCAGGCTTGCAGAAACTAATTAAATATGAGTGCAGAGACAACTTAAAAATTCCAGAGCCAATACAGATAACAAAATAAGACTTCCTCTACTTTTTTCTCCTATTTTTTGAAGAAATGAGTTCTGTATTCTGAGCAAAAACCACACCATCCTAGTTAATAAGATCATCTGGGATCAATTACTGCTACACATAATAATTCTTTATTCCAGATGTGAGAATGAGATAGCTGCTTATCTCTGTAGAAAATGAACACTGGCATTCACTTGAAAGATTTATGCTTGCATCATTTTCATACACACATATTTGGAGGGGTTACTGTCCACTATGTCTCTCCTGAAAGGGACAATCAGTGTGGCAAATGAGCTTGTATAAAGAGTAGCACCCTCTAAAAAAAAAGCTTTTTTAATTTTTTTTTCTCTAAGTTGTAGACAACTGATTTCAAAGAATTATGTCTGCATGTACATGTTCTCTACTAAACACAAATTTCTGCCCAAAGAAGTATGCATTTTCATAAACCAGCCTAAACCTGAGTTGCTGGAGGAGATGGTTCTATCTTCTTCCTTGAGTACTCTGTGTTTTCTATCCTCCTCCAGCTCTTCCACTCATGTAGCTATGCAGCCATCCAGACCAAAGATATGATATGCTGGGAACAAACGAAAACAGTACACCAAACCAATCAGGTTTAGCTCAAGTAGGATTTTGACTGTCACACAAGCACCAGCCTCACAATATGCAGGGAAGTTAAGATTTTCAATAGCAGGAGGCTTAAGGTAATTTAATTCCATCGGGAAATTAAGTGCTAAGAGGAAACTGAGGTGATTTTTCATCACCTGTACAGTGCAGGGCTTACATACAGGCACTCTGTAGTTTTATCCCACTGTACCGTGCATGGCAGTTTTGCAGGATATTGGGCTTTTACGGAGGTACTTTTGTCACATGTTGCAAACTGGTGATCAGCAAAAGGACAGGCTGAAGAAGCCACAAGGTCAATGTGTTACGAAACAAAATGTACACAGTTCCATCAACTTCCATAGGAAGTCTCATCTACTGAGATGTTTCTTGCAGTTTTCTAGGCATATCATTTCTGAAGCAAATAACCTCATCCCAACGTACTACATCATAAAAGACTGCCTGGTATGATGTGAAGAGTGCCAACTGCTGTAGTGAATACATACCAACCTTCAAGACAATGTGTGTTCAATCTCAAAATATTGAGCCAGAAAATTAAAAATGCTGCAACAAAGAAGCTACCAAAAAACAAAAACAAAAACAAAAAAAACAAAACAAACAAACAAAAAACAACAAAAACCAAAACAACCTAACAACAACAACAACAATAAAAAGCTGCACAGAGATGCAGAAAGTCTGTATAAGAGCCTCTTTCATTGTCTCATCTTCTGTTTGCAGCTTCTAAATGCACAAATAATTTTCATGTCTCTGGTCTAGTGCTGCAGGCTTTGCACTTTTCAGAACATACCTGAAAGCATTACTTGCCGTAATCCTCCCTATCAGAGAATGGCTATTGCCCTACTAGCTATAAATATTTCTGTATGTTGTACAATTGAGTGTCCATACATCATGTCTACATGTAGGTATCGAAGGCACTGGAAAGACCTGAGAGTTGGTTCTGAATAATTTGTTTGCAATTCAACAGCACAGGCTGCCTTCACAGAATAATAGGGATATGTGGGGCAATGTTATCTTTTGGGTTGCATCCAGTTCCCTTGAGTGAATGAACAAAAAATAGACTAACCTACTCCAAAACTACTTACTACAAAGGCAGCAGTTTTGGAGCATCAGCACAGAAATGTTGTTGTCGATCCCAAACAGGCTTTTATTATGCAGGTGTTCAATTGCCTGTATGCGAGTCTCTTCTGGGAAAGCTGCAATATCTTCCTTGGAGCCAGCAGGTGGAGAAATGCTTCCATTTGAAAAAATATCTGTGGGGAAAGGCAAGTTCAGCAGCTACGGAGGGAAAGCAGCTGTACTTTCCAAATCTATTCCTTCCTGATCAGGAAATCTATCCCAGTCAGTTTCCTAGGTAACCCTAGGAAACTGAGAATGCTAGTAGAGACTGGAGGAAGTAAAAAAACAGATATAATTTTAAGTTAGCCTTCCATAAAATAAGAAATGTCAGCTTTGATAGGATTCAAAAATTTAGTTTGGTATTTTTTCCCCATGCACACAATGGGTTGTAGATGACACTGCCATTTTCACACAATGGCTTGGAATGATTTTATAAGATACTAGAGTATTGCATCTATTTTTTTTAAAGATTCATACACTGGCCTCTCCTGGTTTTTATAGTTGAAACATAGTATTTTTTTGATCAGTTATACTGAATATAAGCATGAACACTCATACTAAGGAATATGAACATCATACTATCCCTTTCATGCACTTCAATGAGGAATTCTCAGATAACAGTCAGCAGATGACACATACCAACATAGGAACAGAACAATACATAAATAGATAATAGAATATTCTTCTTATCTGTTCTTCTAGGAAAAAAACAAAGCAGATTGTACTGGAATAAAACTGAATTTAAAATGTACACGGAATTCATGTAAAGCAAAACCAGTCACCTTCCCCTTCCTCAAAATGAAATTTCTTGCCCTCTATATTCACACCATCTACTCAGTATCTGTCTGTATTGAAAACATGGAGACACAGACCATAAAATGCTCTGGATGAAGAGAGCCTATAAATCAAGGAAAAAATAGAACAGCATGCTATGATTATTTTCATATTCATATGCATCCACTCTACCTTTTTGTCATTCACAAAGCATGCATGGGTCTGAAATACAGAAAAAAAAAGATAGAGATCTGTGTATTTCACCACAGCACTGCTCACAAAGCTCAACTGGGTCAACACAGCGGACCAACAGGTTGATAAATTTGGTCATTATATTTTAGATGCCAACTTTACAGAGAATTTTAAGGGTACCGGCATGAACTATAATTACAATTTAAGCAGTCATTTTGCCTATTTTCTATTGTTTCTTTTCAACCTCAACCCATCTTTTTTTCAAAACTCCTTGGTGATAGGCACAAGCACCAATAAGTAGCTATAGCTGCACCTTCTTCTATGCAAGGCTTTCAGCTGGAGACCTGCAGTAAAATTTAAGGGAGAAACCTGATTTTACTCCCCTTGGATTTTATGTATTGATAAGAATCCGCAAACTAAGCATCTGATGTAGCCACTCAGTGATATAATTTCTAAAAGCAGTTCCTACAAGATTTTTAGTTTTAGGAAAGTCTTTATGCACAATTAAGAGATGTTGCATGATCAGTGCTCGGTCAAGGTATGTCTTTCAGTATCCCAGTACCAAAAACACTTAAACATTTTCAACAAAGTAGCCTTTGAAAAAGTAGGCAACCAGATTTCTAGAGAGCGCAGGAGAGCTGTTCAACTGCTGCTGCCTTTCAGCCTCACATAAACTGATTTTCATTTCACACTTGATTTAAAATCAGAATTCTCATTAATATGGGTATTTTCTGCATTTTAGTTGTGAGGAGTAAAATGCCCCTAACGTGCAGCCTTTCCCTGCTAATCTCCAGATCAACTAGCATTAATCAGAGGTTAAACTGTCTGCCCATGATTTGTAACCATTTTTAGGGGTTTCTGTCACTCCCACAGCTTCACAGACCTGTAACATCTCCAGTGTGCTCTGTGTCACTGTCTGCAGCAAATGGTGCTGAATGAAAGCTGCATTTTGGACATTTGCAATGCTCAACAACCATGGGGACCAATCATTTTACAATTTAGAAGTCCAGCTGAAACTAAAGCATTTTGTCTGAGCAGGTGAAGTCACAAACAAACATAATTAGCCTGTGCCTTGGACAGACTTGCCAGCTGCTGTAATCTCGAAACCCAAGCCAGCCTGAAACTACACCTGAATACACGGGCCCTGGCATGGGCTACACAGCTTATATTTGCTGTAGGTCAGGTCTGGAGGTTTACTCGGACGTGCCCCCATATAGACATGCCTCAGAATGATGAATTAAAGGCATTTATTGCATAATTGATAGGTCCCTACTAGGTAACATTTTCTTAGCAATACTGGGTTTTAGTTGGCTGAGACATTTCAGATATTTTTTCTAAATATAGAAAAAGCAAACCTCAGCTGCTCTGTAGTTACCATAGCAACTGTAAGGTAATATGGCACTTATCTGAATGCATACATATATAGCATTTTCCATGTATAGAATTAATATCTAAATCAACTTTTATATAGGCTGAGAAATTTTTTTTCCATTTTGCCTGTTTTACAGGTGACCCCTCAGTGAAGATAAAAGAATAGAAACCTGTTAGAATGCTATTAGAATCATAGAATCATTTGGGTTGGAAAAGATCTTTAAGATTGAATCCAACCATTAAGCCAGCACTGCCAAGTCCACCACTAAACCATGTCCCCTGGTGCCACATCTATACATCTTTTAAGTATCTCCAGGAATGGTGATACAACCACTTCCCTGACCTTCTTGTCCCAGTGCTTTCCATGAATAAATCTTTCCTGATATCCATCTTAAGCGTCCTCTGGCGCAGCTTGAGACTGTTTTCTCCTCTCCTACCACTTATTACTTGGGAGAAAACACTGCCACCCACGCAGCTAGGTAGATATAGAGAGCAACAAATTTCCCTCTGAGTCTCCTTTCCCCCAGGCTAAACAGCTCCAGCTCCCTCAGCTGCTTTTCATAAAATCTTTGTGCTCCAAACCCTTCACCTGCTGCCCTTCTCAGGATATGCTCCAGCACCTCAGTCTTTATTGTAGCCAGGGGCCCAGAACTGAACACAGGATTGAAAGCATGGCCTCACCAGCGCTGAGCACAGGGGGACAACCCCTCCCCTAGTCTTAGGGTGGTAAGTGTAGGTGCAGCAGTTTGGGATTCATGACCAATTTGTGTAATACAGGTAAAATACGTAACTGCTGAACTGTTGAATTAGTAACTGAAAAGGAGTAAGTTGCATATAGAGTCCAAAAAAAGATGGACGTGAACAAACCAACAGGGCATAAATTAACAGTGAAGTTAACCACTGTACCAAGCCACGCAAAACAAACTTGTTCTGTAAGCCTAATTTGCAGTAACTTGGTTTTTCAGACACAACTTACCTGTGCATTTTTTTGCCCTGCATTAAGTTTTTAGTAACATCGCACTTGAACTGCCATGATAGTGTGAGAAAGAGAGCAGAAGCATGTTTAATTTATATGAAAGCAAGCTCAAGTTATGTTTAAGCCAAAGTATAAAACTAATTTTGAGACTGTTTTTGACATTCATGCTGTGTCATGGTATGCAAGCTTGTTTAGTTTTAATTTATCATAGAATCATGGAATGGTGAGAAAGGACCTTAAAATACACCTAGTTCCAAACCACCTGCCATAGGCAGGGGTGCCTTCCATTAGACCATGTGGTTCAGAACTCCATCCAACCTGGCCTTGCACAGTTCCATGACTGGATATCTACAGCTTCTTCAGGTAACCTCTTCCAGTGCCTCAAATAATAATAACGAAGTATTTCTTCCTTATAGACAATCTTAATCTACTCTCTTTTATGCTTAAGATTATTACCTCTTGTCCTATCACTAAATATTCTGCTTTTCTTGATTTTAAAGTTACTAAAATAATTGTTAGGAGAATAAATATGACTTTTGAACTGTTTTCTTCAATTTTCTTTTATGAAACTTCTACTGTGATTAACTCAGTTCTATGTCAAATCAAGCATTTATCCTCTCTAAATTTCAATAATGCAACTTAAGGCAACTTAACATAGAATTATATATCAGTTTTGTATTATCATATTTGTCCTCTTCTGGGCATCCACTTCAAAAGAAAAACAAATCACAAAATCTCTCACTGACTGAACTGACATAAAGGCTTGGATGTTTATTTCAACACCTTAAGCTACAATAAAGAACATCACTGTGCTTGAACACATGGTGTGTCTTAGAAGAAAGGTATCACATGCAGCTCAAAATGACTGCTGAGAATACTCCCACGCTCTTAGGTAAGGATTCCCATACTGGCAGCAACAGGAGCAATTCCAGCTAGCTCTGGGCTAGGCTCTATAGCAGGAGGGTTTCTATTGCTCGTAAAATATGCACTGAGTCCTTTGAAGTAGCCTCGGTGCTAATGGTTCACACACCGAAATTTTAGTAGCCCCTTCTTAGAGGTTGTTAGTGCTTGCTACAAGGATACATCAGCATTATGCTGGAGAAATGTGCAGGCTCCCTTTGCCCATACTTAACTAAGTGTGAATCAGCTCTGAACTGAACCAAAAGCTGAATAGGCAGAATGTATTAACTTGGGCTCCCTGCTGGGCTAACGCACTCACTCTACAATGAGCTTATGGTACAAGCAGAGTGAACCCACATCTGCCTGCACCAGATATACTGATTGCAGGAAGGAATAAGCACCTTAGGCAGTCAAGTACTCTTTAGTAATTTGGGTTTTAATTTCTAAATATAAGGCTCATATAAGTGTATTACTAAGATAAGCTAATGTGTCATGGGCTTACATCCAAAGTTTATGTGTAAAACAAGAGCAATACTCAACTACTCTCATCCTCTCAAAGAACCAGTTCAGCTTTGCTTCTAGCACTGTAACAGGCTCCCCAGGGAAATGATCAGAGCACCAGACTGACAGAGTTCAAGAAGTGTTTGCTCTCAGGCACCTTGGGGTGTCCTGTGCAGGGCCAGAGCCAGACTTGATGATCCTGATGTGTTCCTTCCAACTCAGAGATTTCTGTGATTTTGTGATATTTTCTATTTCCATGACAATTTAAATAACCAAGATGAGAGAAAGCCAATGCTCTGAATGCAGTGTTGGAGGCAGAACCTATACCTACATATTATTGATAATGTAATATTATCTGTACTGACAACACAACACTATTTTATTAGACAACATTTGCATTCTTTCAAGAAACACTATTCAGCTATCTACGATCAATGGAGAAAGTCCTGACATAAAACAGCCATTTATAAATACATGAAATCCAGAATACTCATCACCAATCTTAGATCTTTAAATATAAGCAATGCAATAATTAAAATATCTGGTGATATGTAGCAATTTCATAATGTAGGTTACTCTACTTACATTATTTAGAAGTTTCAAATACTATTTTAAAATCAGATTAAGATACTAAAACTGCCAAAAAATGCACCCATTTGCAAGTACCAGTACTGATGCATTATCTTAGAACTTCTTAATTTTAACAAAATGAAAATTAAAATTTTACTTTTAATCATGGAAATACCTAAATAGATGTAATATTCTCAAGTGCAAGTTCTTGTGTCTAAGAAGGATACACAATGAAACTATTTTCCTAAAATCCTTTTGAAGTCTTAAACACTACTTATTGTAATACATTGTTACTCAAATTTTTAAATTATAGCTTCTTTAAAATTCTTCCCAAGTTAGTATTTGATAAAAGCTTCCTTTTCACTTTCTCAAGAGAAGAAATTAAAGTTCTACATAAGTTTATGTAGAACTATGTACTTTAAATACAAAGAAATTAAAACTACAGTTTAAAAGTTTTAAAAAGAGAATAGATCCCTACCCTCTTTCAAGTCTCCTAATTCAGTAATAGAACTTCAATGATACAATACTTCAGAGATTTTTGTCACCTACTTCAGAACAGATTTCTGGTTTTACTGATTTAAAATATGATTTCTTATACTCAGAAGTGAGTTCTTAAAGTTCACAAGTCAGTTTTTGATATCTAATAAATCTCAAACAGTTCATTTCTTAAGATATCTTTGTACCAAATATAGCATTCAGCCCTGCAATAGAGGCATTTTCTGACCAAAGGGGCGTGATCGATTTGCAGGAAGATGACTGAACCAAGGCAGTTCTATGTTGGATTAGGGGCAAAACTACTTCTTTGCAGCCTTAGCTAGAAATACATCTCTCCACTAGCTTCTGTATTTTGTCCCAAACTCTTCCAATTTCAGTGGGCATGATGAAAGATGTTTTCTGTGCACCTTGTGTCTCAGGATAGATTTTGTTCATAAAAATAAGTAAGCAAAATCTTGAAGAGCCAGGCTGAAATAGAAAGAACATTCTCATTTTTGAGCTGTTTACCAAAGTAGTTATGAAAATACTTATTGATGAGATTGAACTGTTAAAGTACATCAGTCATACAAGATGAGTTTTCAATATACCTTCATGTAGGTTTGGTTTAAGAATACAGGTGGATTCAGTATCAATCCTAAGAAATCGTTTCATCTTAATAGTGATTTGAGCACTGACCAGACACTCAGACTGGTGACATGAATATTTTATATTATATTTATCAGCTAATCTAAAAACACATTACATAATATTTGCTATTTATGTTTGTTTATGGTACGAAGCATATTTAAAAAGTCAGGTATTTATTGCAGTCATTCTATCTTCCAGATTTTATGGAAATGTGCATTACTTACTGCATTGTTGCACTCTAGCTGTGATGATCCACAGTAGTAATACACATGCATGTATGCATATAACTGTATAAAATGAGAAAGTCCATAAGGAGATGCAGTTTCTGGTATGTAGTTTTAATGTCCACTAAAACCAGCCAGACACACATTAGCACAGATGAAATATGCTAATAGTAGTAGACATAGTTAACTCTGATATTAAAAGAAATCAAGTAAATTGCTCAGAACACTGAAGTTAGCAGGTACATTTCACAACGGAAAAAAAAACTTGTCTCCTTCAGGACTTTCAAAACAATGGAATGATATTTAAGAGATGGTGAAATGCCAAAAATTTTTCATCTTTCTTGACAAGATGTGCATACATGTCTCAAAGGACAGAACTACTGCTGTGACTAATTTCACTCTTTGTTGGAAAACAAGTACAACTTTGCCTACAGTTTCCAAGTAAAATTTTGAATATCAAGCTGAGCTTGACTAAATTAGAGCCTGTGTTGAAACAGCATCGTCTTACCTACTGTGTTGAAATGTTGGTTTTGGTGCATTAACAAGAAGCTGCCAAATTAATTTAGAGCACAAAATTGGAAGTTAAAATGTGGAACAAGATGGGTACCCAGCACCACAACCCATCACAATTTCAGGAGTATTATTAAACTAAACTAAACTCTGTCATGATCATTCACCTCTCTGCTGAAAGAGTAACATCAAGCAAATCTAATAAAATCAAAAAAGAACAAATGTTCACTTTGGTTTGAACTAAACAGCTCAGAAGTCAATCACTTTTTAATGAGGGAGGAAAGGACAGGCAGAAAGAGATTGATGAATTTCAACTAACCTGTTCTAACTCTGTCAAAATAACTAAGATGTGTAATGATAATTATTTTATCTTCAAATGCATCTGTGTTCATAATCAGATTTTTCCTACAATTGCACATGATCTTGTTTGTGTATTTTTAAATTAATCATAATCATTTTTTTGTCTGGTTTTCAAACTAAGTGGCTAAATTCAGTGATACATTGAATGAAAAGCTTGAATTTAATGATGTTTAGATTTAAAACCACCAAAATGATGAAACAATTAATCTTTCTTGTATTCCAATTTTTCTTAAATCAGAAGAGTTGTTAATCAGCTGTGACAGCTCGTAATTTCAGGATGACATCTCAAAAGAATACAATCAGGCAAACAAAATACAAACTAGAGTTTTGTAAACCTATACATTTTTTAGGGAAATTACTAATAGAGTGGAATAAGAAATATTGCTTAATAGCTAAGAGTCTTTTCAGGAGAAATGACTGAAGACTAGCTTCTCCCTCTGAAAAATGCACAAAAGATAATTTCTGTTTGGCAAATAGGCTGTCGTGTGCCATGAGGCCTGAACTTAGAAGTGGCTTTCAGAATTTTTTTAAAAGCCAGGCTACTCATTAATTTGGAAATAAACTTGCTCAATAATTGTTGAAGGTGGGCAGACATTTCTTCTACAGGTGTCTGTACAGTGTAACCAACATTACACTTCCCATCTGGTGGCTGAAAACTAAAGACATGACCTCATGACCTCAGGAAAGGATTTTAGTGGGTGAGCAAAATTAATGCCCTTCTGGTTTAGATCAAGTTCAAATTCAGGTCTTGTGCTGAGCCTAGAACAGAAAAATTGCTAAATACCTTTAACTGGGTTTTACAATGTTCATTCCCTGTCCTTTGCAAGTGAGTTAAATGTTGAGTGAGTCTCAAAAATGGAGATAATTTTTATACCAGGTACTGTACTTGAGATTCTTTCATATTTTCTCTCATATTTTGAGAGCAAGCTTTCTTTAGACATGGGGCAAAGTCAAAGCCCTACCACTAAGCTGCCTTCAGAGACAGAGGTGCAGTGGTGCCATACCGAGAGGAGGAACTGTGTCATTGGGGTCTTCCACAGCATAAAAAAAAAATTGGGGGTTTGGCACACAGGTCCAGTGGAGAAGAATGTGCAGGAAAGGGTTTTATTAATTCTTCTAGAGCTGCAAAAGACTCATTGAAGTGCTGAAGAACCAATGGAATGCACTGACTGTTTTCTCTAAGAAATAATTCAGATAAAAAAATTTGTTTCTTCAGCAGAAATAAACTCTCTAAATGAAAATTTAATTTAGCAAGAAGGAATAAGCAGTTTATGGTCTTCAAAATAATTTGAGGAGGAGCTGCCACTCTATAAGAGACACTTTAGGAAGATGCAGTATACAAATTATCTCAAACCCCAAAATCTGGCCTATTAATTCTGAAAAACTGCTTCAAAGTGTATAAAAAAGGTGAAAAGCATATTGATGAAACTGAATTTCCTACTAATAAGTATATATTGATTGCTTTTCAAGCTAACCTCCTGAATTCATTGTTTCATGTAGACTATATATTTCCTAGAGATGTAAATTGGGACATAAATTCATTATTATGCTCTATAGAGCAGATGTTCTTTTTAAGATCTCCATCACAAACATCTCCAGGCCTTACCAGGGAAATGGACAGGGTCAGACCAAGGATAGGCTTTCTGAAACAAAATTAAGTAGTTCTCAGCAAAAGTTGTGGCAGGTGAAGTGTTGTGTCTCAGTAGCAGCCTTGAACACGACACTGAGGGAAAATCTTTGGCATTTTCTCACAGGAGCCCTGAATGATATGGAAGAACAAAGCCATGCTTTCTGAAATCAAAAATGCCAACAAATGCCAACCCTCAGAGAAAAAGTTCAGTCTGATCTCAAGCCACTCTGAAGTATCACGATGAAGTTTATTTTCAGCCATAGCTAGATGTTACTATGAGGTTGGCAGTGACAGAGCCTAAAGGTAAAGTACTCTCACAAAAATAATTTCTGAAATTCTTGTTACAATATTTCAAAAGTATAACTTCAAACAGAGCAACAAACATCCTCCAAAACCTGCTGGCAGGTAGCTGTGCACTGGCACAGCACTATGCCAATGCCAGTTCTAACTGGCAAGGAATTTTCTCCCTGAGGAGACCCACAGGTTCATGCACAACCTGCTCTCACACCTCCCCAGAAGAGCAGAGTCTGGCCCTCTGGGCTACAAGTGTAGTGCAAACATGCAGCATAAACAGCTAAGACCACACATGTGGCCAAGGGTGAAGGGATGTTTTGTACAACTGTGTCTAAGATAAGGATGACTTTCAGTCAGTCTTATATTCCCCAACTTGAAGTGCTTGGAGTGAAAAACAACTGTTGCATAGCTTAACAGGTGGGAAAACCAATTAAAATATGGGAAGACTTAATGCAGACCATGCTTAGAAACATATAATTTCCTTTCTCTTCTGCATCATTTCACTATAGGTAATAGATAATACTGATATTTACCACTACAATGATAAGCAGTAATAAATAGTGATAATACACAACTTTACAGCTGGCTTCTTGTCTTCTTGTTTTAAGATTGATTTTATCCATTAACCAGCCTTAGTCTACCAGTCCATTCTTAAACAAGATAAAAACTGTGAGAAAAGTGCTAATGACAGTGTGTGTGTGACTACTGTGAAGGGGAATGACAGCTACTTCCTTCAAGGGGCTGCTTCATCTTGAGACTACATGTTCTCTGAACCTCCTGTTCAGAAAGTGCCCATACTTAACTTGGCAGAAGCTTAATAGCTTTTAAACTGCTTAGCAATTTGCAATACTTCTGCATCAGAAGATCAAGATGTGAAAAGGAATACCTCTTTGTCTTCCTTGAAGAGGGAGAATGAGTCTTAAAAAAATTCCTTCTTGGCTGTGTATTAGAAAAGTTGCAAGAAACTAAAGCATAGGTCTTGTATTTAACCTTTTTGCTTTCCTTTACCTTTCCCCAACATCTTGGCCCCTAGTAAAACTGAGTATTTCTTAAAAACTCTAAACTTCCTCGCATGACTTTTAGTTTTGTGAGAACATTTATCTTGGAATGGAAAGCAAGTAAAATGTTTAAATAACATAAATAATAATTACTAGAAAAGTTTACATTACTATTACGGGCAAAGTGAAGCCTTTACAAATATTTCAAAATATCGAGCCCACAGACTAAGAGAAATTCTAAATAAAATCAATAATAAAAAAATTCTAAATAAAAATCAGAGTTCAACCCAAACTGAACATCTAAACATTGCCAACGATACTAACTGAAACTGTGAAATTGTGTTGTCTGATTTCATTTTTTTTAATCTCCTGCATATCTCCTGAAAACCACTAACTAAATATTCATGAGTTACCAAAAAAAAAGTATGCTCATCATCTTCACATACTTTCTGCTCAGTTTTGCCTGATGAGTTCCCTGACAGCTTGTTCTTTGTCACCATAGAAAGCCTGAAGCCTCTATGCTAGCCTGGCTTTCAATTTTCCACTTTTCAAATCTAAGCCTTCATATGCAAAGATCTCTTGCAGTTTTAAGAAATGAGCTTCACAGTACACTAAAAATCCTTTTAAAATGAGTTGCTTAGCACACAGTCTTTGAAAAGAATACATTTGATCAGAGATTTTTGAAAACTGAGTCTGCATCTCCAGCATACATATGCCCTCTCTTTCATTCTAGAGATGACTATCACAAATGAACCCCAGGGTACATGTGTGATAAAAGTAAAAAAAGAATATATTGTTAAATTTAGCCTTCAGGAGAGTCTGGAACAACTTCTATGTAAAATAGATATCTCAGGATCTATATTTAAGTTAGATAAAGTAACTGGTGGGCATTCCAGCAGCTTACAAAAATGGATTCAAGATCTCAACTAAGCATATTTAATATTCAGGATAGAGGTTGGATTGGTAGCCCTGGGAAAAAAACTACTGGATTTTGCACAGAATAGGATAATGACAAGAGCAGCACACCGTACTCATGTGAGCATGAGAGGGACCACAGTCATGTTGAAATCATGCTTTCACTTTACCTCTAATCCAAACCTCGCCATTCTGCTAAGCCCAAGGCACAATGTCTGGCTGCTGTGATGCAGACAGGTTAGGGAGGCATAAATTCCAGGATGAAAATCTATTTGATGAGATTAGCAATTGAGGACTTAATCTGAGTTTTAGCCCTGAAGTCAAAGGGAATCCATAGGCAGCCTTGTACAAGATAATAAACTTTCCTTAGAATGTCTCCTTAGAATATAGAAATGTTTTCCCTGAAGAAAAATAAGGAAAACTTCTAGGACTTAGCATCAAAATATTTAGACTGAAGTTTAAAGAAAGTGATTATTAAATGTCATTAGACTTCTGCTTCTGCTGAAGAGACTGAGGAAGCTTCTAACATTAGCCTTAGAAATTATGAAATCTCTTTTAAGAAAACAATTAATTTTTATTAGAATAGTTTGAGTCAAGTATTGACTCCGTAACCTTATGTCCATTGCATAATTGCCATAAATCCTGCAGATTTATGCTCTAAAGACATGTCTCTTCTGCCTCATTAAAAGTATTTTTGTTTATTTTGTGTCCAATACAGATGGATGAAGAGGCAAATGATTACTACTTTAAAAAAATCCTAATTGTGTTTTATTTTAAGTTCCCTTTTGAAATTGTTTACTTGAATGAAAATAAATTATATAGGCCATAACTTGTGAAAGTTATGAGGAAGGAAAATCGAAGGAATGTTGCATTTATGTTTGATCTGACATATAACCTTCTAAGGTTTAAGTAAGCTGTAATAGAAATTAGTTCAGCAGATCTTGGGATAATTTTAAAATTGGCATAAATCTAAGAGTCTCATATCAGAACACTAAATTTTACTATTAAGAAAGGAAAGCTTAAATCCTTCCAAGGCTGTGGCATCCACTGCACAAACAAAAAAGGTGACCGATTTGTAAAATCAGTCTGGGATTTACAAAAGCTTTGAAATTTTATTTAGTTAATTTTCCTGGTACTGTTTTAACCTTCATAGATAAGAATGAGATCTGGGTTTCTGAAATGGAAGAATTGTGTTTCATCCATAAATTCTTTTGTTCTTTTTAATGACTAAATTTCTACCAAATTCAGTTCAGACTGAAAGGCACTTATTTTCATTAAAACATCTGTCATATATTTTTTCCTAGATAGTAAGTGTATTAAATTGACCAAGAATGTATCCTTATAAAATAATGGATTTTTCCTGGTACTTCCCTCAATCTGTTCCACATTAAGAGTAAATATATAAACATATTAAATAGCTTTATGTACTTGGAAATAATGTTAAAAATATACAGACTGCATCACACGCTAGATATTCAGGTTCAGAGGGAAATGAAGTATAAATCTGAAGTAGTGCTGAAGATGAGTTTTTCTTGTCACGTCTGCTAAATGTCAGCAGAAAAAAAGAGGATCTGCTCCTAAATCCCTTAGTGGCACATTGAAGTCCTTATACTGATCTTACTGGGTGGAAGCCCACTGAAGCTGGGCTCAAACTATTTGACAAAAGATGGCAAACTCTTATGAAAAGGTAACACTTGCTCTTTGTGGTGCATGTCAAGACAGCTGAAACAGAAAGTCCAATATTGCCGGTTCTTTATGTAGGAACTTGGACTCTGTTTCATTGCTACATCTTGAATTGAAATTATAAAAAAGTTGGGTCAAATAGAAAATAAAGGCTAGAATATCAAATGCAAAGGGGTTGTTGATGCCCTTTCTTCCAAAAATGATATATTTACTTGAAGCTGGAAAAAAAAATTCTATTGCAAAGCATTAGATATCATACAACTTTTTAAAAAACAGTCAAACTTGATTCCCAAAAGTCTATTGTTATACTCAGTGATGATGATAGCTCTGTTTTCTAATTCAATATTCATAAAGAAATAACTATATTATTTTACCTCTGTATCAGAGTGAAACATCATAGGTATAAAATACTGTGTAAATAGCTACTATGGAATCTTCCTTTGATAAAGAGAAACCCAGGTCCTGAAAGAATAATGTTAAAAAAAGCTGTATTTAGAAAGCATCTGTATATTGAATTCACAGTAACAATGATAGGAACTTTAAGTCAGACAAATATCTATCAATATTTCATTAGGCATTGCTGGCAAGGGATTAAGGCTAAAGTCATCAAATGTGTGCAGGAGAATTAGATGCTCATATTCTGTTATAATCAGCTCCACATTAAACTCATAATTCTCTTGCTGTTCTTCACATGGATGATCTGCAGCTTCATTTTAGAAACAGAAATTGACTCACCTCACAGATCACTCCATGAGAGTGAGCTACACTATCTACATTTGTTTTCCATAACATAGTATTAATTCAAGTCCCTATTTCAACAGGATGTGTGCTAGAACACGATAAAATTTACATGAATATAGAAAAGGAGATATTTTCTGTTTCACCTCCAACTGGGGTATCAATTCAAAAATCAGACTCTACATATTTTTATTCCAGTGTTTCCAGCAAATGCTAGATTAATCCTAATGTTTGTGTAAATGAAGTGACCTTAACATAATAAACAAAAAAACCAACCAACCAAATAAATAAAAACCAAGCAAAAATGCCCTCAACCAGACTAAACTCTCTTAGAATGCTCTTAGTAGGGTAGTAGTTAAATTTCTGTGAATTATCCTGGAAGATAAAATTAAATTAAAAAATAAATGGAAACCAACTATAACTAAGTACGATGCAAGCAAATGCTGAAGTTATCGACTTGCTAACTGGTTTCCTAATGTCCAGTAGACCATGACATTGTTAGTGAGGGTTTCTGTCTCAGGTGCTTGTATATATGGACAGGCCTTGTCTCATAACTGCTCGTTCGCCCTTTGGGCTTTTGAGAGCATTTCTGAATGCTTTCTGCCAAAGTAGGAAGGGTGGAGGGAATTTTGGAAGCAGGGAAGGGAAGGGGGAAAAGGCATGTTTCTTCAGAGAATACTAAAGAATACTAAAACTCCAAGATTTATCAAGGGATATGCCAGAGAGGCACCAAGCAGCATTTCCTCATGGCCCCAGCATAGTGAAAGTGTTTGGCTTTAAGCATTCAACACAAGTATGGCCTGTGAACTGCCATGGTACTGCCCCAAACCCTGCTATGTCTCAGAAGTACTTTATTCATCAGAAAAAAAATTAACTATGTACACGCCTCAAGTAAAGATACCTGTGTACATGTACAGTTGTATACATCTCTTAGCCAAAATATGCATTCAAACCAGCCATGTGCTGACTGTGAGGTGAGCAGTCTGGATATGAAAGAGATGAAGTTTCCTGAAGTACTTATCAGTAATGTGGCAAAGAGGATGACAATAATGATAACCTGAATCAGACCTGTGTTGGATGTATGGCTGGTTTGGTCTAAGTGGCCAGGTGTTAGCAGCAGGGGGCTGCAGTGCTGATCTCTGTGGTGAGTGACTGGACACAGACAGTTCCAGCAGCCCTATTGCAGGGGGATTCACTAACTATAAGATTTATGCTAAAAGAATTCAAGAAAACTGTAGATCTTTAGGACACTTGTCTCCATACATCTCCCTTGCAGTTCTGCAGCATGACGAACATTTGCAATTGCAAAATAGAAGTGCAGGTACTGTGTCCCTTACCATCCAGTCTTGTTTTGAGAGGTTCTGATTCTCTATGAGACTAGCTGTCATGTTGAACACATTAAATTTGGTTAACCCTGGCTGATTCCAAAACAGCCTGCTTTTGATATTCCAAATGCACGTGCATGTAGTCAGATAACCAATAAAAATGTTTCCAAACATAATGTAGAAGTCAAGAGCTGTGCTTATCCCCACGCCTATCTTTACTGCCTAGCAGACAGGAGGCCTAGTAATAGATTTTTAAAAGAGAAGATGCCAAAAAAAAATTAAACTTAAAATAGATAATAAAACTGTAGATGGACAGTGTTCTATTTAATGAATTAAGCTTACTTTCCTCTGATTCAAATTTAATTTCAATAAACAGAAGTCTTGTAATTGAGGAGTGAAAATCAAAATGTTTTGGAGGCAAAGCAAAATAAGCCTTTCCAAGAGAAAGGAAAACAAATATTAAAACTTCTCAAGGTGTTCATTTAGAAGAAGCCCATATGATCTTTAAAGTACACACACATTTTAAAAAAAAATTAGTTTTTGAATTTACGCTTATCAAATGACATACTCCCCACATAGTATAAACTGTCAATATCTCAATGAAAAATTCATAAGTCAAATAATTTTGCTACAATTTGTCTTGCAAAATGAGTTTGCTTCAAGAAGGAAGATCTTATACTTTTTTCTTCACCATCCTAATAGATACCTCCTATTGAAATCCAAGGTCAAAACAGATAAAGACTCAGAAAATGCAAAGAACTTAAGTTATAAATATATGTAATTAAATTTACTACTAAGAGTAGTTGCACTCAAGTTACTGAAGTTCTTTAACTGTACTTGCAGCTAAATGTATGTAAACTGAAAAAAAGAGTATGGAGGAAAGATGCTTCTGTCTTTATTTCCACCTGTAACATGAAAAAATTAGACTTGCTCTAGTCTTCCATTTTCCAATGTTCTCTTACACACAAGAGATTAAGATAAAAATACAACAGGTCAATGTAACTGATCTATAAATATGATGTTTAATACCAGTTTCATTTCTTAGAGGCACAACATAGAATAAATATGTATATGTCTTAGCACATTTTAACAAACATTCCACACTAAAAAAAAAATAGAAAATTTTAAAATTAATTGCTCTGCCCTATGTTGCAGAAGCATGAAAAACTGAATGAATAAAAGTCTTTGTAGTGGATCTGTCTAGATCTTTCTATAACTAGTCCTCTCTAAAGGCATAAAGAAGAGAAAAGGTTTTCAATTCTAAAAGTCAAGTTTTACTGGAACATACATTAGGATAATACTTTCTTAAGTGGAAAACTTGCTAAATAAGAAAGGTAAAAGACAAACAGAAAATGACCATAGAGTCACAACCAACCAATGCCCTGTTTTCTCATTATTTTGTTGTTTTGTGAAATTGTGATTGTGAATCAATGTAGTGTTTTCTGCTGCTTTGCTCCAGTTCATGTAAGTTGTAGGTTTGAACAGAGTGCTGTTGATATGCAGGATAGGGTAGGATGAAAGTTGCATTCTGTCACATTTGAAATTTCTAATTATACTTACTTAGCACAGTTAGACACAAAACCCCAATAGCTACTAAACTTGGCAAATCAAGACTGAAATCCAATAAGGACTGACGTTACATGACAAACGAATCTCAGAAATAAAAAAGGAGCATGCAGCTCTGGGCAAAATAGTCAGACAGCTGATGTCCATTGAACCTTCAGCATGACTGTCTGGTTTCAATGTCAACACAAATTTCTTTCTAGAGTATTTCATCCGACATACCAAAATTGTTTGAAGCAGAGATGGAAAGTTGGACTGCTTGCCCACTTGGTAGTCACTTGATGGTGACTAATGGGTAATATGGGGAAAAAGCCCCTGTTCTCATTTGAATGTGTAATGATGGATGTTTGGGGTTAGATTTCATTATACTGCTGAGAACCATGCATGCAATACTTCACTATTAAAAAAATGTTTGTGTGATTAAGCTCTGCACTCAACAAAAAAATCTTCTGTTTCCCATTACAGAGGTGGCATGACATATTACAAAGCTAATTTCAGCTTAATCTGATTCCTTCAGGGTTTCTTAACTAACTAATATCCTCTGTCATTCACTACTTTTATAATACCATCAAATCAGATAAGACCATAGGGAACAATTAAGAAGACTATATACACCATGCTTGCATTTATTTTCCAAGACTGAGTGCAGGAGTAACTGTTCTTATGAATTTTATATTTTTTCTTGGTATCAAGTTATTAATTGCTAATGTAGAAATTCAGTCTTCACAGAATTTGTATAAGCTGGATGAATGCAGTCTATTAATTCAACAATTTGTGATTCTGGCAGTGTTCTCGTTCAAGTCAGGCCAAGTACCATAAAAGAGTTTTCACTAAAACTAATAGTGCATTCAATTAGTTCAAAGCAACAGTTATGCAATAAATAATTGAAGTATAATGACCTTTTTGACCTACAGTACTGGCAACATGAAATGAAATTCTGATCAAGAGATACTTGCCTGAACTTCTTTTTTTAAATTCCTAAACCAGTAATAATACTGATGTTCAGCCTAAACTGTTCAGTCAATATCTGGATGACAGATTTTTTCAAGCAAGACTTTCTGATTAGGTAATTTTTTCCCACAAGTTCTTTACTAAAATGTTTATTCTCACAGTTATTTACTTGCACTTTTACTGATTTCCAAACATCTCACTACTAAATAAGTACGTTGATTAAATAATTTTCGTAGTGGCCTGTTTTATCAATCTGTGTAATTCTTGAACAAATAACAATCAATGCAAACAATCACAATTCCTTGCACTCCTGTAGTACTGAGGTAATGAACTGCAGATTCTGTAATAATACAGAATAATTCTGTATTATTCTGTAATAACTTGTGTAATGGGGTGACACCTTCGTAGGGCATCAGTTGAAGCTGATGCCTCCACCACTGCCACCCTGTTACATGTACCTCAGGCACAGTCCTCAGATTATTTCCTTCTTGCATATACGTGATTACTACCAAAACTTATGTAGGCTAATTTGCCCTGGCCTTACAGCTGTGCATTTCCATGTCTTTCCTGCAATTACACTTTCACTTAATTTTATTTTTCTTCAAGTATTTTACAGTGTTTTACTATTACCAATCTTTCACTGTGAGAGGGAGTGGTTTTGTTTTGTTTTCTTTTGGCTTTTTTCTCTAAGTAAGTACTCAGAATTTTTGGTATTAGAAATAAAACACCAAGGCTAGAACAAATATGGCCTCTTTATGCTTGGTAAACAAAACTCCTGTGGAATCACGAGAAATATAAGTTCTTGTTTACCAGGAATGGCCTTTTGTAAAACAAATTTGGTGAAAGAAAGAATCTAGGTGTAAGTTGACATAGATACCATTTGGTCTAAAAAAGACTTGTAAAAAGGAATTCAAATCACCAGTCTAAAACCTGACATTTTAAGTGTACCCTAAACGTGCCACTATTAGGTAGTCATTATAACATACTCTCATTCTTAGTTTTCCTATTCTTTAATAGTCAAGCAAGTAAAGCCAGGGAGACTGACTTCACACCTTAATGTTTTTCTAACTCACTGCACATTTACCCGGCAACTAAAATCCCATGATTCACATTCTTGCTCCAAATGATTTCTTTAATGAAATACATCAGTGTCATTAGGTGTGAGCAAAACTATACGAGCCCAGAGTATTGTATAACATGCACTTAATGTTTTTTCACCTGCACTGGCCACTTATATTGCAGTGGGAAGGACTGATGTTATTCCCAAACTTGAGGTCTCCACTCCAACCTTCCACTTGGTCAGCTATAAGTCTAGGTTGCTCAATGCCTTAGTCAGTCAGACCTTGAAAACCTACAAGTGTGAAGGCTCCACAGTCTGCATGGGCACAGTGTGACTCTTCTCACAGTGAGAATGCCATATATCCAGCCCAAACTTCCTTCACCAAGAGTTCCTGTAAATCTATCCATCACTCCACTTGTCAACCTAGAAGCACACAGAGACAAACCATTTTCTCTCAGACTGAATGCAATCTGGCTGCCATCAATCTGAAGCCAGTCTTCTCTACAGGATGGCTCCTCTTGGATTTTCATTTCAGCACGCAAGATTACTTTAATTACTAGAAATCTGAACTTTCTGTTTGAGAACTAACTCTGTAACTGCCAGTCATTCACACAGCCTTGATGAAAAGGAGATTGTAGAATAAGAGCACAGTACAAAATGCTGGCTGTCTTTGGCTGCATCTAAATGGCATGACTCTATGTCAGCAAAACTATACTGTAGTACTTTTTAATGAATTGTACATTTGTGCAGCTTCTCAGCCCTGTTAGTAAGTCTACCACAAAAGTAAATCCCATATGAAGAAAAATATCAGAAATCATACTAAATATTTACATTTCTTAAAAAAAAAAAAAAAAATTATTTTTTTAACAAGGCAAGACTAAAAGAATAAACAATGAATTGCAGAGTCATTCAGGCTGGAGAAGCCTCAGGAGTTCTCTAGTCCAACTAAAGCTCTGAGGTCAGACCAGGTTGCTCAGGGCTTTATAAAGTCTGGTCTTGAAAACCTCCAGTACAGACATTCTGCATCATCTCTGGGAAGCCTATTCCAACACTTGTCTGTCTTCTTGTCATGCCCACTCCTCCCAGCCCTCAGACTGGACCTTCTGTCTCTTTCAATTTATGTCTGTTACCCCATGTGGTCCTGTCACGCACATATCTAAAGAGCCTGACTGCATTTTCTCATAATCCTCCATAAGGACTGGAAGGCTTCTATTACATTGCCTTTGCAGCCCACCTCCCCTTTTACTCTCTAGGCTAAATAATCTCAGCTCCCTGAGCCTTTCCTGGTGGGTCACGTGTTTCAAAGAGTAAGTCACAATTAACTGCAGCAGTAGGACATAGATCTGAAAAAGAAATATGCAAAAATTCAGTTCCTCTTGCTCTAGTCTACTTTAAGTTTAGTACCTTTTTTTCCACATGATTCTTCAGTTTTTTTTCTGTAGCTGTCTAAATGGTCCTGCAGGCCACCACTAATTATCCACTTCCCTTGAATATTGATGGATAAATTTTCAGAGAATTTCTTTATTTGATATAAGCTTTCAATTCAGTAATCACCCTGCTCATTGAAAGAATTGCAAATATATTTTACATAGCTTCAAGCTTTAGTACTGGCTTTAGTGAACTTCAGTTTCCAGATGCTTATCCTGAAAAGACAGAGGTGTAGTTCCAAGATGGAGTTCTCATAATTTATGTTTACCTGTTCTTGTAATTAAAGCTTTTCAAACTAGTTTTCTAATAAGGCTAAAAAAGCATTGGGCCTCCTCTGCTTCATTTGGAGATCGAATTGCTGGGTGAGGAACAGATGGAAGAGACAGGGAACCCAAAGTCTTAAAATGTGGAACGTTCAATTTTGTTTAGAGTGGAAAGCCAGTTTAAGAACAAATTTCCATCCAAAGATAACATTCTCTGAAAAAGTGGAAAATGGAGATTTTAAAATGCAGTTGCATACAGTGCACAAAGCATCTAGTTTGTTATATGTAATCTAAAGCAATTACTGATAGATCCACTGCATAACTGCTTTTAAAATAAGAATATTCTGCTTGATTCCAACCTGTGTCTCCAAATGATTATGTTGTAGTAAATGACTGAAAGTTGAAGTGTTCTGAAAGAAAGTTATTCTTTGCAAGGAGAGAAGTTAAATACTAAGAGAGGTGCCCAGAGAGGCTGAGGCATCTTCATCCATGAAGATTTCAAAAAAATAAAAGAAAAATTAACTGGACAAGGCTAGGAGCAGCCTACTGCAGCTTTAAAATTAGTCCTGTTTGTAGTAGGATGGTGAGTTGATCTTGGCTGACTACCAGTCCTTCACTCTCTCTTTTTCACCCCCTCTCCCCAACATCACAGGGTAGAAAATAAAAACTTTATTGAGGGTCAAAATAAAGATAGGGAAATCATTCATCAGTTTTCATCATAGGCAAACCAGACTTGACATAAGGAAAATTATTTTGATTAGTTACCAATTAAAATATGGTAGGTTGGTGAACAAAGACAGAATACTCTAAAACGCCTTCCCCCACCCCAGTCTGCTTCCCAGGCACAGCTTCACTCCATCTCTAACTCCCCTACTACCCAAACCCCACCCAAAGCTACACAGGGGATGGGGAATGAGTGGCTGCAGTCAGTCCATAACAGCTCCTCTCTGCTGCTCCCTGATCCTCACACTTTTCCCTGCTCCAGCCTGGGGCCTTCCCAGGGGCTGAAAAGAATGACCTGCTCCAGCATCTCCTCCCCTTTTCTCACCACCTCAAGAGAGATTAGCAGGACCTGATGGCATCCAGAGGTGCTTTCCAATCTAATGTGTTCTGCCGTTCTGTGGTTAATCCAACTCTTTAAAGCAGCTGCTAAAATATATGAGAGCAGACATATCTAATTATTAAAAGCTCATTTAGTTTGATTTTCTGAAAAACTTAACGTGAGTACAGTCAATTTTGCTTTTTATCAGCTTGTGAACTTCAGATCTATTTAAAATACTTGTTTTTTGGGGGAGATTGCTACTTTAAATTGGAATTTAGTTTAAGATAAAGAATAACAGTCTCTCATGCTTTGAAAACAAATAAATGTCACAAAGTAAAAATATTTGTATTTTATTTCTGACTAGGAATCCTCATGGAAGATAAACTGTAAGGCTTAAAGTACCTGCACCAAAGGTCCCTAAAGCATTTTAAGAACTCTCTTAATTGCATGATTCAGCTAGCTATTAACATTACACTGTAGCTGCTCCAGACATCACAGCAGGTAATAAAGGGAAATATTTCTCAATTTAAAAATAAAAGTTATATAGAAACAGTCTTGCAATAATAGCTCTTTGCATTGAGCTGAAAGCAGGCTTGCTGAGCTGCTCTGTGTTGACTGTTGTCAGATCACATAATCTCTAAAATACAACTCTAAAATTCCTTTTTTTTCAATTGCAAAACAAACATAGATAGAAAAGACAGCAACAAATTTCCAGAAATAAACTCTACACCAATATTTTCATATGGCTTGGAGTTATCTTTTGTCCTATCACAATCTTAGCCCTATATGCCTGATTCTGAACTTCCCTCTACAAATACCTGTATTTCTGACATTAGAATTCGGTCCTAATAGGTCCTTCACAAGCAGCTGTGGCTTCTGAAATGGTTGTAGGAGCTAAAGGCTGCAATGTAGCATAAAGAAGATGATGTCATGCATCCATCTTCTTATTCTGTTAGGGTTGTATGAGATTGTTTCTTTATTCCGACAGGAGGACAAGCACAATGAGCTTTCCGTCCACATCACTGGGCGAGTTCAGACTTACCTGCTTACAAGCCACAAGTCAAACTTTTCTGAAGTGAAAAAATACCTATAAACTCAGTAGTTTGTTTGGTTTTTTAATTAAACAGTGGTATATGTACAACAACTTTGAAAAATCAATCTTCACTAAAAGATCTAGAAGAGTTGTGGTATAACAGCTCTTGAAGCAGCATTTCAGTTTATCCCCACAAGCAGTTTGAACCTGGGAAGCATAAAACAGGTTCCACATGTTCAGGCTCACTGGCCACCATTATAGAGACAGACAGACCACTGAAGCCCTTCAACCCTTGTTATTGGGTGCTGCAGGCACCCTAACTAGGAAACGTTCTTTATTTGCACTGGCTGGTAAAAGTATTTTTATAGTAACAACGTTCTGTTTTCTGAATGAAAAGAAGCGGAAGAGAGACACTTGTGGCAGATGCAATGTCAGTTAAAAACATTATATTAATGTAATATTCTTTAACTCACAGCTTGATGCAAAGAGCACCTTGCATCTTTGGGACAGCTTGGGCTGCTTCTTTCTCAAGAACATAAGGAACCACTCTGAAGCTCAGGCAACCAGTGACCTCTGCTGCTGGTGTGTGCTCAACAATTAACAGAATTGGGCTGCTACAATATAGTTCTCTGAAGTTGATATTTGGAAATGTGAATTCTCTAGCATTTTCCTCTTCCTTCTCTATTTAAAACTAAATTTCAAAAAAACTGCTAAACTAATATGCCATGAGTGTACAAAATGCACTTATACACTAGAAGATGCAAACAAGATCTTCCAAAACTATCTTTTTCCTCACCAAGATTCTCAGTCTTTGCCTTTCCTCCATAGAAAAAACTCTGTGTGCTTTGAATGCACTTAGTACTCTGTTACTGCAAGCCAACTCACCCTCTCTGCCTAGATGTTAAACAATATTGACTATTTACAATTTCCCACAAAAAGTTCCCAGATCGTTGCCATTTTAATTTGTAATACCATGCAATTAATTTTTCAGTTGACTAAAAGTTCTGAGGAATTTTCATTCTCTTCTCACAAAATGTCCATTTTTAATTTGCTTATCAAACCCATAGATTCTCCACTGAGTTAGTTTGTGCAATGTAGTTGCTAGGCAACCAAAATAATTTTTCCTGTCTTAGTTCAGCAAAGGAAGATATAAGTTTACTAGCCCGAACCTTGGTGAAGCTTTTCAGGTTTAATTAAGTCTCTAACGTTTATAACCCCTTGTCACTCATATCTCTCCACAGTCATTTTTCCATTGGAGTTTCATGGAGGTGGGAACAGATGTAGCAGTTCTCAGAGTGTGTGGTTTAAGCACGAGCCAGTAACAAATTACCTGGATTCATAACTTAGGAGGGAGCAGTGTAAACATGTAGAACTCTTCAATAGTTTTCTATTTGATGAAACGACACATCATAAGTCAGTAAAAAGTCAAACATGGAATAGTTATCAGTTTTAGTGTTACTGGTGTTCAGGTTCTTCTAAATTGATAGAATACTAAAAAAATCCATAATGGCTAATAGTTGTTGTGAATGCTATTTTACCTTCTCCTCTACAGCTCATTATTTCATATTAAAATTGGACACATTCCATATTTAGAAGTTTCTAATTGAGTGATCTCGAACAATTTTACTCATAAGATGACATTGTTTCTATCAGAAGCTAAATGTTTGTATCCAGACATGTGTCCAATGCAGTAATCATGAATATAGTTTTAAAAACCCAAGATTTATCATATTCAGTGAATCATAAGTTATATATAACTTTTTCAAACTGGAAGAGGAAGACGGGTTGGACAAGCATATGACTGTATTCCTTTTAAGATTAGGGCAGTTAAGTAAGATAAGAACTAGCAAGTAATAAATGGTTGTTCCCAAAATGATGAGAAGAAATCATTATTGGAAAGGTAAGACAGTATTGGCAAAAAAAATCTTGCTTTGGTGAAATCTTGCACTGTTTCAAAGAGTTCTCCAGTTCCTTTATTATTTTCAGCAGAATGATAGATTTGCATGCTGATTCAGTGTTTTCTAGACACACAATTTCTGCAGTAACTGCTATAGCAGACTGAGCTTCAGGAAGAGTCCCCAGAAAACAAGTTTTTGTTAAAATAACAGATTCCCTAATTGAAGAACATTAAATATTGGGTACCAAAAAAAAAAAAGTGGAGTCTTGATTATCTCCACAGCAATTTTCAATTTCAGCTCATCTTTCAGAATGGCTGACAAAAAAAAATTCCAATTAGACTCCAAATAAAATTCTCCTTCCCATTGCACACTTCTTTTTTAAATCCAAGACTATCATATTAAAAATCCCAAAACACTGAGATCTACAGTAATAACTAGAGCTCAGTAGGATTTAAGCAAGGTTTCACAGGAATTTCAGGTAAGGGAAGAACTGAATCATTAATATGCCACTTCTAAAGAAGGATTTTTTAGCATGAAAAAGAATATATGGCTCTAGTATAAAAAGATGTGTCACTTGTTATTTCAACATCTTTGAAGGACTAGTTTTGTGTGTGACAAAGACAGGGGTAAGAGAAAGCAGTACCTGCCAAAGGACCTAATATACCAGCTTTGGTGGCTATGATGTCCAAAACATGTATATCAGAGGCAAGAGGAATCCAGGGTCATTACAAAGATAATGGACAGTGGCAGGCAGTAGTTTAGGATGCCAAATGATTCATTACCTCGACTCTGCTTCTGTTCTTTATGTAGAATAAAATAATTAGGACTCTCTACTGGGAGACAGAACAACACGACTTTTCCCATACACGACATACAAATCCAGTCACACTAAATAAGACCTCCAAGATTGCTCTGAACCATTGTCCAAAACTAAGCCAGAATCGACCACTATAAAAAAGGATACTGCTGGAACACAGAACTTTACTGTCCTGTCTGCTATGCCAAAATGAGTAGAGGAACATCTGCTATCTTTATACTAGCAAAGCATTTTGTACCTTCTTGGGAAAAAACCCCAAAAACCCACTGAAACAGCCACCAAACAAAACCAAATGCAGGCAATTTAGTCTGTGATGCTGTGAGCTGCAAGAACATTAGACACTGAGCCTACTGTTTCCACAGCAAATATGTGAGCATTGCTTTGATACTAAGAGAGGTTTTTTAGTAACTTCAGGACATACATCATTGTGAAAAGCATCTTAAAGGTTAAGACACCTTTTTTTTTTCCTGACCCACATATAGCACGGCAAACTGCAAGTAACTATAACAACACCTTGGATTTTTCATTTTCATTACATGGCCACGTACAGTATTGGTGTGTTGGTGTAGAATGTGCATCCCATTTCTGTTCATTCAGTTGAGTCCACCTTTTCAAAACACTGAGATGCATCTTCCTTCTTTAAGGCAGCACAAATACAGTGAAAGCTAAAGCATGATCCAAAGAGAAGTAAAGGGAGTTTTTTGAGGTCACATTCAGGCCTTCGTGTGTATTCAGCCAATTACTCTGATTTCCAGCTATGCATAAGCACGTCTGTATTTTAGTATGGGTCAGACTCGTGGCATAAATAAATAGCCGGAGACAATTGCTTAATATTTATACATCTGAAAATTTCAATAATTATGCAATGGGCTAAAGCCGGGTTCTTGGAGCAGCTCCTGGGATTCTGTATCCTGTCCGGTTAGCTCTTGCCCCAGTCCAGCTTTAAGGGTACTTCTCTGTACCTCCTCTGGATCTGTGGGTCTCAGCCCTGGCTGAAGCGTGGCAATGATGAGGAATGAAGGGAAGACTTTTGAGGGGAGAACTTTTGTTTATTATTTCCAGAGCCAGTGTCCCCACAAAAGTGAGGTCTCAGTGCCATGCAGCACCCTTTAAACGGGGGTGGGGAAAGGGGAGGAGTACAGACAGGGGGCCATCAAGGATGGGGGTGGGAGAAACTGGGATCCTGACCAATCACTCGACAGCTCCCCTGGAATGTACCAGACACCAGGGAAGGGCTGCAGAGAGACTCCAAGCCTGCAAGCCTGCGAGGAACACAGCCACGACCCGGGGGACACCCAATAAACCCAAAACCACACCCCAACAAAGGGTCAGATCTTACTCTAAAAGTAAAAGTCTGAACCACAAAAGGGAAGGAAAACTAGACATCCATTTAGGTTTGCTTCAAATGCCCTGGAGCTGTTATATGATGCCAGGTGGAAAACAGGCAGAATTTCCATACAGCCTGTGCTGCTGTGAAGCCTTCATTGTCCCTGCAGCTTCTTAGCTAAAAATGGTGGAGGGAGGGATACTCACAGTGCTGGCAAAGGTACTTAGTGAGAAGAGAAGTGGAGCAGCAGAAGCAGAAACCTTTTCAGAGCAGCAGCAGTGCAGCAGAGTCCTTGATCAGAAGGACAAAGCCAGGAGAGATGTGCCCAGCTGCAGCCAGCTGCCTGGTAAAGCCATCAGTGTCATTCCTTGTTCCTTTGATGTCTGCAGGCAATCAAAATGCCACATGAAGTTTGGGGAAAGGAGAGCTTCTTAGTCTCCATTCCCATTCAGTTCCCCTGTGCTAGAATGACCGTGATATGGCAACAAGCACTGTGAACACAAGACTGAGTAAAAGCAGGAGCTTAAAAAAATTGTAGCAGGAAAATGTGCCCAGGACAATACAAGGAGCTCATAATACAGACATATAGAAAAGGGCTGCCTTTATTTTTTTTTTCTTGGACACATTTCTCTTCCACAGTCATGTTAGATATTTTACAGTAGTATCTCACAAAGAAAAAAAAAACAGAAAAAAAATTGCATTTAAGACAACTGAAAGTATCCAGTTACTGATCTGCCATATTTTTGGGAAGACAGCTATCTGAAACACCTTCTTTTTTCCCCTACTGTTTTCAGCAAGAAGAGAAAACAAATGTGAACAAGGACTTCACCCTACAATGTACTATACAAAAAATAAAAAAGAAGTTTTGGCAATTCTTGGAACATTTTGAGCCATTTACAACTGCAGAAAAATGTTAAACAATAAAGGGAAAAGACAAAACTTGAGAGGCACATAATTGCCTATTTTAGGATAGGGTATAACTAATGATTAAAAAGCACCATTAAAATGTGGGCAAATTATTTGCCATAAATAATATCACCAACAAATTAACTTTTATCTCTTCATAGGTTGGCCAACCAAATTAGTCACACTTTTTTAATGAAATCATCTGCAGCAACCACAACAGGGACTTTATTTCATAATATTTTTTTTGTAAGCAGGATTTTTCATTAATTCAGTTTCTTGGGTTTCTGGGGAAAAAAGCCACAACAACCCAACAACTTCAAAAAACAATCACACCAAGAAAACTGATGCCTTAAGTTGATGTTTTTATGGTTTTTTTAGATCCTGTACTGGAGTAGTGTATAACTCTGAACATCATATAGAGAGTTAGAAAGCTCTCTTCACAGTTTGGTCAGACAAAACAATTCTCCCAGGCCTGAGAACCAAGGTCACCACCACAGCCTCAGGCCCCAAAATGTAAAAACAGATATGAACTGGGGAGGTGCAAAGTGGGAGAATATGACTTCATTACCTGAAGCTGTAATTGCACAATTAACCTGTGATATGCAAATAGACCAAACTCATATCTGTCTGAAAAACTTGTGACTGTTGTCCATGCTGGTTGTAGCCTCTGCAAGGCTCCTGCACTGCTCAAGGTGTATCTGTTACAGGCTTTTAATAAATATCTACTTTATTCTCTGTCTAGCCTCTGTACTGGGTAGCCAGTCCGAGGCATCAAAACCAACCAAACACACACAGGAAAAGAAAAAAAAATTAGCCATAAAGAAATATCTGTAAATAATTTGAACCTTGACAAAAATGACATTATTCTTAAGTCTAGATTACTCCGTGAAGATACTGACTCCGGTGGGGTCAGAAATATACCAAGTTGAGTTTTATTAAACAAAACGGAAAATTTGAGAATAAAATGTCTTGATAAAGGAAAGAAACCAAACAACTTGTATTCCTGAAATAACTAACACAGGACAGATTTTAGCAGCAAGGGCATCGCTTGCATTTTAAAATTTATCTGAAGCTGTTTTAAAAATAACTGGTCTGTCAACTTGAGTCAATCATTTTATTTTTTAAATCCTCTAATACTCTCTAGCATTTCTCTCCAAGGAATGTTTCCGGTGTACTGTCATGTCATATTAGGGAGTTGATATAGAGATTGTATATATTGGTGAAAACATTAAATTCGATCTTTATCCTAAGAGAGAGTGCAGCAAATATGAAGTTGGACTCAAACTCTTATGTAAATTTTAAAATACTTCAGTAAATTTTTACATTATATTTTGTTGGTTTCAACACAAAATCTTGATGATGACAGCTTTCAGAGAGTAAAATTACCTTTTTTTGTCAATGTGAAAACTACCACTCTTAGAACATACTTAAATGAGACACCCTGTTGAATGTCTCTGAACATTACCTGAATATTTGTACTATTCATTTTATCTCTTTTTTAAAGCCATACTAGAAGTATGGCTTTCTCAGAGGGTCCCATATCTACTCCTTAGCTTGTCTAGCATAAACTGAACAGAGATTTTGATTAAATCATGAGGTATCTCTTTTTATTTCTTTGTATCATCCTTCATTCCTCTGGAATTTGGGAGTCCAGGATTATTTCATGTTCACACTTTCTTCTTTCATTGTCCACAGTATTTTGGAAAGAAAATATGACCTTCTCTCATATACCTAGTTATCTCCTTTTTTACTAGTTTGGATCTAGGTTAGGATTTTCTCCTGAAGTAAACCACCTTTCAATTTCTTTATACAGCCCAATTTGCTAATTTTGTGATATTAATTTTTCCAAGTAGCAAGTTGTATCAAGAGCAAGAATTTTCTTTTAGTTGAGATTCCAGAATTTCTGGAACAGTACCATCATTCTTACAATGAATTACAGTGCATAAAAGCTGAAGGAGATGCTTCCAGCTTTTTTACTCTTTTTCAAAGATCTTAGGTCTGAAGGAACAATTTTATTTTCTGCTGATAGGCAGTAACTATGCTTTACACCTGCTGACACATCATTCTCACTCAGGGAGGAGGGAAGGCGGTGTCCTTTGTCTTTAGTCTTCACTGCAACCACTTTGTGTGTAGAAAAGAAGGGATGTGCAAGGAAATGTTGAGAGTAGGACAGGAGATGCATAACTACAGCCTGCAAAGGCATTTGCAATATTTTCCACTGTGACTGAATCAAGGCTAGGAATTCGGGATGTAGAAAGACATGCTAAATCTTCTGAAACAAAGATTATGCAAACTAATGCTCAATATTAGTTAATGAATGCTTCATACAAACAGCTTTACACATACACACACAGGGGACCTAAGAAGGTGTATAGACTTACAAGAAAGAGGTAACATTGGTTTTTCTAAACAAATTATTGAGGATCAACGTGCAGTTGTTCTTTATTTCTGTTAGTAACGTTTTGTAGCAAATACTATGAAGTATAACCCTTCCTGCTAGTGTAAAATGTTTATCAGGAAGACATGCCTGATGGCTAGTAACTGTGAACTATATAAGCATTCTTTAACAAGCTAAGTGATCTCAAATTAAACAATTCAGCTTGTTACCACTCCCAGTTTGAATGCCCTATGTGAAATCTTTACAATTTAATCATTCATTAAAAGGAAGAATTAAGCCCGACTAGGTTCAAGAAATAGAACACTCAGGTGTGAAGCTTAAAGTAATAGGAAAGATCAATTGACTTGCTTAGACTAAGCTACATTTGGTGTCAAATTTTTCAAAATTTTAATAATTTAAAAATTATTTTCAAATAAGACACAGTGGTGTTCAGAATTACTCTACTTGCTTATATATATATATATAGTTCTCATATAACACGCTTATATATAGCTTATATATATGTATAGTTCTCATATAACTGCTTCTGAAATGTTAATGTGTGTATTTCTATATATGCTTGCCTTTAATTTCATCTCTTAGCAAACAAAATGAGGAATAAGTTACCAATTCTTCACAGACATTGAAACTTATGTATATAGTATTATGACTGTGAAAAAAATTCATGAGTTATAACAATGATTTTATTGACCAACTCCTTTCCTGCTGACTTACACAGTATTAACAAAGCCATTTATGTAGACAAAACAAAGCAGAATAAGCCTGCCCTCACAGCAGAACAGTGCTGCTGCTGTCTACAATTTCATTCTTCAGGAGTTAACTTACCCCAGTTGAGCCACCAGACCAGCACAGGGGTGGCTAAGAAAAGCTTTGGTTGAAGTTGATGATAGTGAGATATCAGATGAGAACTCTGTTCTATTGCCTGTTATCCAGCAATCCAAACTAATTCCTGTGCCACTTTACATTCCGCCCTCTGGATTTTCATCTCCTTTGCAAGACAAAACAATTCTCTCAGTGCACACACTAACCCCACCAGTAAATAGATGCTCTACCTTGTCTTCTGTGATTAGTTATTTAAAAATATGACTGGTTGAAACTGTCCAGATTCAACTGTGCCTGCTTCAACAAACCATTATTTCACATTTCCTTTTCAAAATATTTTGTTTCCTATTAAGCATTCGATTAAACATAGCTGCTGTATGCCCTTTCAAACAGGTCAGAGCTACCTTTGACTTTTCACTGAAAGGTTATTGTACAGAGTAAGCCAAGAAAGTTCAATTACATAGGCAAAAGAAAACTCTCTAAGTTGCAGTATTTACATAACTACATAAAAATCTACATACTAATTTTTCCACTTGTAATTGATTTATATAACTGTGTATATCAACAAAGACAGAAATCCCATATTCATATTCAAAGTCTTTCCTGTACATATAGAAAGCCTCTCCAGCACATTAGCAGCTAGCCAAAGACTAAGTGCAAAACAACTTCTAAGCATAAAACTCTTGGATAGCTAGTGGTAAAGCCTCAAAAGGAGATTTCCTCTATTTTAGGGAGGTAACTAAGAAGAGGAAATACTTAAAAAACCTTTAATTCTCGTTTAATTCAGTAATTGAAATTGATTTTCCTTAAAAATGATTGCTATACAAAGACATTCTTACTGTTGTAGTGAAAATAAAAGAAAAATTTTAGGAAAATGGTAAACAGGGCTTATTCTACAATCCTCAGTTCTTTACTGATGTGTCTAAACTTTTTAAGTGAGTTTCCTGGCCATTTCATAAGATCTACAAAATTAAAAGCTCAGACTGAGGAACATACAAAACTGCTAGCTCTTCTAGGCTTTCCAGTTTGTCTGAGCAAGAATTTTAATTTTGATATGTAAACAAAGTCCACCTCAAAGCAAGTTTTCATAAACAGAAAGGACAAGGATTTAATTATATTAGAATCAGACTCTAGATCTGAGCAGCCCATGTTTTCAAAGCTAGGTAAGTTTTCAAAACCATGTCATCAGACAGAAAGGTGTTGAAAAAATATGGTTTTGATAAAAATAACTTTTCATTAATTAAATTTCAAATACTGAAGTTAATTGCTTGGTTTAAACTGAAAGAAGTCCTTAACTTTTGGCAAACTATTATTAACGTTTAAGATTTACAAAGTGCTTTTTCCTTCCAAAGTCATCTTGGCAATTTGAATTACCTAAAAACACAAAAAAGGTGTTGGTACCTTCCAAACCTGAATACAAACCACATAAAAGTAATAGATATGCTTGATTAAAAATAGACCAAAACAAACAACTCAGTTTATTTGCAACTTCTGCCAGACACTGTTAGCTTTGTACTCCCAACAGTACTAGCTATCTATTAGTAATATCTACATACAGCCTGAGGAATAACCCTGGAAAGCAGTGCCATGGGAAGTGACCTGGTAGGGCAGCAGGGCCCAACCCTGTCCTGGGGTGCATCAGGCACAGCATCACCAGCTGGGCAAGGAAGGGGATTGTCCTGCTCTGCTCTGCACTGGGACAGCCTGGCTTTGAGTGCTGTGTGCGCTTTTGAGTGCCACAATGTAAGAAAGATTTAAAACTATATAAAAAATATAAAGTTATTAGAGAACATCCAAAGCAGAGCTAAAAAGATGGTGAAGGGTTTAGAGGGGAAACTGTAGGAGGATCAGCTGAGGTCATTTGGTTTGTTCAGCCTGCAAAAGAGAAGATTGAGGTGAGACCTCATTGCAGTTACAGCTTCCTCATGAGGGCAAGAGGATGGGGCAGGCACTGATCTCTTCTTTCTGTGACCAGTGACAGGATCCAAGGATATGGCCTGATGTTATGGCAGGGGAGATTTAGGTTGGATATTAGGAAAAGATTCTTCAACCAGAGAGTGGTTGGGCACTGGAACAGGCTCCCCAGGGAAGTGGTCCCAGCACCAAGCCTGACCGAGAAGCATTTGGACAATGCTCTCAGGCACATGGTGAGATACCTGGGGCTTTGCTGTGAAGGACCAGGAGTTGGACTTTGATGATCCTTGTGGGTCCCTTACAACTCTGAATACTCCATGATTCTATTATGTTTTCAACCCTCAAATACATCAAAAAGAAGGAGTAAAGTGGTACACACAATGTGGGAGGAGGCAAGGGAGGCGAAGTAGATGCTGATAGTTCATATTCTAAATAATATTCAAGGCAAGCTTCAAACTACAGAGCATTGTAGATGAAATACATCAAGAGTTTTAATCAGTGCTTGAATCACATAACTTTAGGTGATAATACATGTTGTTTGTAGTGATAACAAAAGGCTGCCTCCCTCTCTCTCTCTATGTGTCAGGACTGCAGAGGTAGTATTTTATGAACTGTATTTAAATCATAGAAACTTCATTTTGAATCATGAAAAAAACCATGAGACACCTGGACTGTTTAGGAAATAGTCTTACAGAAGGTGATCTAAGCAAATGGATCTGCAATTTACAATCAAAGTAGGCCTGCTGGGCTTGGCAGGCTTCTCCCTCTTTACACTTTGCATGTTGGGAGTGATACATTGGTTTTGCTGAATAACTCAACACTGATCCTTTCTTTTGATCAAGTGTTGAGAGTTTATTGACCTTTAAACTGAAATAAGAGCAAAGACTTGTCTAGTACAGCCTTCGCCAAAAAAAAAAATATCCTGAAATCATTCCAAGAAACAATATTTAACATGCAAATAAAATGAAAGAATGTAATAGCTTTGAAAATGTTTATGGAAAAGTATTTCAGGTAGTTTCTATTGATGACAGATAACCAAAATTCTTTTAGCACAAGAATTCAGAAACTCTAACAGGAATGCGTGCATGGAATTCCTGCTCCAAATAATACAGTAATACCATTCTGAGAGGTAAAACACGACCACAGTCTTGAAGATTTGGAACACATTCAATGAAAATAAGGGTAAACAAACTGTTATGCTGCTTTTAAATGCTTTTTTCTTTTCTTTTGCTACCTTGAACCTCACCTGCTGTACATTCAACTGTAGGCAGGAATCACTGAGTCAAGATCAGGTTTCAATGCACTTTCAAATATCTCATTGGAATATATCACTCTGTCCTGCTGATCATGATAACCGATGAGTGACTCAGCAGGAGTTTTTGTGTGTGATCTGGCTTTGACTTAGAAATTACAACCTTTTCTCACAGGTTTCCTCTCAGTGGAGCATGCCAGAGTTAGTTTCATCTATTTAAAAAATATTTGGTCCTCTTTGGTTATAAATAAAAGTAGTATTGCATATTTTGGTCTTACGAGTGTTACAAAACTCTGAAGTGTAGACAATTATCTTACTTCTGTGGTCTGAATGACCACCTGGAAAACTGGTGCAAAACTTCATGTAAACATCAAGATTGAATTTAAAGCATTTTAAAGCATTTTTCTCTTATAATTTCCTAATCATGATAAGAGATACTACAGACATAAAGGGGGGACTAGAGTACAAATAAGATCAGCGGGAGACAAATTTTCCCCACATACATTCCCAAAGTAATCCAGTTTCAGGAGGAAAAAGGAACAGAATGGAAGATAGGGAAACTGAAATCTGAGTAATATACAGGTGACTTTGCTAACAAACAGAAAATAAATAAAAAAAATCTGAAGAACCATGTTTTATAAAGAAATGAAGCCCTCTCTGTGAAGAAATGTGCAACCAAAGAAACAAGTTTGAAGGCTTGGGAGGTATGTCACTGTGACCTGCAGGAACTGAACTGCAGCCAACAGCACTCTCTGACAGTGCCACAGCGTGTCTGACCCATTGTGGATTTTTAATAGACACAAGGGAAAATAGGAGGCATGAGGGAAATTAATTTTAGGTTTGTCTTATTCATAACATTCCTCAAGGTTTGAAAAAGTGCAGATAGTTTGTTTTTTCATTACTTGGCTTTAATAATGAGTAGACATTCACCTGTTTTTTCCAGAAGTGTAGTACATCTGTGATTACTTCTCCAATGACTTCATTTCACAGGTTGAGCTAGATAAAGGAGCTTCTTTTACTTATTTTCCCCTCTAGTGGAAACCAAGACTGTCAAGCATAAACAAGTAAAAAATTTAAATAAAAACCAGGGCAGGTCAGTTGAAAAAGTATTAAATCTGAAGCATCTTGTATCCCAAAAGAAAACTTTATTTTGCTTTCCAAAATGAGAGTATTCTTCTGAAATTCTGTTTCATTTGCTGTGACATTTTTAACATCAGAACTTCAGCTAGTTTTTGAAAAATATTTCAAGCAGTTGTGATTTTGGCTCCAATTTAGTGTAAAAAGATTCAGTTTGATGCTTAATATATTCAGGGAATGGTTCAGCATTCAATAATTTAGCTCTGTAGTAAGTCACTGATTATCTAGGAATGTAAATACTATCCCTTGCTTAGCACACAAACAAAACTGCGTAGTAGCTCTTAAAAGTGGCTTATAAACCTGAAGTTGAACTAAAACTGGTCAAAGTTGTTAAGTTCAAGGAAAATAGGGGCAGTAAACAGAAGCACAGGAAAGACACAGACCCATTACTAAACAAGACAGAGAACCTAGTTATTAATAATGTGACAAGGCAGAGCTTTCTGGTATTTTCTTTTCAGCTCTCTTTAGTGGCATAGATGGATTCCACAAGATCAAATAGGCGAGATAGCACATGTCAACCCACCAGGAGTGAAAGAAGGGCTGGTCTTCAGCTTCTTGCGAGGTTTTAGCCCATATAAATCTATGAGTCCAGAGGGAATGCACCCTAGTGAGTCAGGAGAAGTGACTGGCACGGTTGCAGACCCACTGACTAATATTTGCACAGTGTTGAAGTCCAGGGAATGTCCTTGATGACTGGAAGAGGATGACTGTCAAGTTCTGCAGCTGGGTCAGAACGACTGAAGAGCCCAGTGCAGGCTGGAGTCTGTGTGGCTGGGGAGAAGCCTTGCTGTAAGGCACCTGGGGGCCTAGGTATACAAAAAATTGCACTTAAGTCAGCACAGTTCTGCTGCAGCAACAAAGGCAAATTGGATCCTGGGCTGCGTTCTCAGGGGCCTTGCTAGCCCTGATAGGCATGTAGTCATCTCAGTCTACTCAGTGATTTTCAGGCTGCATCTGTAGTATAATGTCCAGTTATGTTTCATTTTAATGAATGATGTGGACAGACTAGAGACCAAAGGTTGTTCAGAAAGAGGAGAAATAGCCTAGAGAATACCTCTGTGAGGAAAGAGTGAAGGAGTTAGGTCTTATCTCCTTGAAGAAGAAAAGGCTTGGGGGAGTTTTTCATGGTATTTAAAGGGCAGCTACAAAGAGGATAGAGACCCTCTCTTTGCAGGGAGCCGCATGAAGAAGACAAGGGATTACAGGCACAAACCAGGAAAGGTTTCATCTCAACATAAGAAGGAAATTTTTACAGAAAGAATAATCATCATGGTAGAGTCCCCATGGCTGAAGGTTTTCATGGTACAATTAGACAGTGTGATAGATAATCTCATCTATGAGATCTGGAATTGCTTTCAACAAGAAAGTTACAAGGTCCCTCTGTTACTGCATGCTTCTTGCATTAACAACTGCCTGAAATGCTGCAGGTCATTAACAGGATTTACAGGATTTACCTTACTAAAAGGTGAGTATGCAGGAGTTTTGCCACATTTTCTCAGATATTTTGTAATTTGCTTTAATTTTATGCTTATTATAAGTATTTATAGGAGTATTAGAACAATATAAGCCTGAAAACAAAACTGTAAATTATGTATGCATCTATTTTGATAGTAAAATACCTACAGCACTCTACATTCCACTGATTTTTACAAGTAAATATTAACTCCATTTTAGTCTGTTACCTCATCATCACAATAGGACACAAAAAATCTGCCTACTACTCACAATGTTTCAACTGTTTTAAGAGAAGTCAGTTACACACAGAATATTGTGCAGTGGAGTCATTAGAGAGGGGTGCTTTGCAATAGGGTCCTTCACATTTCAAATCTATTTTGCTATTCTTAGTTTTTGTGTCCATCTACCACACTGGTGAGGCTGTCAACAGCTTCAGCCACATCATCCACACATGAATAGACATGACTAGCTGTGATTCCACCCTTGAATACACACACAGTATATTCCAATTGTTTTGATACTGGTGCAGTAGTAGACCTCACCATGTCATGCCAGATGGTTTAATCCTCTACCAGACACTGGTAGACCTTTGTTGCCCTTCAAGATCTCTCTCCAATTGAAAATCAGAGCAGCTCTGTACCCCTCTCATGTAGCAAGGAGACCTATCATTTCTGTCCCTTTCCATAAAATTTCAGACATGTAAGTGTTTTAGGGCTATTGCAAGCCAACCCCAGTCCTAATGTGAGGGTGGCTTCACTGCCAAGCTGACGCTATGAAACCTTCAGGGCATATCTCTTTCAATCTTCCCAATCAGATCAGGAGGTCAGAGAGCATACAACACGTATTTTTGAAGACTGCTTATTCACCACTGGAAAAGGAAGGCTCAGAAGGTTGCCTCCAGATAGGCTTTTTGTAGTAGAAGAGTTAGCAAAGAAGACATTGTAAATATAAATTCTATACTGGCAAAAAATAAGCTGGCATTTAAACAGCTTCTAAGCAAAGAATTTTTTGAAACATCTGAAACACAGCCCATAAAGCCAACCATGCCCTGAGCTGCATCAGGAGGTTGAGGGAGGTCTCAGGTCTCTGTCTACTCTGCTCTCATGAGGCCCCAGCTGGAGTGCTGCATCCAGCTCTGGGGTATCCAACACAAGAAAGAGCTTAGAGCAAGTCCAAAGAGGGGCACTGAGCTGATCAGAGAGCTGGAGCACTTCTCCTGTGAAGACAGGCTGAGAGACTTGGGGCTGTTCAGCCTGGAGAAGAGAAGGCTCCAGTGACACCTTAGAACACATTCCAGAGCCTAAAGGGGGCCTACAAGAAAGAAGAAGAGGAACTTTTAAAAAGGACATGTAGTGACAGGACGAGAGGGAATGGTCTTAAGCTGAAGGAGGGTAGGTTTAGATTTGACATTATGAAAAAAATTTACTGTGAGGGTGGTGAGGCACTAGAACTGGTTGCCCAGAGAAGCTGTGGACTCCCCATGCCTTGGAGTTTTCAAGATCAGGTTGGAAGGGGCTCTGAGTACCCTGGTCTAATGAGAGATGTCCCTGCCCATGGTAGGGCTCAGAACCAGACGATCTTTAAGGTCACCTCCAACCCAAACCCTTCTATGATTCTATGAAAATCAAAGTTAGAGGATTTTAGAGAAAGCTCAATAGGACATATGATTTAGAGATTGAACCACACTAACACACTTGTCACTACTTCTTTCTCTACTGTATTACCTGTGAGACCCTACTACTTCTAAGGTAAAATGGCCAATTCTTAAATGGTAATTTACTCTGAACATACTTGATACTACAGAAAAGATCACAGCAGGAATTTCTGAGAACCACTAGACTAGAAAGCATGCTTTCCCCCCAGTCCTCTGTGCCTCATTTCTTTCAAGCTGACTGCTTTTTGTTTAGAGAGTAGCCTAAGGACTCATCTGCCTCCTGAGAGGTGCAGTAACAGAGACTTAGAAAGATTCTGATTACGTAGGGCTTGAAAGACTGAATGCTGTGTTTTGATTACACAAAAATTGAGTAGCACTAACAGTTCACCTGTTTTTCTTCAAAGTCTAATTCATTCCAAGTACAATAATTTCATTCTGAATTGCAAAATGAAATTCTTGCATATAGTTTGTGTTCGCATATCAGTAGTTCTTCCCAAAATAGGTCAGGAAGATTCTCTTAGGATCACACTTGCTCCTTGATTTAGGTTGGAATAAGAAATGATGACACATCAGTAAGAGAGAAATAAAGAAAAATGAGAAACTAGAAAGAGAAAGTTCTCATTTTTCATGGCTTCATCTCCAAAAATGTGAGAAGTCCATTTCAAATCTGAGAGTTTTAAGTGCTCAGACAAAAATAATTTGTAATCATTCAACAGTCAATAATTCTGTGAAACCGTGGTGTGAGTGGCTGAAGTCAATTGAAGTGCACTGAACAGCCACATGAATAAAAAATTAATCAAGTGACAACCACGGGTTTCACATACTGGTCACTGCTTACTATTTTGAATACCACTTGGCTTACACTATACAGTATTTTGAACTCATAAGAGAAATATTTGAAACAGCAGTATATTGGGTGCCTCTGAAGAGCCTGACTAATGCTAGAAATACTTTTATTTAGAAAATTAATCTGTAATTCATAGCTGATAAGCAGGTTTTATCTCTGGGCTTCTTCTTTCCAAAGCTGCTGTGGAAGAAAATGTAGTACAATGCATTTTTCTGAAGAGATTGATTTCAACAACATGCATGAATCCCCTACAGCAACTGCAATTCTGGGTTAGGGTAGGAATGGAAGACTAGGAAACATCTTCACCATTCAGCAAGGTCTGTTTGTGATCCAAGGAATTGCAGCCGTGCCTTAAACCCACTCCCAAATGCAAATCCATGTAGCATATCTACAGTTTTTGGTACATCAGTATAAGAGGGACATAAAACAATTTGAGTGCGTCCAGGGGAAGACTGATAAGGTGGATAAAAGTCTCAAGGGCAAGACTCAGGAGAAGTGTCTTCTGTTTTAGAAAATTCATTAATTTCTTATTCTAACATTTCTTTCCTAGTAAGTAAGCTTCCTATAACTTTAGTTTTCCAATACAATTTCCCTTTTACTCAAGAATGTACCAGCCTACAATGAAATTTTAAGCAGCATGAACAGCATCCATAGGAAGAATGGAAGGGAAATTGAAGGTAAAGAGCAGAAATGTGTCAACATTTATGCAGACATTTATGTTAATCATCTACAAGTACAGTCAAGATATTTACAGGTAGGATGTTTGACACATAATATCCAGATTATTTGAATAAATAAGAAATTATTGGTTATAAAGCCAAAAGGTACACTTCTGGCATTCAGAAACATATTCACACTTCCTTTACCAGAGATACTGAATATAGGTAAGACATATAAGGAAAATTAAAATTATTATATTTTGACCAATACTATCAGTCAAAATATGGAGAAAATTTTGTGTATTCAAGCTTTCAGATCTTAAAAGCCAAACTCAACTCATACATAGATTTGGAATAATTTCGTATGTTTAAATATTATACCATTGCATTCACATGAAAAACTTACTTATTTTTCTAATGGTATCAATTGTCATTTTTCAAGCCATGCCACATCCTGAAACTATAACAATTAAGTCAAGCACTATATAATATCTTACTGGGATTTGTCACTTACCCCTTTCTTTGCATTTATGACTCCATTATTAATTGTCAGCATTTTTAATTCCCTGTAATTAATTTATTACGTAATTGGTTTATGAACTTAAGTTGTTCACCTAACTAATAATCTTCTGCTTTAAAAGCTATATACATTGCTTCTCTGCATCACTATTTTATGAATCAATCTCAAATATTATTGATCAATTGTAATATTTTCCCAGAGGACTTGAATACCTCAACACTGTCAGCTACAAATATCTCTCCTTACAGTCATTAACTTTGTTTATTTTTATTCTTATCCTTGAAATACCTTTTTTGTCACAAATTTAGACCTTTCAGATTCTTGCGTTATGCATTAACACTATTCCTATTGAAACAAGCATATCACACCCACAAGATTTGCTTCCACCAATCTCACTTGAAGTACTCCTCCACAAGATAGTCCTCAGCCCACCTCAGCTGACAAAGATTTTTTCTTCTCTACTATATTTCTGAACAAACATCACTTTACCCTCCTGAATGACCTAGTTCTGAGACATGCACTGGTGGCTTCTCAGTCTATTTATTTTTTTAATTATATCCTTTTAAACCATGCAAATCTATGCAGGATGTCTGCAGTTTTGGGATCAGCAATACAGGAAGGACATCGAACTATTATGATGTGTATAGGGAAGAACAGACAAGGTGGAGAAAGGTCTCAAGGGCAGAACTTATGACAAGAGTCTGAAGCCTCCTGGCTTGCTCTTGTTTCTTCAAAACATTTTTAATTTTCAATTTTCTAAATGTGAGATAGATATTAAGCAATTTATTTCAGTGTGTCCTCAAAAAAATGTTCTATATTGAACAAAACACTGATCTGGAGTAGAAATCACAATCCACAGCTGCAGATCAGCAGATGTCCGTGTAGTAAAACTAAGAGAATTTTAAGTAAGCAAATAGCAAGTCTTCACCAACCAGATCAAGCACAGCTAGGTATTTTGAGGAAAAGGCGCTGTATTTTCAGCCTTGAAATCATTACAATAGGTTTAAAATAATAAAATACAAATAATAAAAATACAAAACCAATTATTTGGCTTAGAAATGAGTTTCTGTGTTTGAGTTTTTTATTTCTTTTTTCAAAATTCTGAACAGATTCTTGTTTAGTCTTTTATTTAGCCAATAAAAAATCATATTTTTGCAATGGTTTGTGAATCAAATTATTGATTACTTTAAAAATTATCACTAGAACAATTATTAAATTGTTAATAATAAAATTATGCCTTTATTGTCAGTATGACTCTTTCTCAAAACATTGGAAGGTTTCCCATGAAATATCCTGTACTTATCATTAATTTTATCATATTTGAATAGCAATCCCCCTCCCCCCTCAAATCTTAAAATCAGAAAGCATAAAAATCTAAGAGATACAACTGAATCCACTGTGAATTCACAATTGAATCCTGTGAAACAGGAAATAAATGTGCTACTCCAATAGCCTGAAAAAGTTGTTTGAAGCAGAGCATTGAACTCGGCTTTTCTATTCGTGGCAAAATTGCAACTGAGATAGTTTGTCTTTATACAGATTTTCTAGTCAGAACAGTTATCTTTGGTGGTATCCATAACCAATAATAAAAATGTTGCTCAAAATCTCAGGCTCCCATTGTAAAATATATGATGTTAAATCATAGCTGGTCTTTCACATTTGACTAAATGAATCATACTGTGAAAAAGTGAAAAAGGAAAAGAGTACCCAAGAAGGATTTAGTCTCAATATATGAGCAGAAGATACTTTCGTTAATAGAGCAACAAAAGCAAGAAGAGATGCAAAAATTAGTTTCCAGACACAGCACTTGAAAGTTCTTCACAACCAAAGCCCTCAATCTTGTTTTAAAATATCCTTTCGTTTCCCTCTCCAACAGCTGTTGGCCTCATGAAATTTTAAAACACATGCCAAAACATTGAGGGGGATTGTGGGAGTTTTGTTTGTCTTCAATACCCATATTGTGTAAACCTTTGTTGATAGCCTTGCTAACAAAGCCGTTTAAAGAGAATTATGCCTTTTCTTTTTAAAAGCTATTACAGCCTGAAGGTTGTATATAGCACAGATATTTTATCTCACTGAATGCCCATGTCAGCAGACATCAACACTATCTCCTTTCAACAGAACCACAGTAAAAACCAACTCGGTTGTATCCATTGATACAACGGATTGTATCTAGAGCAGGAAGGGATTGCGTGAACTTTTTCCCCTTTTCAAAAAAACACCTCCTATTCCCATCCACAAGTTAACAGAAAACACTTTATACAGGCTACTAAGAAGTGCAGCAGTTCTCCGTTAATTCCTTGTCAATTGAATTAACCAACATTTATCGTGTCATTGCTGTACTGAAAACCAAAGAGAACAAGATGCATTAAACAACACTAAGACACAGTCCTAGTTCCAGTGGAAAACAAAAGCACATCAGAAGGCCTGTTTGACACTTACAGGTATTTGTCAAGACCACCAAAGATATTTTGAGACACCTTTTTCTCAGACAGATTTTACGTCACCTAAATTCCAATCAAAGAGATTAGGTTTCACAAGACGACTTCAATGCATTCCTAAAAATAATATAAAGACCAGGAAGTTCAAACCTTCATGACTCCCCTTAATTCATCATTAGTGGTAAAAAAATACATTTACTTTCAGGGAAAAAAGTAATTGTAGTCAAGAAATACTGAATCCCTTAGAGAAAACCTATACATTGTAAATGTAGAACTGGGAGGTCCTTAGAGGTACTAGAACTTTGGGACATCATTTAAAGCTTATGTCTTTTGATACTATAGTGCAGCATTAGACAAACATATTATTCCAGTATTGTCTACTCAATATTTCCTTCAGAAACCGGTCTCGGCGGGAGGTTTATCTGAATCATAATTCTCTAGACATTTAGGGAAAATAATAACTCTTTTGCTATACTCTTTAGTTGCTCCTGAATTTTTTGGCAAAAAAGTCAAAAATACTCTGTTTCTATTTGATATTATGTCATACAAGACAATGTACAAAATACTGAAGTAATTTCAAACACATACAGTTGGCATCATTATTCTGCTATTAGGGATACTTTTGGATGTTACAGTTATTTTTGTATTTTTAGTTATGTTATCTAGATGACAAACATATTACTAGAACTAGGTGGCACTAAAGATAAAAGTGCTAAATAAATATTCCAAAAAATATAAAATTGTTGACTCAGGAATGCTATAATCATTTAGTGATCCACCATTGCCTGAAGAAACAGTGAAAATATGACAGAAAGTACTTTCTAAAAACAAACCCTCATGAAGATCACTTAGCATACCTGGTGGATCGCCATTCACTTTAATGCAGTTGAACAGTGAGATACGGGGAATAAATATGTTGCAAACCATTCTCCGTGTTCAGTCTCTACACAGGGAAATGAAATCACAGCATGAATTTTGACTTTAGTGTTGTACTGGCTTGCCATGACACAGCTACACACACCTCTGCCATAGAGAGTAGACAGATGCTGCAGAAAAACCTTCTTAGTCAAATAATATGACCTTAAACTGTTGACTTGACTGAAACTTTTGGTGTAAACATTACCGAGGACTATCAAAGCCATGGTTACTTTTGATTTAAACAGCTGCATATTCTCATTCTGACAACATTGAAGGTTAAACAACAAGCAAACTATGTCCCAAACCTTGCAACAAAAGATTGATTGTCCCAAAATCTAGCACACTATTCTTTGCAGGATAGACTTCTTTTCTGCCTACATTTTATAGCACATAAGTGGTTTTGCCTATCAGTTTCCCTTCCCTCAATTTCCCATGGAGCAATGTAAATGAATTAAATATAAGTTCTGTTTAAGTATAAAGTGAAGGTGAAAAGGCAGGTAGGATACCTTGAAATACAACAGAATAGTTATAGCAACTAAGTGGTCTGTATATATCAAGCAGTTAAAATAATATTTTTGATAAATGATAGTTAAATCTTTTCCCTGGATGATGAGGAAGAGAAGCTTTGAATTTTTATCCTCATAATGTTCAGTAGAGAATTTGTATTCCAAACAAATCTAAAATTTAATGGAGCTGGTAATCTGTCTTCAGTTATATGGTTTCCACTGAAAGCCATATAGCAAGTTCTGAGCAGTTGCAGTGTGCAACAACTCACAGGAAGGAGAGCTACTCATTGAGACTGATGCCTCCCTGACCACTGAATTTCTGGGTCCCATTGTACAATTTACATTAAAAAAAAAACAGTAGATTTTTCTTTTGAAGAAAAGATTGCAGTTTAAGCAATTCTTAGTTAAGTTCACAAGAGCAGCTGCCTGATAACCACAAACCTTTCTGTTGATTAACAAGAGTTGAGGGGATGGATATTATTTTAGAATTTATTCTATTGCAAGAAAAATAAATTCTGAAAACAGAGTAATTGTGGACAGTACCATTTCTGAACAGGAAAGTGTTAGGTCTATCTTTTTACCACATTCTGAATTTCATTTAATGATCAAAAAGGTTGTATTCAGTGATCTCAGAGGTCTTTTCTAACCCTAATTGGTTTACTGTGATTCTGTAAAACATGGTAATCCAAAATTTAATGTCAGTGCAAGCTGAG
>VWZV01002090.1:0-78478 GCA_013397155.1 Irena cyanogastra | reverse complement strand
TTCTCCTTCCAAGAAAGTTTCAGAAGTTGTGATTCTTTTAATCTCATCACATGCCATCTATATGGCAGGCCTTTCTGAAGGAATAAAGCAATCTTGCCATTCTCTTTGACCATTCCCTTCATCTGGCAATTACTAGTAATCACACTAGAAGTTCTATAGGGAGTCAGTCCATCTTCTCTGCTGAGGTTTATTATAGCACAACTAAAAGAGTTTTGATCTAGATTAAAGCTTTGAGAATTTATCTGAACCTAATTTAAATGTCCTAGGAATATACCATGCATGGCAAATTTCATGAAAATCAAGTCACATCATCCTTCTAGCTAAAAACCAAAAAAAAATCTCAACAACTCCTCCCAAAACAAAAGATAAACAAGCAAAACCCAAAACCAAACAAAAAACAAAAAAAAAAAAACGACCACACAAGCAAAAGCCCAAACCAGCCAACCAGTCAACCAAAAATGAAAAAAGCCTCAAACAAACATTTCGAAACCAATGAAAAAAACCTCACTAAAAGCAGTACGCAAATGTATACACAACTTGATGCTGTGGTTTAGGAATGACATTTCCCAATTTAGTGTTTCCACTGAAACCCTCCAAACCATCACTGCTCACACACTCACTTCTCCCTCCCCATTCCTTTTTCTTTGTGGAGGGCTAGAGAGGAGAATTAGAGGTACAGAAGGCAAGGATCAGAGGTTGAGATGAGAACAATCTGCTGAAAACAGCAATGAGACAGGAAAACAAACAGTAGCAGCAAGAGTATTAATATCAAAGTACAAGAGGTGAATGATTCACTCACCACAGAGAAACTCCTGATCATACCCGACTGTGCTGCCATGCTCTGTGACCAGGAACAGAGTCCTTTCCCCACCCCTGCAAAATGACAATGATACAGAATAATCACTGGGCCCTGGCTGTTCCCATCCTGGCTACTGCAAAAATCAACCCTATACTGTCCAGAAACAAAACACTTGTATTGTACTTCTTAGTCCTCTTTGGACAAAAACAATTCATGGTGTTCTATTATTCAAAGTTTCTCGAAGTATGACAGGCACTGAAGACAATGCTAGTCTTATTTTCTGCTGTGCTAGCATAGCCATGGGAAGTACTGTTAATACAGCAAGTCTTCAGTGGATATATTAGTTTAGACAGTCTCCCACACAGAATTTTTACTTCAACAACAAATGAACCAGCAAGTTCATCACTGTGTAAACTTGGAGAACTTTTCAGAGAAATGAGTACAATTTTCGTGTTCTCCTATATTAAAACAACACTGGCTACAAGACACATCAATCTTGCTGAGTCATAAAAATCCATATTTTATTAATTACTACAATTTGTTGTTTAATAGACACAAATTCTTATTCTTCTCAATATGGAGATGCACGAAGTAATTTGCTAGTTTAGGTTGTGTTTTTACTGCAGAGGTATTTAGAAACCTCGGGAAAAGTTGCTCTTCATAGTATAATTTGTTCTCACCCTTCTAAGTAAATTGTAGCACCATACTTTAGAGATTGGAGTTGAAACACACAAACCAGTCAGAGTTTAGGCAAATTTTCCAGCATTTCAAGAATGGAACAATAATTCCAGATTAAATAGCAAAGTTTTTTCATAGTCAAATGAAATTAGAACAAAAAAGAACAATTATATTGAAGTTGTTAGTTTTGAAGTAATATCGCTTTATAAGACAGTATTAAGTCAGTTGAGCAGTTTCAAAGTCTCCTTCAAATTCATTAGTGTGCTGGAAAGTAATGAGCTCTTTATATTTGGTATCACTATGAATACACTTGCCAAAGCTTTAAATGAATCCTGCTTTAGAGTTAATATTTGCTTTCTGAAATGGAAATTATCTTCTATGACGATTAATTATTATATCTGAGTCTCCATTTCTCATATTAAGGCAAATCTCCAAAACAAACATTCTAGCTAAAACTAAGAAAAGAGTGTAATATTATATCAATTCATAAAGAAGAAGAAATACACCTCCCTTCTAACTGGATGCTACTGCTAAAATGTCTTATTTCATTTTAAGTTTATACCTCAGAGTACAACCACTCATAGCCATTTTCTGTTTAGCTGGATGGAGTAGATTTTATTTCTTAAATTATTATTATTTTTGAGAGTGAAAAATGTTCTGTGAAAAAGCTCTCTGAAAAACCTTCAGTTAAACTCAGGTTTATAATCAAAACTGTTAGTTACTAAATGAATTGTGAAATATAACCAGTACAAAAAGTGAAAGTCAAAATTTTATCTGTTTGTTTTTGGGGGTTTTAGGGGTTTTTGGAGTTTGTGTGTTTTTTTGAGGGGGTGTAAGATTGTTGTTTAGTGTTGAAGAACATTACAGAAAAGGAAAATGCACCTTTATCATCTTCATTTACTATATCATTTCTTTCTCATTCTTTCCTGCCTTCCTTTCCCAAAATCAGGAAAGTCCGTTCTTCCATATGCTTTTTTTTTTCATTATACACAAGAAGTCAAAGCATATTCCAGGAGCAGTTACAGTATCCATCATGGACAATTCATACTGTATGCAGTTGGAACTCAGAGGTTACTCCCCTGAATGGCTCTGAGACCCTGACCATATAAACTTGAGCATGAACTTTGGAAATGACAAGATTAAAAGTCATCTTTCTCAGACAGTTTACCAGTATGCAGTTGCTGCAAATGTCAGAAAATACCACAGTTTATACAAACAGTAAAAAAAGGCCCTCTTCCACCCAGCACTCAAAGCCATCATTAACATTAGAATTAATAGGGGGAAAAAACCCCAAATGAATACCCCACAACACATAGAGATTAGTTATGTCCTAACATCTAGATAAATTGCATATTGACAATTTAAACTCAAGAATAAGATTCTAAGCCACATTTTTTTGCCAATTAATTTATTAAATGTTCTGCAATATTTATCTGGGAAATTAGTAAGTTTTTCTGCTGCAGCTATGTGTTAAAAGACCAGAGAAGTAACTCATTGCTTCAGTGCTGTAATTTTGCATTTTGCGCTAAGCAGTATTTAAAGCATCCTTGACTATTCAAAGATTACTAAAAATTAACTTGTGGCTGGGCTTGCTGTGGGATACATCAATACCTTTCTTTTCTCATTTCATGGCTTGATTAAGTAAATAAAATAACTATATTAAGAAGGAAAACATTTTGGAGATCAGGTAGTTTTCTTTCCTGTATAATTCATGAGTCTAGGTGTTCTTTTACCTAAATTACTAAAATTTTTGGCTACATATCTATGTTGATAGATAAGGGGAAAAAGGATAAACATTTTTCTTTCTAATGTCAAATGGTTTAGGTATTTCTAATGTTTTGTAGTCAAACAATGGATTACTGAACTACCAAGAAATATTTCAAAGCTGTCCCTTGCCACTACGTTCCTTAAATTCCCCAGATATATGTGGCACATTGTAAACTGCTTTTTTAGTTCTTGGCACTATTACAAAAGTCCTACATATGTTCAGAAATTATAATACGCTGTTTTCACAAAGTATTGTATTGATCACTAATAACTCTTCCTGCCCCTCCCTCCTCCTCTCCCTCTTATTCTACTTTTCTGAGGGTTGCTTTTCTGCAGAAGATTTATTGTCCCATAAAGACAATAAAGCACTGGCTTGAGCTGACCATGCCACACTGTTTTTGCTATGAGATGAGTTTCTTCAATCTCCAAATTTCTGCCCACAGCCATCACTACACTTATTACAGCTGAGATAGCCACACCACAGACAAGAAGGTTTCATGACTGATGGAATATTGGCAGCAGCACCTCTATCCTCTCTGATACTTCAATTTCTTTATTGGCTGCATCACATTTTTATTTTGGGTTCACCTATCACACTCAGGTTTGTCTTCTTTAACTTCAGGGTGTAAGTTCCAGACAGCAAAAATTCCAGAATTAGTTTTGCATTCATGTCTGTGTCCTTTGTACCACTAAGCACCACTGAACTTCTGTTACAGTCCTGGAGTTCGCCTGAGACACATTATACACAAACAAATTTTGTAACATGCAAAGTAAATAACAAAGTGAATATGAAGAAGGAACATTTAAAATCTGCCAGCAACTTCACACCAATGAACTTCTTCCTTCGAAAAAAAAGTGTTACCTTTTCTATTATTTCTTTTCCAATTTTATGACATCTTGTGAAGTGTTACATCAGTTGATTAGAGTACTTGCTTTACTTCATACTCCCCCTACCACTTATGTTGGCATGACCTACATTCAATAAACTTGTACTAAAGTAGGGTCTTATTTTCCCTTTACCTTCAAAATTTTCCTAAATTTAAGGTCATTGCATCATCTGTAGCAATAATTGCATCCCAGTATTACAATCAAGCCTATCCATGTTAAGTTTCACTGCAAACCTAAAATTGAATAAATCACCAGAAGGTTCTAGGCATTCTGGAAAACCACAATGTGGATCCTATTTCTACAGCTTTAGAAAAGTATCTGGCATTTCACAAAATAAAAAATTCTGTGTTTATTTTTTTATGAAAACCTTATGAATTCCAGTGTTACTTTCTCAAAATTTAATAAGCAAAAATCGGTCTTAGTACTATAGAGTATTAAGAAAAACCTGTCATATGTGAAGTGTATCACTCATTTATTGTTGACAACCAAAATGAACAAAAATTACTTATAAAGCAGATGATTATTTTTGCAGCTAAATAGATTTGCAAAGTTACTGTTTACTTGCAAAGAGTTCTGGTCTTCTTATTAATTTTTTTGCTTTATGGCAACCATTTTCTAGTTTTTTCCATATTGACCTCAAGTAACACCACAAGATCTGACTTCCTGCAGTGCTTATGAGTTAAGGAAACTAAAAACTGGCATGGTCTGGTTTTGTTCCCTGCTAACAGCCAGCTCCTGCAGTTCTGCATGAAATGGATACAGCTGAAGAAGCTATTTCTAAACCACTTTTTTCCACAAATATAAAAAAAAATATTCCTCACTATTCAACTGTAGGACTTTGCAGAGTTTGGAAAGGTTGAACAAATTCTCTATTGCATATACCATAGTTTAGCAAAACAAATAAGGAATGAAAATACAGAGGCTAGTTAAGAGCATGTGGGTTATTGAATACTTCTGCATATGCAACAAAAAGAAAAAAAAATGGGGAGAGAGAAGAACTGAAGATTTGGGGCTTTAGTGATTGATTTGAAAAAGTAGAGAGTTAGAGAGTATATGTCATCCAGAAAGAAGTCACTTTCTGGTAAGAAACTGATGTAATTCTGAAAATATTTATCAGATATATCCTTTTTACAGTCACTTATTTTTGATTGTTGCTCAGTCCAGAAATGAAAGTGCCAGGCAAGGCAGAGAGGTAATACTTTTATGGTATCATCTGCTGCTCACAAGTTGTTCAGTGGCAGATATTTCTTTAACATTCCTTCTTCACAATATTTCTAATTCCTGTTAATGAGCTCCAGGTGGCTCCCTAGAAGTGTCATCAAGGTACCATGACAGTGCATGCTGCCTCAGTAGGAAGTTAAGCTTCAATTAATTGTTAGAGGATTTTCATTTATGAAATTGCAACACCTCTTTACATCTTTAATTTTATTTTTTTTTTAATGACTGTCCATAAAAGAGCAATCACCAATAGGATCCTACTTTGCCATTTCCAGGAAGATCCTTTGTAAAAGAGATGAAAGGACAAAGTGTTTAATTGCAAACTTCTTTTTGCATGAACCAACCAACTCTAGCATGTTTAAGACCTGTCTTACACTCCAGAAACCTGTCAAGAAAAATCAACTAGATTAAGGTAAATTCAATTTCATTCTTGTGAGAAACTGACCTGTACCTCCCCAAGAAAAATAGTGTTCAGCCCTTTGTTCTGTTGCTGCAGAAGCGTGTCTTTTTTTCCTTTTTTAAAATTATTTTACTGAGGAACTGTTAATAAGAAAAAAGCCTCAATATCACTTATCTTCTGACTGTAAAAATGTTTAAGACAGCCTTGAGAAAGACTCTTAGCATTACAAATTCATCAACCTTAGCAAAAGAGTTAGACCATTTAACAGCCTGTTAATCCTGAAATTTTCAGACCTTTGTGAAATCTACTGAAGAACTTGCTTCACATCTGTTTAAATCTGAAACATAAAGAGTTAAAGATCTACTTTAAAAAAACATGGAGGCAGAAGTTACTCTTTCACCTTTTGGACTGGATAAGAACAGCTCTGCAGTTTAGTAAGTCCTGTTAAGCACTGTCTGTTAGAAAATGTTTTGCAGGTCAAAATTCACACACTTAGAAATTCAAGCATGTTGTTCTTCCCTACTCATGTAGCTATGGTGATTAAAGCATGACTAAAGAAGAGGACAGCCATTTATCCCAGTCCTCACCCCTCACCTCAAGTATTGAACACAAAGTCAAAGACTAGTTGTTATTGAAAACATGCTGTGCTAATCATAATAAATTCCTTAATGTTCTTCTTCCCCACTGACTTCACCAAAATTTGATTTCCAGAAGATAGGTTTTTTTTAAAAAAAAGTCAGTATTTGTTCACTTGTTTGTAGGAGTCAATTCAAAATGGCTATTCTAGACCTGAGGGAGTGTCTGTTGTTAAGTTCCCACAAGATCTAAATGCAGCATAAAAAGATGTAAGTGATGTTTCCTGACACGCCAATATATGTTGTCTTTTCAATTACATGCAGCTTGAGAGCCTTGCAGCTCAGCCATCAGGCACCCAGAAAACCATAGTTCATATAAAGTTCATGCTTTCTAACTCCTCAAAAGCCTCAGACTACCAAAGTAAAATAAAACCAACTCAGATATGGCCATACTTTACTAAATAGCCACATGATAATTTCATCATGCTCCTGTCTCCATTTATGTGCCCTTGTTTGCCCTGGCTTGCTGCATTTTGAAGTGAAAATTCTTTATGGGAGAAAAAAACATCTTTTGCTTGCCAGCTGCAGTGCCCAGCTTCCCTGGTAAGCATCCAAAAAGAATTAAAAGTGAAATAAAAAAACAGTAAAAATCACTATTTTTATGACCCGCAATTATGCTTCTATGTTTTTTTTCAAATTATATGTGGAAGATTTTCAGCACTTCTTACGAAAGGAAAAGATGTTAGTTTACAAACGTTACTTAGTGAAGGACAAGCAGATAGTCTACAGCTTTCTTTCTATGACAAGAAAGCATTTTTACTGCTGTGTAATCTTTGCCACAAGCTGCATGTGTAAAATATCATGCTACCCTTCTATTCCAAGAATTTTACCTCCTGCAGCACATTAGCTGGGATAGATATATGTTTGTTTCTTGGAAAAAAATGCTATAATCATTGACATAAGCAAGAGAGTTCAGAGTAGAAGTGAGTAATACATCCCTACCACTATTTTATTTAAGAATTTTAATATTTAAAAACAACTGAAATTAGAACAGGACATAGAGCAAAATAGGATTTTCATATTTCAAAATTTTAATTGCAAATAAACCTAAATATCTACCATGTGGCATATCCTGGGAAAGGCTCTAGAAGCCAAAAGCAGACTGTCTGAATAGAAGAAAAGTGGTCGAACTGCCAGGAAACCTTCCTGGACTGTGGCTTCTGGGACCTTCTGGATCAGCTGTGCCACACAGTAAAAAGGAAGTCTGTCAGCTTTTTCCCATTCCTCAGTCCCCTTAAATAATATCAACTTCAACAAAGAACAGACAATTCCCATGAAGGATCTTTTTCACGTATAAAACATTTTCTTTATGCTTTCTATGAATTGGTAGATTTGCATATGTGAAATTCTTTACATTCCTGCATAGTGGGTGAATGGTGTTCATATCATCCTTTGTGCTAAGTAGATGACTTCTGCTTCTAAAAATCAGTCAAAACCATGCATGGATCACAAATTTGTATTTTAGGCAAATGATACATAGTGCTTCATGGTTGCTTTAAATTTGCACAGGTATTAACAGCACAATTTGAAATGAAAGTCAACACATAAATGCAGTCTAAATTACAGAGCAATAACATTTCTTTTAGAAGGCTGGTCTAAGGAAAAAAGTGATGGATAGAAATCAATTGTTAATTTCTATCAGATTTCACACACTCTCCAAGAAGAAACTATTAAACATATCAGCAGGAACTGCATTTATCTCAATAAATTTATTTTATTAGTTTATCTCAATTAATGTATTTAATCAACCATGATATCTCAGTGATCTCCCTCTATCAAATTCCTCTCTTACCAATAATTCTAGACTTTATTTTATATTCCTGATAGCGTTTAGTCACATCATTACGGCGTACCCATCTAGATCAACTGTTTACTGTGTTAAAGAAAGGTACAGATATTTTGAAGAGAGTAATGTTCTTCTGCTCAAAAGAGTAATTATAAATTCAGACAATAAAGTGATTTGCCTCATCTTCATGTATTGTATTTCTCATCTCTGGTGTCAATATTTTCCACATCTCTAGAGACAGACAAGATTGTTGTTCTATAAAATATAGACTTTTTAAGTCAGTTACCATTTCACAGCAAAGCCTTTTTCCAAACCTCAGGCAAGAGGTATGCATAATAGTTCATTCGTTTTTTTAACAAAAGTTCTTGCAGCTAGTACAAAATAAATCTGCCAGGGAAAAGGATTTTATAAGTGGTGACCCACATCATAAACCTACGTGTTCAGTATTCCATCTTTCAACAGACTTGGAACAGAATTACATATAAATCAGATATCCTGTCAAACTTCAATTAGTGCAGTCAAAATATTAATCACAAATAGTTTCTATCTCAAAAGCAAGTTTTCCCAAATCACATCTTCTTTCAGGAGGAGTTTACATTTCTAAGAAATCATATATATGGTAGGTGAATATAATACACTGCTTGATTAACCACAGTGCATGCTTTTTTTGTCTGGTCAGGTTTGGAGAGTTTAGGGGTCAATGTCTGGGCTTCTCAGATATGTCATAATGCCTGATTTCTACTGACCTAAGTGATCTTTTAAAATTGAAACTAAGTGTTTATTACTAAATCTCTTGATTTTCTTTAAACAGTGTGAGCATTCTAATTTCACATGACTGCGTATCTTATTTCCAGAGATTAATTAAATCATAAATGTGATCAGTTTTATTTAGGTTTTCTATTCAAAAAAACAGATGGATACATCTCAACTGGTATTTCACACTCTGCCAAGGTGTGTGTGGGGGGAGAACACATGTTAAAACCAAAGCAGATTCTTTGCTGGAAAATGTTTACAATTTCCTTCTTAACAGCACCTACAGCTAGGAGGTTGAAGTCATCACCACACAACTTCAATGCTATGTATCACCACTGCTATAACACACCCCACTTATGTTGCTGAAAGGTTGGAATGAAAACAAACAAACAAGCTGGTTCTATCTAGCTCTTACAAGCTTTTGCCATCACATGTCTTTTCATGCCATAAAAAATTTCCTTTTTTTGGTTGCTACCAACAAACAACCTCCTACGCAAATGAAGAATTGGAAGCATATTACTGCCAGAGACTGAAAGAAATTAAACAGATATTGCAGGGAGAAACAGTGTTTGAGCATGGTACAATAATTGATTATTTGCATGAAGATTAATGGAAAATAATGTACATCATAGACAGGGCATACACATAGTAAAGAAAATTCATTTTGGATTATGACAAAAACCACACAATTTTCTCAAAAGTTAATGTAGTTAGTTAATAATTGCCTGGATAGCCAATCTCTTGCTATAATTACCTCTAGCTAAATTCTTTCCAACATAATTTCTTTGAAAGTAGTTTCATAATTTCTTATTCCAAAATTGAAATGGAACATACTAGACTGACCAAGTCATTATCAAAAATTATGCCATTGTTTAAAATGTTGAGAGAACCAAAAGCTATGAATTAGCAAAAGGCTTTTACTCCCCTAAAGTTATAAATATCAGTACTAACCAAACACCAAATTCATCATGTGAGAAACAATGTTTAAAAATATGATTTATATAGTTTCACGCTTACTAAGAAAAGTTCCTAAATTAGACGAATTCAAAGGACCAATCAAAACGCTAAAATTACAAAATTTATCTTTAATACATTTATCTAAATGAAGAAATTTAGAAAGAATTCAGAAAGAATGAAGGAAAAACATCTTCTGTCAAAAATTAGAGACATAAAAGTGCTTATTGAGGTTTTGTTTTGCCAGCTTATGAAACTGAGCATGATAGGAAGCATTTAAATCATCACATTTGTGGACAGGATCTTAGACATTTGAACTGTTAGCTGTCTAGGGCACCATTAAAGTCTCCACAGTCAGACCATCTGCTTCCTAACCTACTTCTGCTATTATTACTTTGAAATGCAAAAAGGTCCTCCAACACACAAAAATTAAATTCAGGCATTTTTAGCCAGCAAGAAAAATGTCCAGAGGCTACCAATGTGGCAAAATGACAGGGCTTTTCAGGGAAAAATTTGTATGGATTTTTTTGGTTGGGTTTGTTGTTGTTGTTTTAGGGGTTTTTTCATTGTTTTTTTCTAAGAATTCTTCAGAAAAACAAGAAGTCTATACCAGTTGTCCTCTTCAGTATCATATCTTGTGCAAGATTGTGAAGTGCTAGTATCCCACTACAATAAAGCATGTGTAGTGATCTCTTTTTGGCAGTGGAGAAAGATCAGCATTTACTGCTCTGTTTTTGACTGAAGCAGCTTTTCTCTCTTTCATTAGAAACATGCCTGTACTCAGGTTAATAGTGCTAGGAATGCTACTGGCAGAAAGTTGTTCCAGTTGAGGAACTTAGTCATCCCACAACAGAATACTCAAATTGCAGCTTGAAACAGCTGCTCACCTCTTCCACAGGGTGGCTGCTACCATGGAAGTGTCTCTTCTGCTGGTTCTCTGAACCTGTAAATGTTTGTTGTGGCACAGAAAAGAAGGAGGGATAAGCTTGTGTTTACATAAAGTGGTGACCTTAACTGTTACAGCATCTTGCTGTATGAAACTGAAACTCCAAATTAAAACTGATGTAACCTAAGTATTAATTCAAGAAAAATTCATTTTTTCTTAGGCATGTTAAATATATTGCATATCTCTACATCCAATTTTAGTTTTTAATCTTTGTTTGATAATTCAGTCTTTTTTTTCATCCCTTACATGCAACTCACACATGCATTTACACTTTGGCCAAATATTCTGTCAAGTTTCTCATTTTATAATGGATTATTGTGCCAAGAAACTTGGAGTACAGATGTTCATTTACTTCTTTAGACAACAAAAGATATAGTGCTATAAATCAGTAATATTGGATATATTCCATATCCTGACCTACTGAAAATGAGAAGCAGTTAGGAAATTGTTTTTATTTATATGTTTACTTCCACCTCTGCACAGTCACTGCAACCTACCAGAATGAGGTCAGAATTTGAACTTACTGTGCTCTTTGCCATTTAGTTTATATACGTGATTTGAATTCCAGATACTTCAATAAGAACAAACCAGCAGGTCAAGGCTTGTCTTATGTTATAAAATAAACACTGTTGAAATGAGAATTTACCAATTACTGCAGAATGGAGCAATAAATATTATTTGGATTAAGAATAGCACCTGAATCGTCTACTGAGTTACAACTGAGTCGAGGTGAGAAAAAGTCTCGCAAAAAAATTTGTTTCCTTCAGACTGATTATTCAGTACAAAAGCACCCATGTACAATTGCAGCTTTTTTCTAAACTACCAAGCATCAATACATAACACAGACAGGTAAAGAAAATATAAAATTGCATATAGATTTGTTAAAAAACTAAGAAACTGCACCTACTAGCACAGTTCTCTTCATAATCACTGGACATGCAAGAGCACACATCTAAACTCACCACTGCACGCTCCTTTCGATAAGGGAAGAACATATATCAGTAAGTAAAATTACTGAAGTAAGAATCATATAATGGCTTGGATTGGAAGGGACCTTAAAGATCACCTATTTCCAATCTCCTTGCCATGGACAGGGACATCCTCCACTAGACCAGGTTGGTCAAAGCTCTATCCAACCTGGCCTTGAATACTCCCAGGAATGAAACATCCACAACTTATCTGGGAAACCTGTTCCAGTGCCTCACCATCCTCACAGCAAAAAATTATTTTCCTTCTAATATCAACCTACTGTCTTTCCATATGAAACCATTCCACTTTGTCCTTTCATTACATACTCTTATGAAAAATCCTCTCCATCTTTTTCGTAGGTTCCCTTCAGGTACTAGAAGGCAACAATTAGGTCCCCCACAAGCCTTCTCTTTTCCAGGCTGAACAATCACAATTTTCTCAGTTTTTCCTTGCAGGAGAGATTTTCCATCTGTCTAATCATCTTGCTGGCCTCCTCTGGACTTGCTCCAGCAGGTCCTGTACTGGGCCCCCAGAGCTGGATGCAAGATTCCAGGTAGGCTCTCACCAGAGCAGAGCAGAGCAGAGCAGAGCAGAGGGGCAGAATCCCCTCCCTGGCACTGCTGGCCACACTGATTTGGATACAGCCCAGGACACGTTTGGCTCTCTGGGCTGTGAGTGCTCGTGATTGGGTCGTGTGCAGCCTCTCACCCACCAGCACCCCGAAGTCCCTCTCATCAGTGCTGTTCTTGATTAGTTCATCCCCCAATTTGGGTTGATACTAGGGGCTGCCCCAACCCAGGTGCAACCCCTTGCACTTGGTCTTGTTAAACTTCGTGGAATTCTCCTGGGTCCGCTTCTTGGGCTTGTCCATCTCCTTCTGGATGCCTCAGGTGCGTCAACAGAATCACTCAGCTTGGTGTCATCTGCAAACTTGCTGAGGCTGTGCTTGATCACTTTGTCATTGCCTGTGTCATTAATGAAGATATTAAATAATATTGGTTCCAATACAGAACCCTGAGTGACAGCACTGATGTCCACTGAGACTTTGAGCCACTGATCACTATCCTCTGGATGCAAACACCCAACCAATTCCATATCCACCCAACAGTCCACCTATCAAATTCATCTCTCATTTAGAGAAAAGGTTATTCTGGTGGTTCGTGTCAAAGGCTTTATAGATAAATGGACTTTAATAGTCCCTCCCATGTCCACTGATCTAGTCACCCTGTCACAGATGGCCACTAGTTTGCTCACCTGGCCTTGGATAAGCCATGCCAACTGTCCTGAATCAGCTCCCTGTCCTCCACATGCCTTAGCATACATGCTGGGAGGATCTGATGCGTGATATTCCCAAGCACAGAGAGGAGGCTGACAGGCTGGAGGCTCCCAGCGTCCTCCTTTCTACTCTTTTCAGAGATGGGTTTACATAGTTTGCCTTTGTCCAGACACCTGGGACTTCACCTGACTGCCAGCATTTTTAAAATATTGTGGAGAGAGGCCTGACAACTACATGAGCCAGTGCCCTCAGGCCTCTGGGATACATCTCATGAAGTCATAGACTGATCCTTACAGTGGGAGAGACTTTGTTCTTCCTGCCTCCATCCTGCTGTCCATCCACACAATAGGTGTGAAAAGAGATGTTGCCACTGAAGGCTGAGTCAAAGAAGTTGGGTACCTCAGCCTTCTCCTCATCCATTGTTACCAGCATTGTTTATTGGGGGGATACTCCTTCCTTGACTTTTCTCTTTCATATACCTGCACCTTCATGTTATTCTTTGCATCCCTTGTCAGGTTCAGTTCTAGCTTCACCTTGGCCTTCCTTACTCCATCCCTACATATCCAAACTTCATCTCTACACTCTACCCAGGTTACTGTCCTTGTTTCCATTGTCTATGCATTTGCTTTTTCCATTTAGTTTGATCAGCAGTTTCCTACTCAGCCATGCCAAGTCTTTCCTTCCTTGCCCAATTTCTTGTTCCTGGGGATTGATAGGTCTTGCACTACATGGAAGACTTCCTTAAAGATCTACCACCTCTGTTCTTCTCTCTTGTCCCTGAGGGCCATCTCCCAGGGATCCTATTGACTATCTCCTTGAAGAGCTGGAAGCTTGCTTTCCTAACGTTACTCCACAAGTGATCCATACCCTTTAGGACTGCAAACTCCACAAATGCATAATCATTGCCACAGAGAATGCCCCCAGTCTTGAAATCTCTGATTAACTTGGGAAATATTTCCTTAAAATTAAACAAGTGCAGGTAATGAAAGTTGCTGTGATGAAATAAGTACTAACAACCAAATTTTAAATATAGGACAGGTATTCTGAAATCCATATCTTTGTCAAATATATTTCCTCCACAGCCCTCTCATAGTGATTCATTAAAATAAGTTATACAGACAACTTGTGTGCAGCTCTCACCTCTATAAAATATTCAGCTGATATACTACACAATTAGGGTTGAGTCTCTTTTTCATAAGGTGGATACATTTTTTTTCTTGTAATCAACTCTGGAAGCAGATAATGAGGTGAACTATGTGGCCCATGTTATTATTGCCAAGCTATTTAAGTTCCAGACAAGATACTTGCATTTCTCAACACCCTGAAGCAATACTCTGCAGCCCTTACAACAGTGAAATGAATTAATTTTTTTTGCAAGGATGACTTTGTTCAGAATATTTCTGCAGCATAAGGCATCAAGTTAGAGCTTTTAAACTGGTCCTCCTCCCATTTGTGAAATCAGACCACTCTTTGGTGGGGGTTGCTTTATGGTGGGAATGAAGAAGGTGCCTCCATTGCAGAAGTGCCACCAGTGCTGCATAAATGGCAAGAAGCAGTGGAGACCTTGATTTTTCTGCCCTATGCTGTACCCAGTACCAAGTTCAGAGATATTCTCTTAATGGGGCACCACAGCACCATGCTGCCCTTTCTGCAAGGGGTTTTTAAAATGTGACAGTCTCACAGGCTGAGACATTTCTCTTGAGAAACTTCATTCCATGGAATGGGTGCATGAAGAACCCACCAGGGATGGCAGCTCATCAGTCTGGTTGCATGGTCTCATGCCCATCTCGCAAATGTAGGCATTTCCTCACCAGCTTGCCTTTATTGGGGTGAGGCTATAGCATGCACTAAGCTGAAGCACAGAGATAACTCTTCCAAAATAGCTGTGATAAAAGGTCATCCTTAAACTTCTTCTAACTTATGCTGGTACTAACAATCCACGTCTCATTAGTGTCAGGCATATTTAGTCAGAAGTGTCAAACTGTCACAAGCATTCCGTAGGAAACTCTTACTGCCCCTGCTAAGGAGCTATAAATTCAGGCTCATATAGCAGCAACAACTACTGTGTAAGTATTTCTATTAGTGAAAACACTGCATGCAAGTCACGATTAGTATTGCAGAAAGCCTTGCTACAGATACATTTCTGTCCCCTAGCACAGCTGCCAATGCTGATGTATTGCCTTTTCTTTCTTTCTTATTGCATATAATTTTAAAACATACAAAACTGCAGGTGACCTAACAGAAGCTGTTATGTTTACCTGCAGACATTGCTTTACTTAGAAAGGAAACCTACCGAAGTAGAGGGCCAAGCCCCTGTGGAACACCTTCTGGTTTTTTTTGAGCCAAACCTGGGTTGAATTAACTCAGAAATTAATAAATACGCATTTCATAATACAAACCTTCCTAGAAAAGGCTTGGCTTCTTTGTTACAAGTGCTGGAAACATGAAAAGACAGCACTACAAAAGAGCTCATGGGCAAATTGTTTTAGCTTTGCCTCAGGGATCTGATGACTGTGTTTTGCTTATGGGTATAAACAAAACTTTTCACAAGTGATCAGTAAAGGCCCTACTTGGAATTCCCTGCCACTGAAACTCTGAGTTTCTTTGCTGAAACTATAAATAGTGACCCCAATATATGAGGTTAATGGGAGACAGACTTAAAAGTCAAGGAGTGGGATAAAAAGCCAAGTACTTTGGAAATGGATAAATTCACGGTCTGGAAGCACCATGAAGGCATATAGGAAGAGGCAAGCCAACAGTTTGCAGCATGTCAATGCATATTTAAAATTTGTCTAAATATTTTTCTGTGCAGTAGGCATAAGTAGCTTACTTTCCACCGAAAGAAAAATAAACCTCTGCCCAATAAGTGCATTTGGACAGTTACTATGCAAGGAAAAAGTTAGTAAAAAAATCACACTCAAGCTAAAACTAATATAATTATCTCAGTGCCTGTGCAGTATAAGAGTGCTTAGCACAAAAAAGTACATGCAAAATTGTCTCGCATATCTCCATGTTCAAATAATGTGACTGAAATAAGGTATGAAGTATACAGAAAACAACAACAAAATGTGCCCACTGATTTGCTGAATATGCATTACAGCACCCTGAGCAAGACATAGTAATTATAGCAACAGACATAGACAGAAATCTACAAGAGTTTGGTGAATGAGGATTCCATAAACAACTTAATTCTAGTATTCCTTTATGTTTAACTTTTTTTTTTTCAAAGCCATTTTATGTCAGGAAATTTCCAGCCTTAGTGGTAAGCAAACTAAAGGATGAAAGCTTTACCACATTTTCATACCAAGTACCAGAGACTAATGGAGACATGATCATTAGAAGAGACAGGGAGACCCAGGAGCCCAGGGAAACATTTGCAGATAGGGCTCTATTGGAATAGAACAAAGTCTCACACAAGGTCACAGTAACAAGGTGTAACTGCACCCCTAGACTGACAAAGGAACGCTCCAGCCAGTCCCAGGGGCTGTGCAGCAGAGTCCAGAGAGGAATAGCAGTAGACGTGGACAAAGACAGGGCTGGAGAAAAGCCACTTACCACACACATCCAAGGTTCACTGAAGAGTCAGAGCTGTCAGGAGACAAGGCTGTAACACAGACCCAAGTGCATTCAAGAGACAAGACTACCCTCCAAACAGGTTCAAGGCCCAGAAAGGAGACAAAACTGCTACACTACATAGATTTGAAGACTGTCTAGGAAATCCAGTCAGTGGGGGAGGCCTGAGTCCAAAGAAAGCTCATACAAGTCCAAGCTATCCTGGTCTGAGTCCAAAGGGATCCATCCATGGACGGGGCAGGGGGCAGGTAAGGCCAGTAGAGCAATAAAGGCCTGACAGGGATTATGAGCAGAGTCAGAATCTTCAAGACAAGTTCTTTTCTTGTCAACAAAGTTAACACATTCATAAATGGATAAGGTTTTCGTCCTGCTTAAATGTGCAGCTCTAGTTATGGTCAGAACAGCTTTTATATGCACATATGAAAACTGCACTAGTTTGAAAATAATGTGGCACAATTGGGGTGGATTTTTATCAAAGTGCCAAGAGGTACATCCTTTATTCCAGGCACCTGCTGGGTCCTTTGCCTGCCTTTTTAGCACACTGACTGGTGAAAGCACAGCAAGTGCTGTGGCTGCTCTATGGCTGCGTGCAAGCTGGCTGGCAGCTAACAGAGTTAAAAGTCTGTTCAGTTCCTCTGCTACCACTTAGCTGAGACAGCAGCTTAATTTTTCTCCCTTACATAGTTGAAGGTTTTTACAAAGTCTGTGATAATTTGATGCCCTTGAAACCTTTAAAATTGGCACTTAGAGGCAAAACAAGTATGACAGCGTGATTGAACCAGTCTTGTTTCCTTATAAACTAACTGAAAACACATCAGCCATGAAGCAGGCAGTAAAGATAAAAAATTTCACCCTAAAAACTTCAGCCTGTCAATGCCTTAAAGAACTACAATTTACACTACTTAGGAAAATATTACATGATATCTTTTCTCTCCTATCTTATCAACTCCAGTATTTTCTTAAAATCATTGAAATGAAATAAATACGTAAGAAGTATGGATCAATCATTAGACCAATACATTATAATTATGTTAATATTGTATAATTAGATTAATTTCACTATACACTGCAACCAAGAAATTCTTTATCAACCACTGTTAATATAGAAGTGTGCAGTTAAAAGCAGATTTTACATTCTGTTTTCCTTTGAGCGTACAAGAGATGTGGTATTCAATAAAACTAAGAGGGTAAGTGATGTAGTGACTAATAAAAGTATTAGTGATTCCAAATTAAGAAGTATGACAGAAAATATGAGTGTTTTGTGTCCTAGATTGTGCTTTCATTTTGAAGTTGATTCTCCTTGATATTTAATGACTTCTGTACATTTTATAATTTGTTTTCCAATTTTCATTTACATTCACTTTCCTTATCTACCTACAGGAAAGAAATGGATCAAAGACTTGCTAACTTTGGCTGATGAAGAAGTAAATGCATAACTTTCATATAGTATTAAAATATTATTACATAATTGCAGTCAAAATTTACATCTGTAAAGACCTTGCAATATTTTCTGCATGTTGAATATTGTATTGTTTGTTTACAAAAAGGTAATACTGTATTACATACAAAAATAGCAAAGCTTGCTAAAGTAATGTTGGAAATGTGCTTTACACTACAACGAACTGTAGAAATACATTTCTTGTTTCTCTGCATCCTCAACTATCCAATTGAGTTCACTCTATTAATTCTTTTACATACACTACTCTTACTGTTTTAATATTTGAAAAAACTTCCAGGGAATTTACTGTGAAAAGATCATGTTGTCAGAAACATCAGTGAAGAATTCTCACAGAATTCACTAAAATACACTAAAATAATCTCACAAAATAACTACCAAGAGAGCATGCCTTTCCAAATGGCTGATTACACAATTTATCAAACCAAAGAAAAATGTGGGTTATTTAGTGAGTGCCAGCATAACCAGCTAAGGGCATTTTATGTAATAAATGGAATGGTCAATGTAGCCCACACAAGACACTGTAGGAGCAGCTCTTGCACATCTCTTTTACCCAAATGGCCCTCTGAAGCCCTCTGCAGTCATTTATAGGAATAAGGCATCCACCTTGTCTCAAAAAGGTACAGCGAGTACAGACTGCTGTTGCACAGCCCTGCACCCATGCACAGAAGCATGCACAGAACTAGTCTGTCTTTAAATGGGATTATCAAACATCTAAAACACTTCTGTATAACAGCATGGAAGTTATTTTGGAGCGGCAGTTCTACTTTTTTCACAGAGAATAAAACTTTTAAATCGTTTGCAAAACTATGCTGACCATGATTGCAATATCTAATCTCTATATAAGAGGGTTAAACATTACTGACACTTATTTTTGCACTTATACTGATAATATCTAGCTGAACAAGACTTTAGTCTCCTGGGGAGCTGAGAACCAGGGCAACCAGGTTTCTCTTCACTGCTGTTATTTTAAGAAAGCCTAATGTGAGACTTGAAGTTTCATTTGGTATTCCTTTGTATTGTATTGTTAAAATTTTCCTACTCTAAAAATAGCTTCTGCCATTTATTAGAACACTTTAAAAATTTTACCTCTGCTTCATCTCTTTCCTCAATAACTAAACTCACACTTCAGCTATAACTTAGGCAAATGCTTGGATGATTTAGGCAGTTTACCTTTCAAGGCCCCTTGGTGTAAATTTTCTGAACTGTGCCCTCTGATGTGATCAGGTGAGCTAAGAAAAGACGTATTCACCTCCTGGATTATATTAACATAGCTTTTGAAAACTCTAACCCTATGCCACACAAGCATTTCACATATTCAGACAGAGATTTTCTGCTTAAAACTGATTTAAGCTGAGCCATTGAGAGATAAACATACAGACTACTAACTGAAACCCTCCAGGCTGCAACAAGGAGGAATCATAAGGGACTGTTTGTCTCAGATGACATTTAATTATAATGAGCAGAATCTAGGTTATTAGCAGAATACATCTGCATGTGTGGTTTTGAATTAAATCTATTAAGATGGAAAAAGATAAAATGAACTTTCAGAATTTTCAATAACGCCACAGAAACAAAAATCTTGAATTGATGCTTTAATTTCTCCTCTTAAAGTTAGTTATTCATGTACAATACTGAGACAGCAAAATAGCATATAACTCATAAAACTAGTTCCTTTTCTCTCACTTTTGCAAGTTTTTTATTTTTTAAGGAATTGATCTTGATTCCCAACAACAGAGTCAGAAATTCTGGAATGAAGCACAGGCTCCAAAGCATTTGGATCTTGTGCTTCTCCATGTTCATCTACTATGTAAAATATGAAGTGACACCGTGAGGCAGAAAAAAATTTTCTTTCACCTTCTGCCCCGCCATGATGACATCCCCAGGAGCCCTGCTGAGTCACAGTGCTTCCAAATCTACACGGGCAGAGCCTCAGACAGTGCCCCAGGGCAGGCAGCATCCTCTCCTTTGATTCATCTTCTTTTCTTCCCTCTCCTTTGCATTTGTAGTTCCTTTCTATATTCCCTTCTTATATAGCTCAGGCCTAATACATTGATATAATAGTTTGTAAATATTTTGAAAGCCCTTTCTCAATCCTTATCACAAATATATTAGATGGCTTACACCTGCCAAGTGCCAGCCAAAATCATGCTTTCTGTTTCAACAGCAGCCGTAAAACTAGAAAAAGGTACATTATTACAATCTCACACAACATGTATCATGATATTCAAAGGCTCTTGACGCAAAAATGCAAAAAAGTGATCAAGTTCCTATGTTCAAATAGGGAATAAGAAATTTTTATCATGGTGTGACAAAACAAATATAAGCTGATCCTTCGAGGGAGGAGCCCAGCAATTCTGAGGTAAATGCAGACTGTAAAATATTAATTTCATCTAATAATTGTCAAAGATTAGTAGCATTAATGAAAGGTAATTGCACTGAACTATATTACTAAATACAGTTGTTGATTTCTTTTTAATAATTGATGTCTGAAAACACACTTGCAGTTTAGAGCTATGATTTTCTCACATTGCCTAGCAACCTGTGCAAATATAGAACTGCAGATGCAAAACTACTGACCTTTCTTTCATGCCTGCTTTCCAGTGCTTATTTTTTCTACCCAACGCAGCAAAAGGGTAAAACCAGAAAAAATATTTCGAACACTGAACTCTTCAGTATATACTAAATATTTCAGATAACAAAACCATGAAAACACCTTTGCTTAACAGAAGAGCAAACTATTATATTTAAATAAGCCTAAAATATTACATACTGGATAGAGTCTCGCCCATCTTTCAGTGCAGAGAGAATGGTTACTCACCCTACAATATTTCTGGCTCTTAGGAAGAGTCATCCATGCAGATTTCTTTCCTAGTGCACATGTGCAGTGTCAGGGGGATTTTTTTTTATTTTAGACCAACACTATCCACTGAATTTATTCCTGCATTTAAGTATACTTGCATTCAGTCTAAAGAGAGGCTTGAGTTACTAGTTTCTTTTCTTAGAAATGACAAAATTGGATTATTCAGCAAATGGGAAGAAGAGCACATTCTAAACATGATAGCATGTTGAAGAAAACCAGAGTAATAAAGTACACACCTTCTTCCTATAGTGCCAAAACACAGCTTCCTTGGTTACTTGAGAGTAGGAAATTGGGGAAGCATGTGCAGAGATGGAGCTGAGAGAGGGAGCCTTCTCTAGCTGGGACTGGAATGCTGAACAATAACATCTGTCATAAAAGACTAAATAAGCAACAACATGCATGCAGGAGGAACTAGGCTGCAATCAGTCTAGGAGGTGGAAATATCTCCTTAAAATAAAACATTAGTACTTGGATGCTTCCCTTCTTATGGGAAAGTAGATTGCAAGAAAAATAGATCTCAAAACACATAAAAAAAGAAAAATCAGTGCATTTGTAAATAACACAAAGCTTATGTCAACATATTTTCTCTGAAATTGTTCCAATATACTTTGCTTAAGATGTTCACCCAAAAAGCTGTCTACAAAGCAATCTTGCTCCATACTGAAATTACCTGGTGGTTTGGATAGTACTATTCACATTTTCAAAAACCTCATAAAAATTTGTTTCAAGTATTAGACAGTCTTTTAACCTCAAAACAGATTTAACAATCCATAGCAGGAGATAACACATGTGACTAGTATTTGGTGCAAACTTAGACTCATGTTTCTCATGACTCCTTCAGTTGTGCTCGCCAGTGATCCCTACATTTGTGATGTTGGTTCCATGCCAATTTTCAGTGTGTAGAGTTCAAAAAGCAAAGGTTTTCAGAAGCCCATGGAGATTAAACCCATAATTCCACTACCCTACTGAATAGGTAAACTATTCAGTATTAATTCACTATTAATAGATAAACTACTTCTTTTGTTTTATATTTCTCTTAGAAGATATTAACATATACTGCACAATTACAGTGCAAATTAAATGAAACTAAGAAAAGGTTTCATATTTATAATTTCCTCACAAAGAACACAATTAACTTCATAAATATCAAAGGTCATTATAGGTTTCTGTTGTTGTTGTTGTCATAAACTAGGAAAGCTCTTCAAAGAGACTTGAGAGAAAAACTGACATTTTTATCATGTTTCACACTATTTGTCTGAAAATATCTTAGAAGTCCTAAATTGCTAGATCCTTCTTTTTTTCCCCCTGATAAGATGACAAGTATTTTCAAGCCACACCTTTTTATAAAGGACAGTAAAAGAGGTAAACTGCCTAAAGGATAGTCAGAATTTAGGTAAACAGAGTTTTGTAGTTTTCCTCTATGAAGTATACCTGTTCTGTTGTCCTACACAGTTCAGTTTGTTATGGAAAGTTTTAGTCAGGGAAAAATTTTCCAATGCTTCAGAATTATCAAGAGTGAAATAATTAAACACCTAGAGTGTGTATTCCTGCAATCTGAATAGGGCAAAAGAACAAGGAAAAAAGTATTATTTATGTTATTTTATTTTCTTATGCTTGTAAAATCATAAAAGTCCAGCCTATAAAATACAAAATGGATTTATTACCAAAAAAATGTATTATTATTTTAATTCATAGTTGCACTATCTAGAAAAGAGTAATATTTTCTTCAGGAAGCATGAAAACGGAAAACTCATGAAAAAACCAAAATTTATTGTATTATAAAAGTAAAATTCATCAAGATACAGAAATAAAAAAAAAATGGGGAGCTCTCTAATTAGCTAAATTTAAAGATCCATCCATTAAAGTTCCATGTTATAAAGTTTTTTGCTTGTTTTCTTACACAATGCATTATTTAAATCAAGTAGAGTTATTTACATAATTTAGGGCATTCTGATGAATGAGTCACTGATTTCTTAAGACAAATTGTGACCCTATCTGTGAAATATTACCTAGCTCAGGTCATTACTTCTCTTAGTTTCATATTTTAGATGTTGTTTCAAGCCACACTAAACAATGTCATCATCATTACAATATGGAATAGTGGAGTTTAGCCTTCTCCATTTATCTTCTTTTTAGTTAACTGGAGATTTTCAACTCCGCAGAAAGTCAAGGCATTTGTATCTAAAGACACTGCTAGAAGAAATAATAAAAGAATGAAAATGAGTAGGAGGAGAGAGAAAAAGAATTCAAATTTTGCTGATGTTTCTTTCTTTTAAATTAATCACTTTAAAACATTTTGACAATAATGTAAGAGTGGTTCTATTCTTTTGTAGAACAAACTTTATTAAAATTCTTAATTTTTCTTTTGCACATACAATTCCAAGCTTGCTAGATATGTACAGTTAATTATAATTAACTAAATACAGTTAATAATTGAGCTCTTAAATTAAAGGTGTTTGAGTTTCTGAAGATTGGATCTTGGTTTTGACAATAACTTTTTTAAACCACAAATACATCCAGACTTTTTGAGTAAGTTAGCTTCAGACCTCACATTCTCATTCACACATGAAGAGTGCAATATAGTGGCATGTGACACAAGCATTACCATGCAATTTAAAAGCATGTTTGTCAATATATTTTGCAGAGAAATGCAATTACCACATCATTTTGTGAAAAATGTCAGTTTCCTGCTGCTTGAATGATTCTAAAATTTCTAAAATTAGCTACAAGAAGATTGTTAAAGCTGATACATAGAAAGTAAAGCAAAGTTGCTAGAAAGCAAAGATCAACAATCTCATTATATTTTTAAAATACATTTTTCCTGTGCTATTTCATGAAAATTTTCTTAAATCATACTGGATAATGTTCACAATTTACCTGTTTTTTAAACATGTTTATTGAAAATATGCAATTGAGGATTGCACAAGGTTTTTATATACAATCAATGCAACCATCACAGTTTGCATGTCTTTATGTGATTTTTCTGAAGAGACATCAGCAATTTAGAAAATTTTCTATTTCTGGACTATGTGTTGGCTTTTATTCCCAACACGAACTCTTCAGAAATTTCTTCTTGAAGAATTCATATCCAGGTAAATATATCTATCTGTATGTATGAAAATAGAAAGGATTCAGAGGATGACAAACTTGCTTTGCTGAAATTTAAAGAGCAAGCTGAACAGTCTAAATCTGCACTGCAAGAGAAAAACTTATGTATAGTATGGTAGCTCTAAATCATGCTTTAAGGGTCTTCCAAAAACCAGAATGCCCACCCTTGATCCATCACAATGTGCTAATGAACAAATGGCTGATATTATTTTGTAAGGAAGCAAACGCTTCCCTTGTAATCTCTGCATAGCCAATGGAAGTTTGACAGTTTCAGCAGGCTGGGAAAGGAGTGACAACATTGGTAATGGTAGCATGTCCTTTAAATGTTGTTTCTGCCTTACCTCTGCTGACATTTTGGGATTTCAAAACAGTGGAGAAAGTGAATATTAATTACCACTAAGAAAGTTTCATAGATCTCCTTTTTGCTGTTAAGATTTCATGAAAGCTGCCAGCATGATTAAAAAACCCCAAGTTGCCGCATTTAGGAAAAATCCTTTATTAACAGAAGATGTTCATCAACTGGCCACAAAATACTCTGGAAAAAGAGATAAAAACATCCTATGTTTTATCTGCCACGAGAGCTCTTTGTGATAAATTATATTATGGAAGTCTTTGCCAATATATGTCAAAACACTTCACTGCACTCTTTTTTTTTTAGTCACAGATATAACAGAGTACCATGTCTGTTACATGATTTTCAAGAATCCCTGGGTTTGGATAAACAAAATAGTAACAACACTGCTAGTCACCTGTCTTTCAGCAATCATATGTTTGCTTTTCATGGTTAGTGATACAGAGTAATATCTAAGGAAAGAAAAGTTGTGTTATATTCCTTTTTTAAATCATAAACAAAATTCAGTATCTTCTATGTCAAGACAACTCCCTTTAGCCTCTCTGACTGATTGCTGCTTCATCGAGATGCTGCATACACAAGTTATATCACTTTGTGCACAGCAAGCAATAGAACAAGGAACCCATGAAACATTGGACTAAACTTAAATGAATTGAAAAGCAACCCCATTTTTAATGTGATCTGCAAGTTCCTTTTACTTTGGAAAAATAAATGAACACTACAAACTTTTAAAGAAATTCTGTTCTTCCTGGATAGTCAGTTAATACATCATTAAAACTTTTNGAAAATTTTCTCTCTTCTGTCAATATTTTTACTGTGAGTAGACCTATCTGGCTTTTGGAAAAAAATCAGTTAGCTCTACTATTAAAATTGAAATAATACTGCACACATACTGCCTCATTTCCTCTCCTGGGAAACATATACATAAAAGATATTAGTCATTTTTAATGCATTATTGGAAAGTTTCAAGCATTTTACCAATAAAGACAACAGAATTTATGAGACACCACACACCAACGAGCAGACCTTTAATTTGGCTATTGAGGCATGTTAGAGTCCAAACCCAGTATGTACATCTCAAATATCACAAATTGTTTCACGTCTACATCTCCAGACATGTCCATATCACATTTATAATGACATATTTTATACAAATTTTGCTCAGTTGTTTCAAGTTTCCTGTGCATATTATTGCTTTGGTGTTCATAAAGAGCATATTTTTGAATACACCCCCAATGAACAGCACTCAAGGTTCTGCTGCAGACTTGACTGAAACGTTTTATGTAGCACATGGTTAGAACTGCTTCCTGGTAAGCCAAATTAAGAAAGAACCAAACTGAACGGTAACCTGTTTCTAATCTTCCCAAAATGCTCACTTGCTCCATTATCTGAGATGGAAGATAAGAAAGTCTTCACAACCCACACATCTTGAACATTAAAAACAGTCATCTACTCCCTTTACAAAAATATTTTACTTTCTTCCTCCTGCTTTCTCTTTACCCACAATTAACCACAAAGACTTTTGTGCTGCCTGAAAGTCAACACTGAATAACAGCATTTTATTATGCTTCACAGATTAAGGAAGAAGAGTTTGTTTGTTGTATTCACTTTCACTTTAGGTATGCTGACAAATTGCTTTTTCAAACTTTAGTACTTCCTTAGTATGGGAAATTTTACTTGAAGATACATGAACTCTAAATTTATAAATGTCCAAATTTTCAGTTAAAATCTAAAACATGGACTAAATATAAGAGATACACAGCTACACCAATACACTGAATAGTGAAATGCACTACCTGCTTTTTCTAGATTTATTTAAGTGAGAGAGGTCAATGTGTTCTCCTTAACTTTCAATTAGTATTTCTATGGAAACCCTGAGACTACTTCTTTGAGACTGGAAACCTTAGGCATGAGTCCAAGAAAAATATGTTTTGGAATATCAAGGACAGAAGAAATGTAATAAAAAGTCACAAATTTTTTTGCTAAAATCCTAAACTAATTAATACAGAAGCAAACTGAAATCAAAAGAAAGAAATATTCAGATCTGGGAATATTTTCCCCCTTTCCATGCCAAGCTCAAATCCTGCCTGTGCTACTCTGGAAGGAGCATGCAACAATACATAAGGTGTTAGTGACATGAAAAGGGCACAAGGCATGACTACATACTTAATCTAGATAAAGGCAGAATTTGAGTCATACATCAAAACAGTTGATAATGCAAAGAATTTTACTTAAAAATAAAAGAAACTTCAATGCTTTTTGTGTATTTTGGGTTTTCTGTGCTTACATATTTCAGTCTAAAGGAAGACAATAATATTCTAACTACGCTATCAAGTTTCACATAACAAGCAATTCCCTTTTAGATAATTAGATTTGAAGGGTTCATCTTAAGGTTTCACTCCAGATACCTCATAAGCCAGAATGTGCACTTGTAGTTTACATCCCAATAACCTGTAAACTACCTGAAGACATGAAAAGGAAGTCAAAAGCTTGCAAGAACAAAAAAGAAATGTGGAAGTATAAGAGCAGGGAAATAAACAATGATATCAATAAAAAGGAACTTTGAACATTTGGGAAATGTTATAGAAAAAATTTTGAAGGAAAAAAAAGAATTCAAACAGACACAAAACATTTCACACCAACTGAAACTCTTCTCTCATGTAATGCAAAAAAAATGCTCTTCAAACTGCAGAGAAGACAAACTCAGTAAGAAATATTGCAAGACTTCTATACTTCTTCAGATGAGATCTTAAAATTTACTGATGGAGCACTGCAAAAAAATAGCTGCATTAGCATAGCATGAAAAGAAACAGGTGGGAGCTGTCTTGTGTAAATTCCTGCCAGTTGCTTTTGGCTTGTTCTACCTAAGAAGCCTATTTCTGTCAAATACACAAATTTGTCTTTTAGAACAAGGAAAGTGGTAGGGAAAAATAAAGGCTTGTATGCATACTCTGCTATGGCTTTATGCCTTTTTTTCCCCTCCTTTTTGAGTAACTGGTCTCTTCAACGGAAATTTAAATTTGTTTTTGATGGATGTATCGTTCCATAATTGTCCTAGACCTCATCAAAGACTAAGTAATGAGATAATTGAGATAAAAATTGGAATAAAACAGTGTTTTTAAAAAGTTATATAGTGTTACTTTCAATTCAGCTGTGCACTAATTCTCAATTTACTTGGTATTTATCCTTAGCTCTTGTTGATCACAAAAACAGTTTCTGATGTTGTACTTTGGATTCTTATACTGATTCTTATGATCTTTTTATCATCCCATCCTCACTTCTTAAACTACAAAGGAAAACTCAAAAATGTCCAGATAGTCCAGTGTTCTTTATTCATCACGCTGAGAAAATCAAATGAGAACAGCAGTATAAAATTCTTCTTATTTCATAACAATTTGAAGTCAGTAATAATTGCATTTTGTAAGTTTAGACCAACTTAATCGTGCCATGAGAAGAAAACTGATATATGGGTTTTTTAAGTGACTGTAATTTAATTTCTGTTATTATGCTACTATTAAGCAAAGTATTTTTGGAACATAATTTATCTGGTTTTGAGATCATAGTAATTAAATTTATTTTTGATTTCTTCTGAAATCATATTGCAGTATATACTTTCTGTCCAGTTGCTGTACATGTACTAAATACAATATTTTTCCAAAAGTAACCTCAGCTGTGACAATTGTTTTCAACATACTCGTTGGAAATGTTCAATCTGTAATCTTGAAGGATATTTCGTGTGTTCACCTTCAGGATAAAAGCTTAGGGGTTTTTTTTCTTTGGTGGGGGGATTAGTGGGAGGCTTGTGGTTTATAATTACTTTTTAACTCTATGACTTCCATAAATGATCCACAAGCCATCAAATCTTTTATAACTTTGTTGCTTATTTTCAAATCTCACCAGACATGTGGTGCAAAGCTTAACCATACACAAAACTAGCAGCACAATGATGACTGCACACCAAAATCTGAAAGAAATGTCTCCCATCCCAACGTCTAATTAATGCTAATATCTTAATTTAACATTAGATTACTTATAAAACTGTGAATTTCATTTTTCATCTTTCAAATTTTAATCTTCTTTTTAAAATAAAATCCAAGTTTCTTTCTTTTTTGCCTTGAAAATGCTTAAGACAGATTTTGTAACATCTAACATTTTCAGCTAAAAATACCATTTAGCTTGCTGTTATGCAATGTCTGCCCTTAGCTCAAAAGTTGATGTGAATTACAAGCCATTGTAATTGTGAATTGCAAGCCATTATGTTTATATTCTTAAAACACACGTATATTATGCTTTTTCTTTCTGTACACAAACATTCTGTGGGCTTCCAATGACAAATGTCTCACACACAACTTCCGTTTTGGAATTCAACCCAAAACCTGCAAGACCCTTCAACAAAGTTTATGGCCAAGAACAAATGTCATGTAAAGACAGATGTCTGTGTTTGTTACAAATAAACACTAATCAAGTACATTGAAAATCATTAAATGTATGTAGTTTAATAAATGAAAATGCTGTTAGAATACTTACAGACTGGATAATGCGTGTTTGTTCATATTATCACCTTTCACTTCCACTGTGCATTAGCTTTTCATAATTTCTGTAGGTGCTACATGGCATAGATGTGACTTTCTGATACAAGATTATGGCTTTCACAGCAACATAATCAGAAATCCAAATTATGAAATGTGAAACCTAGTTTCTTAATCAAGCTCCATAAATCCTACTAAGTTATATAAATTCCATTTTACTTGTTTTGTTACTTTTCTTGTTGGAGAACTCCCAAAGAACAGGAACTGAGTTATAACAGCTCCTGTTACAGTGGAAAACCTTTGATTTCTCCTGAATTCTCAAGGTACCAATGAACATTTCAGAAAACAATCAAATTTGAGGTAGTAGATTGATTGGCAGAATTTTCACCGACATGAATTTGGACTTAAAAAATATTCAATTGTCCGTGTAGGTCCCTTTGAAACCTCACCTAGCGATGACAAAGCTCTGTATTCTACAAATCATGATTCCTCTTCCCTCTGTCTGTACATTCCACCAGCATACAAAATTCTTCCATATCCTGACACCACCAGATCTGTTCTCCCCATGATGATGTATAAGGAAGACACAGAAACAAGGGCCAAATTTCTCTCTACATATGAGCTTTCAAAAATGCAGAAGACCTGAAAGGTCATCTTTGCTTATATACCATGAAGATTGTGGCAAATGAACAGAAAAGGAGAGAGTCAGAAAGACAACTGGAATAATCTATTGATTTCTACAGATTCATTTCTCATCTATTTATTTCTATAGATTCCCTTGTGCTTACAATCACAGCAAACACTTTCTAAAATGCAGGAAGGGTTCCACTAGTTTCATTCTTGTTCCCTCACCTCTTTGAGTTCATCAAGAGCTATCAAACATCCCAGAATCAACAAAAAAAACTTGTTCTGGAATTAGGAATTTAGGTCTCTTTCTTGCACTTCCTACAATGAAACAAATCAAACCACAGCAAGATACGTAGTTTTGCAGGAATTTTGGCAGGCTATTTTAGCTCCCTAAAGCTGAAAATATTGAGCTTCTTGAGAGTGGTTTGAAGGACAGTGAGCCAGTTACAGCAGGAAAAATATGCCTTCAAAAGACCTGGGACATTCAGAAGCATTCTGGAAAGGGGTTACAATCTTCACACCAAACCACACGCTGAATTATTTTGCTTGCAGTTTAACTGGATGCAACTCTGTTAGTAGCACATCAATGACAAAATGACTCAGCTGAAAGAAGAGCTGGAATTTAACACCTTTCTCCACCTTAGAAGGATTACATACTGGGTGCCTAGGGATCTAATATCTTCTTTCTGACTCAGAAAATAAAAAGTGTTTTGTTGTCTTTATCACCCACTGTCTGTAAATATTAAAGGCAAAGCTGACACATAGTCATAACTAAGCCAAACTTCAGAGTGCACAGTCCTTCAAGAATGTGCAAAGAACTTCACTATTTTACAGTACTTCAATTAAGCTATTATCTTACACTAGATTTTAGAAGTGAAGTTTGGAGAATAACATACAGACTTAAAATTCAATGCAAATGAGTTAGAATCATTTAGGACCTTGAAACTTTTGAACTGTACAGTGGAAATTTATCTGGGAATCTAGAAATCCTTTTGCTGTGGCCTGTTTTGGCCCTGACGTTCACAGAATAGGAAGAATTTTAGAAGTAATGAGAGCAAACTGTGTTCTCTATTACATTGTCACTACACAAGCTAAGGAGACTAAGCAGAATAATATTAATAACATAAAGAAAATAAATCTCATTGAGGATTTCTTTTTACATTAGAATCATAGTTACAGCTTTGCGTGAAACACAGACATTAAGGTTTCACGAAAGCTGAAAAGGAGCTTGATTGCAGCCTACATATTTTGTTTTAACGCAGTAAGCTTTTTGTCAACATTTGCCAGTTATAATACACAGAGATTTGTATTACATAATAGCATATTCTGCTTTGTTCCAATTGTTGAAACAGAATGAAATCACTAAGTCGATATTATTTCACATTCAGCAGTATTTTAGAATGGAATTAATAAGATTGCATCCTAATTCAGCAAAAACGGGAAATGGAAGGAGAGAAGAGGAAGGGAGCAGAGACAAGGAAAACAAAACAGTTCTGTGGTTTGAGCCTGGAGGCTTACATGCCTCATCACTCAAGGGAGTTATCTTGAGTGAGCAGCCAAAAAATTGCTTCCCTCTACATTATGCAGCTCTGACGCAGAGATCTGAAGACACCATGCCTGAGTAGCACAGATATCAGCCTTTTCTGCCATCTGCCCCACAGTGGGAATACCAGATGAAATCAGACCAGTTTGCTAAGTGAGCATAGTGAAAGGCAGCTCCTACAGCTGATTAACTCTGGAAAGATCTTTGAAGTTGTGTATTAGCCATTAAGCAGAAAGGCAAATACACTGCACTTCTAAAGCAGAAAAATTAAGAAATACAATGAAAGTAGTTCCACAAAGAAGTAAACTTCTTCCCTCTCATCATTTGATGAAAATCAGTTTAAAAAAAGAGTGATTACAGGAGACTTAGAAATAATCTTGGGAGTCATTTGTCGTTAATGAAAAATTATACACAATTCAGGATGACACTACTTTTCTCTGATGGAAAATAACTGATCCCTACCAAATCTAGAGATACGAGTGCTCCTGAGCCTCAGGCCATATGCTGATTCAAGCTTTAGCTCATGAAAATCGGTAGAGTTAATCTAGTTTTAATCCTCAAAATAACAGAGTAAATCTTTTCAAACACAGGTGAGGGAGCTAGAAGATTAATATCACACATAATTCTGGAGATTCTTCCAAACCAGGTGAATTTGGTTGGCATCAACCAGTACAGTTTGAGACCAATTTCTACCAAGTAAGAAAACAGTCAGCATATACAATTTAGTAGTTGAGATCCTTGTGTCTCTGGCCTCTAGCACATTATGCAAGACCAATATGGATAGTGAATGTCTCAAAAGTCGTGGAGTCATAGATTTATGAGATGTAATAGGCAATGCTTGTAATGGCACATAGGTGTCCAGTTAAGATTTTCAATTTCTAGTATGAAATATCTGAGTTCTAATCTAAAGCTGAAAGCCTGAACACTAAAAATGACATTTCCAGCAACAACTTCTGAGAGGGAGAGAAAAGGTGAGATGAACTCTTCATAGCGGTCAGAAACTGACACATTTAGCTAATAAACTCCTGAAGCAAGACTTCTTCAGGACTAGAAGAAAGTCTCAAAATCTGCAGATTACCACTTGCAAAGCTGCAAGTTATATTCACAGAAATAAACATGACTGAATATTGTTCTGAACTTCTTTTTTATACACTCATATTTCTTACAGAAGTTACTTGCTATTTATATTAGCTTTCCAGCAAATGTTGGAAATTTCTTAACTATAAACTATGAATGAGCAAAAGTAGAGACAAAACCCTTTAGTTTCTTGAGAAATGGATAAAATTTCATTATGAGACTCAAGTGATTCAGCACAAAAGCATGTTGTTAATATCTTCCAATTTCTCTTTCATGTTCAAAACTACCCACAGAATTTTTCATTAAAGATCAATATTTTTTATTTAATAATCACAAGATTTAGTAACAGCCTAACAAAAAAAAAAAATCTGCTGTTTTCACAAAGGTCAGATCAAGTTTTTCTAAGACTTTAAACAATAAAGCTTTTAGGCAACCCTAAGGTTGATTTGAACTATGGAAAAGCAAATGACAGAAACTTCCCAGAAAGCAAAATAACCTCTATGAATTCTAAACTTGACTTTGAGAAGAACTCTGATTAACGGGAAACTAAAATAAAATCCAGGATTCATTCTTCCTCCCAGGGGATTATACTTGTCCTTGATGTAGATGGGACAGTTTGAATAACTCCATAATTTCCATTGGCCTTTGTGACAGACTCTTAGAATCACAGGTCATTTAGCCTACCGCCACCAGCCATGGGTGAGTAGGTCAGATTCCACAAGATCAGGTTGCTCAAAGCCTCATCCATTCTGGCCTTGAACACTTCCAGGGAAGGAGCATCCAATATCTCTGGGCAGCCTGTTGCAGTGTCTCACCACTTTCATAATAAAAAACCTTACCTACATCTAATCCAAATCTACACTCTCTCAGTCTAAAAGTGTTGGTCCTTGTCCCAACATTACTGGTCCTGCTGAAAATCCTTTCCATATTTTTACAAGCCCATTAAAAATACTGGGAGGTCACATAATATGGTCTCCCTAGAGCCTTCTTTTCTCCAGACCAAATAATCACAACTCTCAAATTTTCCTCATAGGGAAGGTGTTCCAGCCCTCAAAATATTTTTGTGGCCCACCTCTTGACCCAATTCAATGGGTCCTTATCTTTCCTGTGCTGGAGGCCCCATAACTGGACTTAGTACTGCAGGTGAGGGCTCATAGTGGTAGAGGGGCAGAATTACCTCCTTTGACCTACTGGTCACTCCTCCTTTCATCTGCCAAAGGGTATGATTGGCTTTCTGGGCTGTGAGCCCCCACTGCTGGGTCATATTTGGGGTTTCATCCACCAGTACCCCTAAATCCTTTGCACAGCTGCTCTAAATCCAGTCTGTAATGGCACTGGTAGTACAGGTGATTGACTCAAATCAAATGCAGGACCTTGCACTTGGTTTTGTTGAACTTCACGAGGCTCACATGGGCCCCTCTTCAAGCCTGTCAAGGTCCTTCTGGATAGCATCCCATCCCTCAGATATACCAACTGTACCACTCAGCTGTTTGCAAACCCAGGGAGGGTGCACTCAGTCCCACTATATCACTAATAAAGACATTGAAGACATTGATACCTGTACTGGTACAGGTGTCTGAGGGGCACCACTTGTTATTGTATATGGGAATTTAGGGGAATATACTGAATATGTTACTTTTTACTGATATAGGAGTTTGTGCTTCTCCTGACAGTGTTTATATACTCAGGGACACATTTCCTATCTCACAACAATTCTGCATTTACTTAGTTTCAAGTATAACCCAGGTATTTCAGCTCAGAAAAACTGAATGGGTTAAAGTTTTACTTATGCTGTAAATGCTTGTAGTCATAACATTGTTTTTTATTACTGTTCTCAGACAGGAAAAATCCACAGACACGCTTGTCCTCCTTGTAACTTCTGCAAGATTTCTAATGGAGCTTGTAATATTCACTGAGACATTCCAAGAGCTCCCTGAAGTTCAAGCTTTCACATCTAATAACTCTGAAAGTTATAAAACCATTTGTAGTAAAGTTGTCTTGTTCTCCTGCTTTAATCAATTAACATCTCTTCTGTCATATGCATTTATGAGGAGAATCACAGGGACCTGGTCAGTTTCTACATTGACCAGCTAACTCCCTACACAAAAGAATGTCAGAGACAACTATTGAAATGGTTCACAAATTACATCTGAGACACATTAATCCTGGAAAGCAAATATACTATCTCCACTAGTTTTTCCCTCTGATACATTTTAATACCTAGCCTAAACAATTTATCAACAACAAAGCAAAATCTATCCTCCTCTCAACAAGTATACAAAAATTGTAAAAGTCCACTTGATAATATTAATCTATTTTCTCTGCAATTGGCTTCTACCTAAAACCAAATTTATTTCAAAACCTGTAGAAGAAACAGAACTTTTCTCCTTTCTGTGAGAAGATAGCTCATCCAGTGATTCTAATTACACCTACAAATACTTTTATCCACACAATATGATGCCAGTAGTAGCTGCTTTTAACTCAGGGGCAAAAATGCTAACACAAAAGCATCTATTTTCCCAGTAAAGGCTGGGGGTGGCGAACAAAAATTAGATCTTTAACACAGGATTTCTATCAGTTTTATGGCTTCATTAATATATATAAAATATAAACTAGTGATCCTTTTGGTTCTGAATTTTAAAGTCAACACTTTGTTGGTTCATAGTAAGCTATTTGCTTGTAGATTTTGAAAAATAGATGTCACAGTATGCAGGCTTTCTACAGCTCTAGTAGGAAACTAGGAGGATGATGATAGGAAATTTTTCTTTGGCAGACAAGGTAATGAGATTTACAGAGAAACTAACTATTGCAGAAAAGTAACAAAGAGAAAAAATAACAGAGCAGACAGAAAATGAGATATTCTCTATAAGGCTCAGGCTACAAACTGTGACTTAGAAGTCTCAGAAACCTGTATCTGAATAAGAACAAGGTATCAGACTTCTAAAATCTAAACGTCAGAATATTTCATTTGGATATCATTCATCTAAAGAACCTCTAATTCACCTTTTTTGCATTACAAAGGAGAAAAATTATAGGTAATTAGCAGAGATACACAAGTTGTAATATCAAAACAGCTGTGCATTGCTGTAGCAGATCAGAAGATGTGCTTCTGTCTTCAAATGCTCTCTGGTTCTCCTTTCCAAATCAATTCATTTAACAAATTTATATTCCCTTTCACTACAAACCTTGCCAAGGTATTTTGAGGCATTTTATACAGTTTGTGAAAAAGACCTACTGCCACCATCCAAATAAGTCAGCAATTTTAGGTGTAATGATCTCTAAAGTTTGGGCTGAAATCCTCAGAACAAGGAATAGTTGCTGTTTTACAGACTGTTCCTTTGGTCATCTTAGGGTTTGGCTTCTTTCTTGGTTTTGCTTTCCCTTTTAGTCACACAAAAAAATCTGTATAAGATCATTTTGTCGTGATCATTGGAAATTCATTTGAAGTCTTCCCTAAGACATCTAGACCCTTTCTAGAAGAGGTCTGAAGAGTACACAGTCTTAGTTTAGGTATTTCTGATCTTTAAAAATCTGAACAACACTTATGTAGATATAAAGCAACAAACAAACATCACTGAATCGACCCATAGTTTTGCTTTATTTCTAAAAAATTTAAAAGGAAACGTTTTCTTCTGGAAGTGTTCTGCCTATTAAACACAGCAGATCAAGCCAACTCCCCCAAAAATTTATTTTAATAACAAAAACACGTTAAGTCCAGTTCAACTTCTCATTTGGCTTTTAACAATTAGGTTGTAGGCAAATGACTTGTAAAGCTTTTGTTGTACAACCATGAGTAGTATAAAAGTCACTTTTAAGCAAAACATGCATGATTCTAAGAGTCAAAGCTTTAAAAAACACCAAGAAAATCTCAAAAGTTCAGCCGAGGTTACGGGAATGCACAGTCCTATGAAATGTGTGATAGGCTTCCGTATAGACTACAACTTGCTTTGCAAAGCAGCTTTTCATTTCCTCGAAATTGGCCTCAGGTACTGGGATCCATTCCTTTTTAAAATTGCTGATGCAATGCAATTTCTGTTCCCATTCTCCCTCAGAGGCTATATGGAATAACCCACAACCATTTTCGAGCAACAAGCATGCATACTGTATTGTGCATGCATGTGTACACAGATATAAACAGCAGCTCTGCTAAATAAACAACAAAAAAGGTAGCAATTATTTATGCCACTTACACTTGAATTCAGTCCATGCTGTAAGTTATAGAAGCAGTATCAAATACATGAAAAATTTGCAGTAATTTTTGCCAATAATTAAAAGGAGTTTGGCATGTTTGTTCATTATTCTGGGAGGAAGAAGAAGAAATAAAAGAAGATGACATGTGGCACTAAGAGGTCCCACCACTGATAGTAATATTTCCATTTTTTTTCCTAACTATTTTGTACATACAGAAAGCAGAGAAAGCCATTTAATTTGAGAGGCCAAGGTAAAAGTTTTCTTCAATTCTCTATTGCAAAGCCTTTGAGTATTAAACATATTCACAAACAAAGTATATAATGGCTATCTAACAAAATCACATAATTCTGTAGCCAGAATAAAAATTAGCCTTGCAGAATAGTTTGAGGCCTGTAAAAAAGGAAAATAAATGTTTTATTATGAAGTGCCCATGCATGACATAAATGACAGCTAGCTACAGTGACACTATGAATCTGATAATGATAACCTGGGACTGTCATATTCATCAGTGTAATAAGATATATTAGGACATATTTACATTAGTATTTTAGAGGGTTTTTTTTTTAAATAAATTTCATTATCTCCTTTTAGTACACTTTATTTCATGTTGCAGAATGGTTTGGAAGTGCTTGAACAATGCTGTCCTATCCCAACAAGCAACAATCATGCAAACATAAAGTCCTGGCTTTGCAAAAAAAAAAATATTTTGCTGTGAATACTTTTAAATGAGCCTTTGTAGAAATTGACCAGTGCCTCAAAATGTTCCTGTTTCCAGGTTTTTGGTAGTTTATTAAGCCAGTGATCATTGTACTTTCAACTATACCTAGAAGGTGACCCACAGTACAAAGAGTAGCTGCTATTATTTTTCAGGGCTGAAAAAATCATATGTAGACATCTCTCTCTCTCACACAAAAACATCTTTTTCTGATTTGACGTTCATGGTGCAGTCACTTCAGAGGTAATTACAGGGTACTGAAATTGCCTAATTTGTACTCTTGCAGTACAGACAAGAAACATAAACTTGTATAAAGAAGCTTCAAAATGGCAGCACAAAGACTAATATAGATGTACTTTCTCTACCATTAAGCCAGAAATGCAACGTAAAAGGTTGCTACCGTAAAAAGTGGAAAAAAACAAGTTTTCTCACTATTCCTTTTTGTTCTATGTCCTCTATGCAGACTAAGGATTAGATTTGTGCCTCCGTGAGGACTAAAGATTCTAAAGCACATAATACATAATCCAAGCTAAAATGTGTCCAGAGCTCTAACAACCTCCTTCTTAACTCTTCCTGATTTTGCAGGTATTTGTTGTCACTGATGCTGTACCTATCATTAAATACTATCATGAGAAGAAAAGAAGAGTTTTTTTAATATTCAGCTAAATAATCATGGTTCTCAGTAATTCTCTTTCTTTATTTTAGACCTTTTATTTAAATAAATTTTATTTTCTTCTATCACACATAATTTATTCCAACATGACTTAAGTAGCAAAACGTGTTCCTGAAAATACTTTAAAAAACAAAAGCAAACAAAACTTTTCCTTTCATGCTGCATTTTTATAGATTCTGTATAAGATTATTTCCCTAGTAGCATTCACCCTTTCTAAAACATACTTGATGAAAACAGAAAAATCCTTGTAGCACTGTACAGTGGTGGCTTCTTAATGCATGTATATGCAGCACAAGAAAAATCTGGTTGATGAAAGTTCTTTTAAGTTACTACATGATTTTTGAAAGGGACATTTATTAGTACTTGAACCAAGAATCTCAAACCCAGAGATGAATTCTTATACATCAGGAAATAGCAAGATGCATATTTTCCTTCCCAGCCCTTCAAGCATAAACAGAACTATAAAATCACTGACATGATTTCTGAATGCTCCACTATAAAGGGTCTTTTTTTCAGCATGGCTTTGAATTAAGGCAGACTACAACAACTCTGTAGGAGTCCTGGGATTTGGGAAGCAGCATTTTAACAGCATGTTGCCAGTATTCTCATGCTGTGAACATGTTCATAGCAGTTCCATGAAAGTTCCAGGACTGCTGGTGTAGCATCTGTTCACTACCAACAAAGATTTGGATATTATACAAGAGCCTGTTTTCTATTCATCAGCTGCCTTTTTACAAACACTATACTTCTTTTGCAACAGAGGAATATTTTATCTGTGTTTTCTCATGTTAACACACAAGCACACTCAATAAGAATATATATCTTTATTATATTAGCAGGCACTTATCAAACCAGAGCTACATTTATCAGACTAGAGCTACTCTCAGGATAAATAGAGACTCCTTAGGCTTAGATGCTATCCATATCCAAAAACACGTTGATGTTTCCAGAGGTTAACAAGTCATAACCTTGGAACAAAATGCCTTTCATTTAGCGTAACTGAGCTCCTAATTCCCCTCTTCTCAAAGTGGTAATTACATGTAAATTCACAATTCAAAATACTTAGACTGACATGGACATTTAACATCTCAGACCTTGCCCAGTGATGAAGGGTGAGTATCTCTTGGTTCCACATACAGATTCAGATTTTGGCTTTTGTAGATTCCCCAGTTTCAGTGGGGCATTCATGAGAAATAATTCTAACAAAAATCATGCTGCTTCTTCAGCTGAGTGCATCATTTGCTCCAAATAATTTAGTTTTATTTTTGTTTGGATGTGCTTACTTTATCAATTAAGCTCACTTAATGAGCTGGTTCAGGCAGGTGCACAGTCTGCTGATTACATTTGTTAAGGTTCGATTAGTGAGAGATGCCTCTGCCCAAAATAAGGTGCAAATGAGACCATATGTCTGAAGTCAATAATATGGATTTTATTTAAGCATGAATGTGAAGTTAAGAGATGGAAAGAAACAGAAGAGGGGTGTGTGTGTGTGTGAGAGAGAAAGGGAGAGAGAGATCAAGATAGTCACCATCCATGGATCCAGCAGCATCCCATTGGTCCTTCTTTATCTTGAACTTCTCAATGGTAGAGTCGTGAAGTCATTCTAAACTTTTCACTATTTTTACATCTAGGCAAACAAAAAATTAATGCTCGTTGGCTACACAGTTCTGTTATTCTATTGGTTAAATTATTCCCTCACTTCTAATGCTAATTGCCCCATGCTCAGTCTCTCTCTTCTTTTGAGTCACGAGGTTTCTTCAGTTGGTTGGTTGTGATCTTCCCCTGCTCGAATTACATTTTATCCAGTCCAAGCAGGTTTCAGCACAGTTGCTGCGTTGGCTTTCTTTGTCCATTTTCCACTATACACTGCTCCGCCCCAGTTTTGTCAACCTCCCCTTAGGTCTGAAATAACACCCAGACAATAGTACCACCTTTATCTTATCTCAAAGTCCTGATGTGGAGGCTTCTTTTACAGCCCAAGTTCCAGGTAGCAAGGAAGGTATGTTTGGGTGGGCTTTGATGTTTATTGGTGGTCACAGATACCATCTGTCCCATAACTTGGGAAAGATCTTTGGCCAGTGATATTTGTACAAGCACTTGCTTTACACAGTTTTCCATACTGGGAATTTCTGCCCGGATATGTTAACCAGGATGAGCTAACCAGATCTGGCCAGGCCTGGAGTCCACACAGTCCTGTCATTCCCTTCTGTGCTTATCTCATGGCAAAGTCCTTCTGTGGCCTTAAGAGTATTTGAGATGGGCAACTTAAACTCTTTACAGCATTACAAAACCTCTAGATCTTTTCATAGGTCTCTTTTGAGAAAGAGTGATCTGGACCAAGCTGATCAAACATATAACTTAAGCACAGCTGGCACTGTAGGGTATGCCAGGAGACCACCTCAAGACAGAGGGTATGGATATGGACAGGACAAGCTTGGCTTTCTCTTCTTAGGACAGTCTCACAACACTGTTTTAATAGATCTCAATTTACTTTTTAATGACGTGGGTGTCTAGTTATATTGCTTTCTCCCCAGTTACACAGATGTAGAAGAAAAAGTTTTCAGGGGCTTTAAAAAAATAACTATCCACACACCCATATAAACATGGTGCTCACAAGCATGTGCATGCACATGCTCTGCATGTGCAGAGACAGATGTTTCTCTCCAGCGTTGTAAATACCAGAATGGTGGAGTAGCATAGGTAGGGTGAATTGTTTCATTTTCTTTCTCTTTCATGTAAATTCTGGTTGCTGCAGACTTCAGTGGAAGACAGCAAGGAAGCTAATCTAGGCACATTTGTCACAGGCAACCTGCCTGAGCACTCTCAGACTAGGAGACAATCAGGTTAAAGGATCCTGTACATTCATGCTGAGGCTATTGAGTGCAATTGTTCGTGGATTTCAAGAAATCAGATTAACCATAATCGGATAGTAACATTTGACATGCTACACATTATTAAGAAGTCACTGTAAAATTGTTATGCAAATTATAGATTCACAAGGAAGAGTGAAAAGAATAGGATAACCAAAGAATTGCATGGTGCTAAGAAGTAGCTGCACTACTGTTGCCAATTACATACCAGTCTAGCTTTTGAATGGGATTACATTTCTGAATAGGAACTCTAGCAATTCCACTGGACGTTAAACCAGTGGTATGTTCCGTGTACAATGCTTTGTAAAAATTCCAAAATCCCATTGCACTTTCAAGCTAATCTTTTTTTACACGAAAGACATTCACCAGCCATTTTGTGTAGTGAATAGTTACATAGAAAAGAAGAAAAATAGTGCACTCTAGGATGTACACTGAGAACAGGCACCATTTCAAAAGAATAACATTGATAGATAATTGTTAAATAGCTGATTAGTTCAATGTCATCACTTAATTTTCATATGCTTCCTTCTATCTTGCTCATCCTCTGATATTGTTCAAATAATAGTATTTTCTTATATTAAAATGCTATCATATGTGTACTCTGCACTTCCCTTCAATTCCACACTCACAGTGTTTTGTGTAAAGATTATTACATTACATGGTGTGAAATATGTGCAGACTGACATCTATTTTTTTGAAAAGCAAACCTAAGAAACACCAGGTAACCTGTTTGATGATATTTCTGCTGTTGCAGTCTGATTTGGCTCAATCACATGACAAGAAGCAGTCCAAAAACCTAATTTAATTATCAAACTAAATGCATTCCTTGGTGTTTAATTGAAGCCATCACCCTTTTCCATTGCTGGAGCCCGAAGGAAGTGACTGCCACCATGTGACCGCCCTTTGACCCTGCAATGATGCAGGGCTGGTTGCCACTGCAATAGCCACCCCTGCCCATGGTGTTTCCCTGCTCGGTTGCTGCATCCTGTTGGGATGCTGTCCCTGCCCATGCCCAGTGCAGCTGTGCACCTCAGCTGCTGCTGTTGCCAGGTGGACTGGAAAAATGAAAAAAAAATAAGGAGAAAATCCAAAACCCAGGCCTCATTAAAACATTAAAACACAGAGTCTCTAAAGTTGCCATTTTATTTTCTGCAAGGCACGTGCTGCCTGTCATGACGACCTTGACATTCAGTTTTATCATTTCCCCTTGGGTAAGAGAATTTGCAAGGGCATATTCTCTTTAAGTGCAAATGCGATTTGTCTTCAAAAGCAGCAGCAAATCAAATTCTCTGTCTCATCACAGCTGCTTGTGTGCATTTACAGGATTATTGATTTTGAAATCTAACATCTGCAAATGCAAAACTAGCCAATTAAGCTTAGGAAAGGCTTTACACATCAGCTGATCTCCCCTGCTGCATCCAGGCTAATGGTACATACTCACATGACTGTGAACTACTCTGGAAAATGAAAAGTGCCTATGATCAGTAATAATGCCATTACCCAACATTAAAAATATACAGTCTTTCTGATCTAACCAGGCTTCTACAGGTATCAAAGGTATTTTTAAAATTTATTTCTGTGGTACGAAGTTGAACACCATCTCTTCTGTTTCTTTAGTCCATCAGTCCTTGAAATCAACATCTAGAAAGAGATAAAAGTCTATATTAGACCAAATAGTGCTGTCAGAAAAAGGGAAAGATCAAGCTTTAGGGCACACAAGCCCTTTCTCAAGCCTAACATGAGTCAAGCATACACTGGAAAGAATTACTCTGGCTGCATTCAGCTAAGGGGGAAAAAATATTTCCAAAACTCAAAACTAAACTTCCAGGGGCTTACTTTGCTTACTAATATGTATAATATTACAGGATAAGTGAAATTCTGACCTAAATTATGGGTGGGTTTGATAGCACACTAGAACTTTCTCCCTATCTTAAATACTTCAAATTCATCACCATTTTTTGCCTATTATTTACAGCCCAACATCCTGAAAGTAGCAACTATTTTCAGAATAAGCATGCACATAGGCACTTTCTCTTTCTTACTTCCTAGTTTCTTACAGTAATTCTCAGTATCTCCTAGCTTATTAATGTAATTTAATGATATCCAGAGCAATTATTACCCACTTTAATGTTTGCTCTGTATCAGGCTTTAAAAAGGGCTTGAGGGCTTCATCCATCTGTTCTTTTCAAATTATGTCATGTTCCCCAACTTCTAACCCTGGCTAGTGCAGCCACATAAAGTGCTATTAATTTTGTTATGTTCTTTATAGCAAAAAAATATGTTCAGTGTGCAGCAGAGATTCCATTATTCAATCAGAAAGGGAGGGTATGATCTAACTATTTACATCTTGCTAACATTTAATAAAAGCAGTAAAAGAAGAGTCATTCAGAGATAAACAAATATAAATTATTTTTACTGTTGTGCATTATTTCAGATCCTTTCTCTATGATTGTCAGTACGACTCTGTAGAATATTTTTCAAACTCAAACAATATTTTTTATTCAGTTATGATCATAAACACACTAAAATCAGCATAATGTGCAAAATAAGTCTTTTATACACAAATAAAATTGAGTGTATTTTGATAAATCATTCTTAATAGGATATTTAATAGGACAATTCTCAGCAAGTGTTTTCTTCTTACTAGTAGGTTTTTCCAAGGCAAAATCAAAGAACTACAGAAAATGCTGAGTTGGAAGGGACCCACTAGTATCATCAAAGTCCAACTCCTAGCCCTGCACAAGACACCTCAAGAATTCCACCATGTGCCTGAGAGCATTGTCCAAATGCATCTTGAACTCTGTGCTGTGACCACTTCCCTGGGGAGCTATTCCAGTGCCCAGCCACCCTCTGGGTGAAGAATCTTTTCTTGATATCTAGCCTAAATCTCCCCTGATGCAACTTCAGGTCATTCCCTCGGGTCCTGACACTGGTCACCACAGAGAAGAGATCAGTGCCGGCCCCTCCTCTTGCCCTCATGTGGAAGTTGCAGATTGCAATGAGCTCTCCCCTTAGTTTCCTCTTCTCCAGGCTGAACAGACCAAGCGACCTCAGCTGCTCCCATCCAGAGCTTTCTCCATACTCAAGGCTCTCCTTTCAATGATCTCTATTAGCTTTACGCTTTTTCATAAAAGATATATTTGGGCAGGACACAAAATTGCCCCCAGCACTCGAGGTGGGGCTACCCCAGCTCAGAGCAGAGCAGGACAATCCCCTCCCTTGCCTGGCTGGCCATGCTGTGCCTGATGCACCCCAGGGCAGGGTTGGCTTTCCTGACTGCCAGGGCACTGCTGATTCAGATTCAACTTTCTATCAACTGGGACCCCCAGGGCCCCTTTCTGTGGCATTGCTTTCTATCCTCTCATATCCCAGTCTGTCCATCCATCCAGGGCTGGCCAGTCCCAGGTAGAGAATCTAACACTTGCTCTTGTTGAGCTTCATCTGCTTAGTATCAACAAGAAAAGTGCGATTTTATCAATTCTGTATTATGTAGAAATTGAGTCACTTATTTCCAGGTTGTGTCATGCAGCACCAGGTGCCCACCAAAATTCCTCTATCACTCCCCTTCTCAGTGGTCAAGGAACAGAACAGACAGCAAAAGGCTCATGGTTTGAGAAAAGGACAGGAAACAATCACTCTACCAATTACCATCAGAGGCAAAACAGACTTGACTTGGGGAACTTGGTTTATTACCAATCAAATAATGAGAAAAAATAACAATATTTTAAAACACCTTCCTTCCACCCCTTCTTCTCCCTAGGCTCAACTTCCCACCCAATATTGTTGTCTTCACCCCCAGAGGCACAGGGAAACAGGGGAATGGGGATTTTGAATTTTGGGGCATCTTGAAAGAGTTTTGGTTTCAATCTCTATTTTTTAAAACACATGCATATCTATGTATATAAAAAGATTATTGTAGTGAAACATCTTACCACTCAAGGAGAGATTCTGTGTTCCCAGGCCTGAAAGCAACTACCTAAAAGTACACCATTGCGAAAAGATTCCCTGAGGAAAAAAAAAAAAAAGAAGGACTGTGAAGTGAAAATCCCCAGAAACTGGATTGTATAGCACTTTATATCCAAGGCATCAGATACCCCCTGAAGCACTGTACTACACTGAATCAACTTACATCTTAAGCATCTCTAGGAAACCCTAAGAAGAGGAACTCTGAGGAGCTCAGCTAGAACAAAAATCCATAATATCCTTAAAAGCATTCGTGTTACAGAATTGTGGAACTGTCAAATACTGCACCCTTTCAGCAAAATATGATTCTTCTTACAGCCCTTGATGCATGTAATTATCTAGGGTATTAGCTGCTTTCTATGACAGAAGGTACACCTAACAAGGACTGGTTGCATTAACTGCAGACAAAATTTGGTTCACCTCCTAGGAAGGAATAGGGTTTTGTTGCTGGATTTTTTAAAATCTGTTATTTTGAAGAAATGCCCAATAAAAAGTCAAATTTTAAAAATTATATAAATTTGTTTCAGTAATGTTGGATTGACTGATAGCAATGGACTCAAAGTACAGAAACAGAAGGAGAAGTCTGCCAGTGTGTGCGACTGTTCTGAGGAGCAGGAAACTCGCTGTGGCCACTGCACGTGGCAGTAGCTCTGCAATGACACTGCATCATCCTCTCTTCAGGCTGAGGTGTCACACAGCTCTTGGACACTGAAAGGAAACTGTGCAAAGGACATTTCAGCCCTCTCTAGTGTCCTCCACGTCTTAAAGAAGACTAAAACCTGAAAGTACCTATCTAGGTACTTTTCCACTTTAAAAGTACCTAGATAGGTACTTTTCCACTTTACTCTAGTTTCTAATAACTAGAAAACATTTAAAAGTGAAGAAATAATAGTTGCTGTTTCTTTCTTACAAAAATATCTCAAATCTAATGTTCCTAAAAATATAATTTGGAGAAATAACTTGATTTATTTCAATATTAACTTGTCACTTATTCACTTATACCTGAATTAAGACCTCTTTCTAGCATAAGCATATAATGACAGTTCTAACACTTTTTATTAAAAAAAAGATACACTTCTGAAATGCTGAAAATAAATAGAATCTCCTTATTTATTCTAAAATATGACAGGAAAACTTACATCGTAAAATGATCCATAAGACACAACTGAGTGTAAAACATTGGCATTACATTGGATGGGTCAGGTCATAATTCAAATTTCTTTGAATCTTTCTATATCACTCTTCGTCCATTTTCTTAGTTGGTGTAACATATAGGCAAAATATTCAGAAAGGAGAAATCAATATTCTTGGGAAAATGGAACTTCAATACGTTACCAACAGCTAAGCTAAAACTGTACCCATATTTAAACTTAAACTCTTCCCTAGCATAAGTGTCAATTCAACTCTTAAAGCCACGTTTCGCAATCCATATAGTGGATGAAGTCAAGATAGAATCATAGTAGGACATTTTTCCATAATTTCCAACTCAGTGACCTCCTGTTAGAAGTTTTTATAATGTGGCATGGTTTCATTGATATCTCAGTTTGCAGTCTATCTTTTAGGATATGACAGGCCACATTCTCATATCAGGAAAAAATTACAGGGTAAAAGATATTGGTAACAATCAAAGGCTCAGTGCCTTCAAATCAAGTATTTCAAATGAAAGATTTTTTTTATATAGTAAAGAACTAAAGTATTTTTCCAAGTTTTCTTTGGAGAGGCAGTACTGTGGTGGGAAAAAAGAGTTGTTAGAAAATGCCCATTAGCACATAATACAATGTGTGTTTTGCTAGGCTTACCTTTCATGAAGTTCACTACTTTTATAGCCTCGAATATTGTTTTTTTATTTTCCTGCTAAACATTAACACCTTTGTTCAGGGGTTGGTGTCTGTTTTCCTTCCATAATTAATTCATAACCAGTGGAAGTCTATCCTGCTTTAATCTTTACTCAGCTGAAAGACTTGATTACTGAAAACCATCAAGATTTTCCTACTTGGATAACAGCAAGAGCAACAGAGATTACTTTCTCATTGTTTGGATCATATTAATTCACCATCACCCTCAAAGCAGAAAATATCCAGAGATGTAAGTTTTTTTCCAACACCAGTTCCCAACCAGTTCCAGTTACCCGGTTATACCAAGAATTGACATCTTGCCTAGGATTGTAAGAACTTTTTGTATTTACGGTGTCATAGTCCTGATGTTAATCTTTCCAGGTGTTAATATTTCCAGCCTGGCCTTTCTATTTGCAGTGTTTGTGTCTTGTTTCAAGCAGTAGAACTGAATATTTTTGCAAGTGCAAAAAGCAAAAAAGATGATGATGGTGACACTGGGGCATAGAATCCCTGATGTAAGGACACCAAGTGGCATTACTACAATTTCTTTGAGAAGAACGGAATGCCCGTCACAGAAGGTGCTCAAGAATTAATTACACAGACATTTCCTCAGGAATGAGGTAGGTATACTTGATACTTCCTTGAGGCAGCCATATTGGACAGGTTGTTTAATCAGGTTACTTTCAGCCTTATGATTAGACCCATAGTGCTCCGAAGAGATGCCAAAAACATACTCTGTAGTTGTGGAAACCTGAGGAATGTACTTGAAACTTGTAGAATGCAGTTGTGTGATGTTCTGTAAAAAGCCTTCTGTTGTCCAAAATTATTTTTATCGAAATATATTTTCAAGAAAAGAAAAAAAGCTGCTAAACTTTTAAAAATTATGGAGAAACCTCATGGGAGCCTATTTATATGTATTGAATTTGTTGATTTTAAAGGTAGGGGTTCAATTGCCAGGGATTTTGTTGATGGGAATAACCATTTTGTTAGCATTTTTTGTATGTTTCATTTTATGAAGTGGATATTTCACGTGTCTTGTGTGGCTGGGTATAGTCTATGTATGAGCTGAACTTGCTAATGCTGCCTAATTACTAATTCACTTGGTGTAAAGTGCCTTCCTAAGGTGCTGCTGTTTCATTTATATGTACTGTTCCACAAGCAACACTGAAAAGAGAAACATAAAACTGGGATACAACTGTGAAAGTTAATGGAAATTAGAGAATAAAATCATGCAGAACTCACTTTTTAAAAAAGTGTAAAGTTTATCTCAAACTTCAAATTGAGATTTGATTTGTTTAGCATAGAAATTTGGCTTCCTTTTATTCAGATTGCTAAAATTATATTATGCAGTCATTGCCCAAATATTTCTTCTTAATATGACACTTTGGGGTTGTGTCTGGGGGATTTTTTCCCCTTTGATCAGTCTGTGACCCTAAGAAGAAAAAAAAGTACTAAAACTTCATGTATGTGCTAGTGCATTTTCTGGTCCTCTGCTTTTTCTGCATGATGCAGAAACAAAGAAAAAGCAGGACTGGTGCTGGCAGGGCCCAGGCAAGGGCTTCCACTTGTGTTTTTTTTCAACTTTTTCTTTTTTGTCTTTTAATGACATTTTTGTCTCAGACGGCAGAGGTAGTCATATGTATATATCAATAGTATAGGACAAAATTGCTGAAAGAATTACCGCTATAACAAAAAACCCAAAATTGTTCTCTAAAATGAAGTGTATTCATACAGTGTATACAGAAAGTTCTCCCTTTTCTTTGTTTTGGTTTTTTTTTTTTGTGCTTGATGAATCAGCTTAATATTATAGAATATTACTTTTTAAGCAGTATATATCTTCCTTAGTATTTTCGATAAATCCCAGCAAAAATACTTTGGCCAAAAAAAGTGCTTTAGAAATCACTTTATCATATTCTTTCATCAGGCTTCAAGAAGATTTGAGCTTTTTGAAGTTGTAAATGGCTAAGCATTTAACCTGAAAAATCGAATATAATTTTAAACAGAAAACCTAGAATACAATTTTAGCTTGACAAAGCAAGAATCTATGAATCTATATATATTTCCCAAGTGCATTAAAATTACAGTAACTGCTTAGAAAGTGATCTGTGTAGGAAAAAAAGCAAAGTTCTTATGCTGTGTTAGTCACATACATGTAGAACATCTTTAATGCAGTGCTTTAAGAAGGAAAAAATAAAAATATTTTAGGAACTGGGACTTTATAAAGAACTGAAAATTTATCTTGAAAAAGGAAGAAAAAATATTATATTCATAGTAGCAAGCATGAGAACAGGAAAGACAAATTCCGTAATTTTATTCACCAGTATTGTGTATGACATATACTTTTGTAGTGTGTTTTATTGCATAAAACTATATCATTTTGGTTAATAGTGAAAATATAGGCCCTGCACTCTATTTGTCCAGAAGCTGTGGCAATACAGTTCAGTTGCTGGGCACTCCCTAAGAAAAACTGATTTACCGTAATGCCCAGTGACCATTTTAATGCAAAGATTAATTGCTAGAGGTGCACAGCCCAACAAACTCCCCCCAGACAAAGGCTGTTTACCTTAATATGCACCTGGGAAATTAAGTTTCCCCAGACAGAAATAAAAACAAGCTCCTTGCTTCACTTGAACAATGAGATATAATTCAGTAGAGGGGGAGTAGAGCCTGGAGGCAGAGGATGCCAGACGGTTCTGCTTACACCAGTACTGCACATGCCTCACAACAGCCAAGAGGAGTGTCCTCCTCAATCAGCTCCAGAGGAAATCAGTGGTACATAGATTACAGTAGGAAAAAATTAAAATGAAATCTAATTTGCAAAACATTCACTGGGATGAATCCCCTGCAAGGACTCTTGTTGACTGCTCCAGTTCGTTCTTGAGCGTACAGTATCAGGAAGTACAAACAATTCCATTCCCTCTGGTGCATTTTTTTTTTTTTTTGCCTCACCAGTGAGTTGTATTTCTTTTATTACAAAAAATGTTCATAAATATTTTGTAGCAAGCAAAATCCTTGAAATTTTACAACACATTAAGTGCCATAAGCCAAAAATACTTTATTATAGAGTTCACTGCCTTAATTTTTAAAATAATTCATGCTACAAGACTTCCAAGTATTCAGACTTTCCGTAGTCAGGAACACTGAGACTTGGCACATCCCAAAGCCCTTATATTTAGTGCAGTGCATTTATGAGAAATTTAATTAACACAGTTACACCATTTCATTCATCTATGGGTTTTCAGGTATAAAGTGAATGACTTAGAATTTTATTTTTTTTTGTCCAGACATGAAAAACAAACACATGCAGCCAATGAATTATAATACCTTAGTCCTTTACCCAATAAGCACCAGATAAACAAGGAAATTTTTATTATAAATAATAGATTTAAGTGTACTTGCTCTACATTGGCTATAAAAATGAACATTTAAAGAGCACTTGAGAAAAAATTAGATTCAGTCTTTCATTGGTTTTTCTGACAGAAGTAATCATGGCAGAAGGGTAAAAGGAATCCAAAATAGCATTCCTTTCTTCTTAAAAAATTTTCTGTCTTTAGTCTCCTCTCTTCAGCCATTTTTCCCTCCTTGGTCTAGACCAGGACTCTGACCATGTTTGGGTTTTGGCAGAGGAGGGTTTCTATGGGCTGTGGAGCATAGACAGGAGAAGAAAGCAAGGAAATTGACAGTGTTATTCACGCAAAAATTGAATCTCCTGACCTGACTGTTTCTGATGAAAGCGTGTATAGAAATGTTCCAAAGTGAAAGTATTTTGCCAAAAAATTAAGAGTATTTTTCCTGGGGGTCTCAGTGCACATTCATTTACACACAAGCTTTATATGGTAGTTAGTAAGCACTAACATTGACAGGGAGCACGCAAAAATTGAGATGTAGGAATATTTTGGCAAAGAACTACAGAGAAAATTGTACAGTGATTAGGTAACAATTTTACTCAAATGTACAGCAAAGGCAAGAGAATTTCCATTGGCTAGATGCTCTTTTTATGAAATTTTTGACTTCTGAGCCACTTTTTAAACTATTATGCATTGCCTGCCACACAGCAATTCCAACTTGGCCTCATTTACACAGCAGAACTCCTTGCTAAGGGCATTTCAGCGATGTACACAGGAAAATGTAGTCTGTTATTTCTCAGTGGTTTAGACAGTAAAGAGAAAAGTATGAAATATAGATCCGATGTGTTCAGTTATTAATTTAATGCAGAGAGCAAGTGAGAAAAAAGAAAGCCCAGAGTTATAAAGTAATTGCCTGATTTTTAACTAGTGTGTTTCTTGTGTGTTTCCCTCCTTAGCAGAGAGTTAGACCGACAGGTTACATTCCCAAAAGGAGAAGTTAGGAGAAATGCCAGGAAATAATTCCAGGGAGCTTCCAAAGTATTGCCTTACAGTAGGAATAACTGATTTCCAAACTTCTGTGGAGTTAAACAAAAGCATTTTTATAAATTTTTAGATATAGATATACTTAGTTATTTCCACCATGCACTTTCAAAACCCATTTAAAAATACCAGGTTCAATTTTCTCTGGGTTTTTTGGGTTTTTTTTTTTGGTTTGGTTTTTTTTTTTCTCTCCTACATTAATCTAGCCTAATTCCTACACAAAAATAAAAAGTTTCAGAGAATATTAAATTCAAAGCAAGTAAACAAACAACACAAGAATCTGAGAATTTTAATCCTGCAAGACTGAATCATTATAAAACCACAAAACAAGACAACAAGCCTAGGCTCATAGGCCTGTGTTAAGAAAGAGAGACAGTTTGCAGTACACTTACGAATCTGTCCAGAATCTCAAATGGACCCAACCACTTTTCTCTTTGAATATGATTTAATTAGTTCTCATTTCTTTTCACTGGCCTGAAGAAGATTTTCCACATGATTGTTTTTAATAAAGTTCAATCTAATTAAATTGAAAATAAAGCCAGGGAGACATCATGTGCCAAAATATCAGAATTTACTTAATCTGGATTGGTAAACCTAGTTTCTTTCACATATCAAAATCTGGGCAAACCTTGAAGTCAGTTTCCTATTGCCTCTGCACATAACTCCTATTTAATGATTCGTTTTTGTCTACCAGAACCAGTGAAAAAACTGGAGTGTGAAACTCTTTTGCTTTGCAGATCATTAGAACTATCAACATTTCAGCCACATTTTTTCCAGTGAAAATTGCAGACATAGTTAGTCATTGGGGATGAGTTCTTTCCATTGTTTTTGTTTATAAGCAAAAAAGTGGGGGTTTCTAGCTTTGCCTCTTTAAAGAAAAAGATGTAAGCACGGAATTGAAAAGGATAAGTCAGTATGAAATAAATGAGAAGTTAGCCAGTCCTTTCATCCAAGCTACTTTCATCCAAGGGTATAACAAGATCCTTGAGATGCTCTAACTAATTTTGAGCTACAATTTTCTCCCTAAGCACTAATGCATTAACATCCACATTGATTTCTATTGTTGCTTGGCTTCTTCTCAGGGTAAGGTATAGGGTGGAGTTTCTTCAGAAAAAAATGTTCAATTTCTGGATGATGGGGCAGAGTGTACCCTCAGCACTCCTCCCAACCACTGGGTGGAGTGGCTGACACTCGAGTGTTTTGCTGCCATCCAGGGGGAACTGAACAAGCTGGACAAATGTGCTGACAAGAACCTTATGAAGTTCAACACACGGAAGTGCGAAGTCCTGCACCAGAAGAAACAATCCTGGGCACCAATGTATGCTGAGGGATGCCAACCTGGAAAGATGCTTTGAAGAAAATGGCCTAGGGGTCCTACTGGACACCAGGTTGAACACGATCCAGCAATGTGCCCTGGCCACAAAGAAGGCTAGTGGTGTTGTGGGCCACATTAGGCATAATATTTCCTGTAGATCCGGGAAAGTGATCCTTCCCCACTGCTCAGCATGGTGAGGCCACATCTGGAGTGCTGTGTCCAGTTGTGGATTCCCCAGAACAAAAGAGGTGTGGACATACCGGAGATAGTCCAGAGAAGGTCTGCAGAGGAGATGAAGGAATTGCAGTGTTGTGCATGTGAGAAAAAGCTGAGAGAGATAGGGCTGTTCAGCCTGGAGTAAAGAAGGCTCGGGGGAGTCTTATCAATGTATGTAAATACCTGGAGGGATGGTTAAAAGAGAAAGGAGCCGGGCTCTCCTCAGTGGTGCTCAGTGACAGGACTGGAGACACTGGGCACAAACTGAGCTACAGCAGGTTCCCTCTGAATGTCAGGAAGCAATTTTTTGCTCTGAGGGGGACTGAGCACAGTCACCATTTTTTCAGGGAAGTTCTGGAGTCTTCATCCATGCAAATGTTAAAAAGCTGGCTGGACATGGTCCTGAGCAAGGTCTAGGTAGCCTTGCTTGAACACGGTGGTTAGGCTAGATGGCCTCCAGAGGTCCCTTGCGACCTCACCCATTCTGTGATTGTGGTCTACTACAGGTGCATTTAAAGGACATTTTACTTCATTCTGTTCATCTTGATTTATACTTACCTGGTTCACAACTCATTATCACAGTAAAGAATAATGCCCATATAGGACAGATCAGCTACAGGTTAGCTATCCAAGGACCAAATTCCATATCTCCTATGTATTATTTGGTCAGAGAGGGTAAAATACTACCTAATTGAAATCCTGGTATTTCAAAGCCCTGAAACCAACTTTCTCTATGTGCCAATTACACATAAGCAAGATAGTAAGACTTATACAACTGGAAATCTGCGTCAGCTTCCCAGGAACATAATCAAAATTGGTCTTGCACCAGCAAACTTGGGATACCTGATTAAGGCTCAGCTATTCCTACCACGTAAAGGGAAAGGACGGAGTGAAATGAACCCAGCTTTTTCTAGGGGATGGTCTTGGAGGGTGGAAGTAGAAATGGCTAGAACTGGGCCACAGTCATTAGCACCATTTTTGTATATGTCAGAACATCTCAGAAGACAAATTTGATCAGTATTGGTACAAAGAAACTATTGCATTTTTCCTGAAATAGAGCACATCATGGAGATACTGTGTTGATTCAGGAAGAACAGTCAATACAGCATCCAGGATAAATTAACTGACATAAACAGTCATTACCACAGCCACTCAAGTTGCCACTGCAATTTTCAACCAGCAAGATGAATTTATACATACCAGAGTGGTGACTTGTTGTGTGGCTTTAGCATTTTCCTTGCAGGCGCTGCCATAAGCAACTGCTGACTTGGCCTACTGCTGAAGCTCAAATTAAACATGACTTTTAGAGACACTGTAGAAGACCATGCTCACACTTTGGGTACTGTCACAACAAGAGCAAAGCCAAGCACGTTGTCCTATCTTCCCTTACCCTCTCCTGTATTTTAAAACTAAAGCACTGAAATCCAAGTTCAAACACTGAAATAGTGTAAACAGTGTTTGTTCTAGCCTGCTAATTCTGACATCCACATATAACATGGAAGCCACAAACCATATAGATGTAATTTCTTTTCAGCTTTGCCGCTGAAGGCCTGCTGAATGTTTATCCTAAGGTTTATAATGTGAGTTTCTCACAAAGATGTAAACAGGTATACGCATGCCAAACATTTAGATGATTACTTTTCTTTTTTCTAAAGGCTCAAACCATGAAATGTAATGTCCTTCATAGTAAGAGATTTCATTTGTAGTAAGAGGTCTATTATAAGGAGTCGGAAAGAAACGTTGTATCTTCTATGTTAGATTGATCCAGACATCTTTCTTGTTTTTTGCAAGAAAGAGCAGCAGACTTACAGAGTTCTTTTTGTCAGTGTTTTTGTCCCTCACAAGTTCTTTCCTATAAGGTTTTTTAGTCTACTGGCTGCATGAAGTATTCATTACAGTTTTAGTCTCAAACACTGACTTTCTCTTCCTTCACAAACCAAAACCAGCCACTCATGCTTAGTGTGCTCCTTTTATATGGATTACACCCAGCCTGTCTGCTTTTAAAAAGTTTGTCACTCAGGGTATGTTAAACATCTGACTGTGTTCAAGTAGGTGGTGGGAAAACTCTGCATCTTTTTACAGTTCCCTGTTCTTAAAAACTTAGGATTTTCACAAACCATATCAGTTCTTACCAGCAAGTTAGAACCTCTATCTAGGACCCAAACATTAATATCTGATTCATATTTTTATCTAATTTGACAAGGCACTGGCCTTCTCTCAAAAGAAGGATTCACCCAAAAAACCCAGTGAATTTTCTCCCTCTTCCTAGGAACTTTTCTCAACACTACACATGAAATTCCCTCTTCAGGCAAGAATTTTTATTTTAACTTTGAGTCTTCAGGAGACAGTAGCAATAGAAATTTGGAATGGAAAATGGAAATGGAAAGCATGGATACTTGGAAAAGAAATAGGACCCATGTTGATACTTAGCTTCCTCAGCTGTTTTAGGTAATTAGGCAAATAAACTACTGAACAGAAGAAAAGTATCTGTGAGTTGAGAATGATGGAAGTCTGCCTTTAGATGAGAACAAATCAAAGAGAAATTAGGACTTTCTATTTATGCAAAATGGTTCTTACTTTTAGTAATTGTGGTATTAGAATAGAATCATAAAGTCATTGAATCATTTAGTTTGGAAAGAACCTTTGAGATCAAGTCTAACCACTAACCTAACACTACCCAAGTCCCCCACTAAACCATGTCCCTAAGTGCCACATCTACATGTCTTTTTAGTACCTCCAGGAATGGTGACTCTATCACCACTGTGGGCAGCCTATTCCAATGTTGGGCAATCCTTTTGATGAAGAATTTTTTTTCTAGTATCCAATCTAAAACTTACCTGGCACAACTTGAGGCCATTTTCTCTTGTCCTGTCGCTTAGTATGTGGGAGAAGAAACCAACACTCAACCTCACTGCAGCCTCTTTTCAGGCACTTGTAGAGAGCAAGAAAGACCCCTCTGAGCCTCCTTTACTCCAGACTAAACTACCCCAGCTCTCTCAGCCACTCCTCATAAGGTTTGTGCTCCAAACTCTTCTCCAGCTTCACTGTCCTCCCTGAACACACTTCAGTGTCATTCTTGCAGGGAGTGGCCCAGAACTGGACACAAGATTCAAGGTGTGCCCTCACCAGTGCCAAATACAGGGGCACAATCATTGCCCTGGTCCTGCTGGCCACTCTATTGCTGATATATGCCAGGATGCCATTGGCCTTCTTGGCCATCTGGGCACAGCTGGCTCATGTTCAGCTGCTGTTGAACAACGCCCTCAGGTCCTTTTCTGCTGTGCAGCTTTCCAGACACTCTTCTCTAAACCTGTAGGCTTTCATGGGGTTGTTGTGACAGGACCCTGCACTTGGCCTTATTGAACCTCATACAATTGGCATCAGCCCATTGATCCAGCCTGTCCAGATCTAGAGCCCCTCTTCTCACCTTCCAGCAGATTTCATTCAGCCTGGAGCTGTCTGCAAAATGACCGAGGGTGCACTTGATCTTCTCGTCCAGATCGTCAGTGAAGATGTTAAATAGGACTGGTTAGGAGCTGCTATTAATTTTATATCATTACTATTTTATGGGTTTCAATGTAACTTTTTCACTAGACAAAATTTAACAGCACTTTTGATTAAAATTAAATATTTTAATATTTAAAATGTGATAGCAATTTTTACAGTGGGAATTTTTTATTAAGTTTAGTTTGTTAAAAGGCATTTGTTTTAACAGGTTGTTGAAATGGGAGTTTGTTGAAGAACATTAGAAAATAACATTTTTAACTGCTTTGAGGAGATTATCAGCCTAGCTTTGGGCCACCTTTGTGTAATAACCTCTTCATGGCTATACAAAATGAGCAGAAAACACAAGGAAGTCATGTTCCTAAGCACAAGGAACACAAAGCCCCCCAAACTGACCCCTCCTGGTTCACCAGGAACATATTATAGGAGAGAAGAGACTACACACATTCCTCTCATGTCTGTCCACATTTAAGGCTGAATTATGCAATCAGATAGGAGACAGTGCAGAAACCCCCTACCAATAAATCAAAAGCACTGCATGGGGACAGGAGGGAGAAGAAAATAACCAAAACTAAATGGAAAATGACAGTGATTTAGGAAGGGAACTTTTGAGTGCTCCAGAACTGTTTTGCATGATGTAAGTTCACCATTTGACAAGCTCAGGGCCTTGGCATGTAAAGTCAAGAAAAAAATGAGAAGGAATTTCTATTATTAGTGCTTAATCTACTCTTCAAGAGTGCATCAAAGAGTGTTTCATAGCTACAACAAGATAAAAGCAGACTTCTTAGACTTCTCATCATGACCAGTAGCTGGAACTGGATGTTGCTGTTCAGATACGTTGCAATAAAACCAGTCACTCTTAGTGTTTGAATCCTCATCTGAATGTCTCAGAAGTCAGCCAAAACTCAGGTTTAGAGTAGATGGAAGCATTGTGAATCTTAGAAAGATAACAGCCAATCTGTGGACAATTTACTGTAAATTTGTTTCAATGGTCAGTAATAGGAGTCTTAAGACAACTGGACAATACTTCCTGCATGTGTCACAATGCTTTTAAGATTGAAGCTTTAATTAACTTCTTATTAAAGTTTATTCTTGAGCAATATCACATTTTTGTGTTCCTTGTATAGGACATGTATGACAAAGAGCAGCTACAATATTTAAAACACCTGCCTAAAAACTGAGATAGAATTCTAGCAAGTGACAGGTTCTGCAGTCAAAACTGATCGCCTAACCTGCCTAACTATACAAAACTTTAATCTTTCAACTCTTCCACTAGGAAAAAAAACCCCTCTTTTCAGAGCAATGCAGGACTATTCACTGTAGATCAGATATTTTTTGTGGAAGACAGTTGCACAGAAGACTGCTCAGACCACCTGATCCCACTTCAAGTAAACAGAAAAAAGGAGCAACAAAGTGCACTCCCTGAAGCTTGCTACCACTGCACAGTCCTGCTCTGTGCATCTCGGCCAGAGGAAGAGGGAGAAATGTCTTCTGTGACTCCATATTAGGGGCAGAAGCACTTGCAAGAAGCAAACAGGAAGGCAGACAGTTTAACTGACATCCCTGAGCAGACAAACATTAGTTAAGCAAAGCACTAGCAGCAGAAAAAAGTGCTAAAACAACACCCAGTACAGCAGCAGGCTGAGGTTTAGGCACAGGTGCCCAGTCTTCAACTTTGTACACCTTCCTTACTTGTTCTTACAGAAATATATTTTAGGCCTCTTCTCTAGTTAATTTTCTTTAAAGATACAGTCAACAAGAGCCAGGTCAGTTACCTATCAATTTCAAAGCACAAAAAAACACCTTCCCCAGAATTTTAAACAAGAATGACTAAGGGTTGGGAATGAGCAATGAGAAAAAAACAGGGAACACTTTAATAGAATTGATCGATAAACATATTAAATTAGTGAAAATTACGCTGATCTTTGCAAATTTTAGTACATGTATTCCAAAAGAAACAAACAAAACATTTATTTAATTGAAAATAAAATTAATGAGAAATAATTCCCTTTTCCTCAAAGCACAAGATCCTATTGTTAGCATTGTTGGCAAGTTATTATGAGTCATTACTTGAGAAAAAGCAGAGATGAAAAGGATTTTTTTTCTTTATTATAAACCACTTGTACTTTATCACATCAGTGTAACACATTAGGTGTGTCACTATTGTACTACAATAAACAAGCTCCATATATTTTCAGGCTTCAGTGAGTTTTGCTGGCGTGCTGTATCAAGAAAAATTTCAGAAAAATCATTCTGGCTTTCCTCCATTTCTAAAATGCTCCTCATGACTCATTGTTTTATGCTCACTGTTAAATTAGGTTTCATGCGTGCTTGGAATATTTTGAGGGCAAATCCTGCTACGGGCAGACTAACCCCACAGTAAGGATAGAGAAACACAAATCAGTGAAATCAAATAAAGCTGGATAAAAAATTACTGCCTGTATAGCCACAGTATCAGTCAGCTTTTACTGCTTTTTGTCATCCTTTTGCGAATTAAGATGTGTTAATGCAAACTCTCACTGAAGTATTCTCCCTCTTAACTGCAGAAGGCCAAATTCACATGTGCAAACAGGAAGCTTTAGCTTGGCCCTGGGGAGGCAAAATCTCAAAAGTTTTCTGACTCCATTATGGTCCATTTTATGCTGACAGCCAAGGGCAATGGTTTCCAAACTGTTTCCAGCTCCTTTCCAAATCACACCCTGCCACGTAGCTGTCAGGTCTCCCCTTCCATCAGACACTCATAGGATTATTGTGCTCATTCCCTCCCTGCAGAAGTAACATAAACAAGCATTTTTGCACTTCCTTTTCATTGCTTTCCTTTGTCAGCAGATAGAGGCCTCCTATCATTTTGGAGAATACTTTGGGGTTTTCTACATCACGTAGCAAACTGCAGGGACCTACTGCAGGGACCTTCTGTTTGTACAAAGTGAACTAACACTGAGATTAGGTGCAGTATTTCAACACTGCTGGAATAATGATGCCACAAGCTGAAAAGACAGGGTTTGTGTTAATCTATCTGTTTGCAAATAAACTGTCCACAAGTTACGTTGCTTTGGCAATACAATGATTAACTGAAACATGTAGATGTTCTAGCTTTCTATAACCTCCTATAGCTATGAACAGGGCTGAGGAGATATGTTGATGGTCTAAGGAAAATGTTGTGACATCTAAATGCATAATTTCTACAGATATTTATTCTGTATTTTTTAAAATTAATACAGATGTATCCAGTTCATGAAGAGTAGAAACTTAGCTGGAAAGTCAGAGCAAATAATTTTACCCCTACAGTCTTTCAAGAGACATCATGAGAAGTGCAGCATATTTTGTCTCCAAAGAGGCTAAATGAGACTGTTCCCTTTACAGTGGTCAATTCCTATAAGTGAGCTGTTAGACTTTCTGCAGGATTACTCTGTAGCACTTAAGCTGGAGGAACAAGAGAAGAACTGCTGATAGACTCAGAAGGAGTAAAGGAATGCAAACATTTCCTGTATGCATGATAGTAGGTGTGCAGCTTACATGACTCTAAGTTGTAGGACTGATGAAATTTTAGATATAGCCACAGGTGTAATCTGGGTGGGTCTAGGCCCTCCAAGGGACAACAGCAATATTATAGGAGCTCATTTTGCATCCTTGCCCCTCTGCTTACTGGCCACAATTAGCATCTGCCACAGGACATATCAGAAGAAAAACCAGAGTCTTGTCCCCGGTATTGTCTCACAATCCATTACGCTTTTGTTTTTTTAGGGCTAGTTTCCAGATGGCCTTACTCTACTGGAGGCAGTGCCAAATGACCCTTTTCTCTTACTGTAACATCTGTTTGTCAGGCAGCCAGTACTTGAATTCAGTATTTCCTGAAGAACTATGCTTTGGTGCTTATCACCAAGTCTGCAGGTGCTGCTTTTGATCAAGAAATGGTTTTGGACAGATGAGGCTCACAGCCAGCTGTCCTTGCCTCCCATCGCTTATCAACCAAATTTAAGCATCAGTCTCTGCAATAATACAAATGTTCCCTTGTTAAATGAAAGAAGAGGGCAGAGAGAACTGTGCCTCTATTCATAGAGCCAGTCCTGAGGTACCAGCACACAGCTCTGTGATGGTGTGCTATCAGGCTTCTAAATGCAAGGCCTGGGATGCAAGCCCAAATTCACACAGCCAAAGCTTCATGTTGCCTTCAATACTGTTTCCTCCTTAGCCAGATGATCCTGAGGAATCAGATCCAGACCATGGGGAGCATGAGCTGTGGAATACAGAGGGGGAATATCAGCAATATTTCCAGCCTTGCACAGTACTGTAATCACCTTTTTCTTAAAGCATTTTAGACCAGTGATTCACCTTGCAAGATGTTTCTTTACTTGCACATAGAATTCCTTTTCTGTCACTACCAACTGAGATGTGCATGAGTTCAGTAATTTTGGCTGGTCTTTTGCACATAATGTCTCATATTAAATGATCTGAGAGGCGTCTTTAATCTCTGAGCCCAAAATGAAAAAAAAAAGTGAAAAATGGACGCTTAGATCTCATGTTTGTGTAATTCACATGATGATTTTGTGCAATTCGCATGTTGCCTTCGAGTAATTTAAAGTAAATAACAATGTAAAACTGACTATCAATTCCTACAAACATCATTGTAATACTCATTATTGCCATGCTGATTGCTGATTTCATAATCTCTTTTTCCTGGGATTACAGCTGCATTGGATTCATTTGAATATCAGCAAGTATTAGTGTTCATAACACAGCAGGCCCTTTTGAGCTGGGCATGGATCACCTGCATCACAAGGGTGAATGTGGCTGCTTTTATTAGTTTTTTAACATGGCATGCAACTGCTTCTCCTGGAAAACCACTCTGAAAACTACTGTGGTGAGATGTGTATGGGCCAAAAATACCACTGAAATCCTGGAGATTAACTGTATGTTCAGGTTATGAGGCTTTAACCTTTAGATATTGATATTTCAAAATCCTAGAAAAAAATTGTTCGAAGGCATGAATGGTTACTAGGCCTGAGAAGAGACTGGAGAAAGGATTCAAAGTGCTCAGGAATGCAGATCTGAGAGTGGTTGAGGTCATGTTGTAATCACAGAATCCATAAAACATTGGTGAAATCACTAAAATCAAAACAAATTGCTACACTTAAAAGGGTTCTGACTCTATAGTTACAGGTGTGAGATATACCATCCTGTACATGCTGCTCAACGTGATCAGCACACCTCTTCAGAAGCTCTGAAAATCAGTTCCCTCCAGTGGTCCTGAAGTTTCATGTGGCTTTCTCAGTCCTTATCTGGTGATTCTAAAAAAAATTTTAAAAAATTGAATCATATTTCTTTTTTGAACATGTCGTATGGGTACTTAAACTGTCTGAATAAATACAGTAAAATTTGAAACATTTAAAATAAAAAAAATTGGTAAAACCTCATTCTGTAAGTCACTCAACTGACCATTCCAGAAAATATCATTTAAGAGATGTTTTTGAATGATACTGAGTACGTTGCTAGACAGATTCTTTCTTTCTGAGGCAAGACTGATTGATTTTTTTATTTTAGTCTATTTTCTAGGTAAAAGCTACATTTGAAGTATTATGCTCATCATTGTGCCTTAGGCTGTATGTTACGCTAAATATTATCAAGCAACAAAAAACAATCAAGAGTCAGAGACCTGATAAGAAAATAGGGGAAAGAGAAGGCCATTTTTACAGATCACACTGCACATTGTAGTGTTAGAACTTTGGCAACCAGGACTTGATCAAATAAAAACTACAGCAGCAAAATAGAATGGTCAGGGTGGAAGGGAGATGAACACAGCTCAGAGCAGAACACATCTATAGCAAATGCCAAACAACCTTGCAGAACAAACCCCTGGTTAAGCTTAATAACACAAGTTTGCAGTTGCAATCAAATTTTAAAGTGAAAAGTTCAAGCTGCTATGAGCGAGAGGGAGAAGACCATTTAACACATTTTCCTAGTTCTTAAAATACAGCAAAGAAGCACCATTGAAGGGGCTTGATTAGGAAAATTAAATAATCTGCTATAGCAATAAGGAGGTGGAAATTTAGGCAATTAACAGTTCCATTATCTGCCAGAAGGAGGTGCAGAGGCAGTGAGAGCACTGCTATGTCCATAATGCCTGCATCACCTAAGGAGTTTCTAAGGAATGTGAGATATGATACCATATGCTGCTCCCAGCAGATTGCATATGAGGCACTCAACTACCAGTCTTCAAATGCCTGTTTTCCTTACTGAGATGGTGTTGATGGTTTAGCTTTTGCCTAAATTATCTACCTTGCCACAGCTAGGCAGGGTGTTGGCATAGCACTCAGATATGATATTATCTATTACTAGAAAACCAACATATTGGTGGAATGAAAATTTTCTTTTTTGACTTGTGAAGGATGCATTTCAAAGTTTAAGCCAGATTAAAAAATTGGTTGAAAACTGTACCGAGCAGTTAAACTACTCTGAATTTAATTAGAAAGACACTGAGCTTTTTGATATGTAGAAGCTTTTAAATTTGTCATCCTGATTTATAACAGGACAGGAGATTAAAAAAAAATTAATGGAGGGCAGTTTTTCTTGAGCGTTGCAGGAAAGACCTAGAGACTGAAATAATGTTGGAACTGTACTGCCAAAGAGTGGACTGAGGCTTTTGACAGCTGGCAAATGTACTTCATGTGGGTCTCAGCTTTATCTGTATTCATATAGGTAGTTCATATATTATATTTGCATAATACTATATTGCATAATATTTTAAATGTCATTTCTATTAAATTGTCAAATTATTCTATTAAGTCCAAATAATTGTTGTATATAAAGAAATACATGTAACTTTAGGTATATAATTTTGTTTGTTGCTTTCACCATTGTTGGTGGAATCCTGCCATGCCCCCAACACTGTTCACCATGCCTGCAGCAGAAAATCAGGTAGGATCAAGGAGAGAGCTGATGGGCTGACACATGGGCTGCTGTTTGACAATATTGGTAGCTGGATCAGTGACATGGCTTTGGTAAGTACAAGTATGTTCGGGTTATGAGGCTTTAACCTCATAACAGAACAGAACATAACAGAACCTCAGAACAGGCTGATGTTCTGCCTGTTGTGACAAGAGGCCCATTGTCGCATACACTGCATGTGTTTTATATTTTTATTTCTCTCAACCTCCCAGAGCTGGAAATCTCCCCTCTATTCCTATTCCTATTCTCAGCCATAGGAAGGAGCCGTGATGCCTAAGAAGACAAGCACATAAGTGATCAGGATGCAACTGAATGAGGTTGGTTGCTCCAGATGTACAAAATCAAAACACCATCCTGTATGGAGCATGATGGAGCACCACACAGGGCATAGCCTGTATGGGCTGCTTTTCCAGAACTGTTACAGGTGTGTCACCTGAGTGCTGCAACATCCCTGAGAGGATGCCAGGGACTGTGCAGTGTGCCCAGACAAGGACTTTGGCCATTCCAGGCTTTTTAAGCACAAAAGATATTTAAAAACACAAAACAAAAGTGAGCACTTTGATGGTCCCTTGTCACATATTTCCTCTTTTAATGAAGTGTTGAGACCTTCTCTTCTGTTATTAGTCTCTTTTCCCACTGTTTCTCTCTTGCTGTCTCTCTAAATCAGTAATCTCAGATAGCACGTCTGTTCTCCATGCCCACAGCACAATGCCATCTACAGGTCACTGCTGATGCCGGCGGATTCTGCCCATCCCTGCGATTTCCATGTGTGGGACCTAGAAATTCATTTAAGATTACCCCCAAATAAATAAGATGCATTCGTGTACTGCACTACTACATACAAATAAGTAAAAAAAAAGTAAATGGCCCATTGTGATTAAAAATTATGTGGGAAAGGGTGGAGAAAAATGCATTCAGTTATGCCACAGTCAGCCTAGGCAAGTCTCCTCCCATCTGTGTGATAAATATTTGTCATTATAGAAATACAATCAAAGAGAAAATCATAATTAATTCTGAATGCACGTCTAGATCCACTTGAAAAAAAAGAAGAAAAGGACTTCTGGAGCAAAGCAACATAGGTTTCTTAAAAGAAGCCATCTGTTTGATTTCATTGTCACTGTGGTGGCACCACATTCCACCGTGAAGGCCAGAAAAATCCAGCTCCCTCTGGGATACGGAAGGGGCAGTGAGCACACATCATGTGCTGATGTGGAAGCAGAGCTCAGGGATTTATCACTGCCATTTCCAGTGGCCCTGCACTGCTGTGATAGGGTCACACGCAGAGGTGCCACCTGCCTTTGCTTCCTGGAGTGAAGGGCTCCAGCGCGGTTCTGCAATGTTAGAGACAATATTTCTGAGAAGATATTTCTAGCTACAACGTTCAAGCTGTCAAGGCTGTTGTCAGTTCAAAGCAGGCTCTCTTTCCTCTGAAGTCATTACATAACCACCAGTTTTGTTTTCCACATCACCAGAAGCTGCCCACATGAAAACAATTCACTGGAGGATAGAGCAGGTAAAATACCAAGGTCTGGCTTTTGTTTTTCATTTATACCTCTTCTCTTTCTTTCCTTCCCCATATATAGGTGATGAAGAAAGGACATTTTTCATTAGATGTGTGACTATATGTCTCACATTTAACATCAAATACAGTAATGTAATCAAATTGTGATTCGTAACCAAGTAGAAAGAAGAGAGCCATAATTCAGAAGCAGAGTGAAACTTGTTGATTAAAACATGCAAAAACATTTAATCATACACCAGATTCACAGGAAATATAATAATGTTTGTTTAAAATTTTCACTTAATTTGTGATCATTTGGAAATATATTTGGCAGTTCGAAAAATACATTACAAAGTAAACCCCTGATTAAAAATTAAACAAATCTAAGGCCCTTTAATTATGTAGTGGAGATGGTGGTGTGAATGTCCTGCCTATGCAGAGCTCTACTGATCTTCATTTTGAAAAGTGAGAGTTTGTACTGAGGAAAAGGGTAAAATCACAGCTTTGCATTAAATAACAGATATCTGCCTTAGCCCTACAAGGTCTCTATATATAAGAATTCACACAAACCCATACTAAAGCTTTGCAAGTGGAAGGGTTCAAAATTATTCTGATCAATGCAAGCAGAAAAAAAAAAAAAGCTATATGAGAAAAGCTTTCAGTTCGGCATTTGTGTTACTACTAAAAAAAAAAATAAAGATGCCTCAGTATGCTAAATGTCTTCAACCAACTGAAGCCAAATTTAAGCTCTTTTAGGTTCATATGGAGTCATATTATAAATGATCTACAAGGGATTGCAGACCTTTAACACTGAGGGAACTCTGATCTCTGTAATAGAACAATAGAGATTTCATGTCAGGTTTTTCTTGTATTATAATTCCCCAGGACAGAATATATATACAGAATTGAATAACATAGGGCCCTGTAAGATATTACAATAAGTATGAGTCATCTCAAATGATGGGTAAGGAAATCTCTCACTGAGCAGAGTCTGATAAAGCTGAAGCACATGAATTATCTTCCTAGCTGGGAACTGCAGCATACAGCACAGGATGTCTTACACCAGATGTCACTGTATCATACATGATGAATATCACATCTTCATTACAGACTTGCCCTGATAAAATCTGTATAAATGGTGCTGCAGCAAAAAGAATCATCTAACATTCAGTAAATCTGTTTCCCTATGTTCTGACTAGCAAAGCAATTTTTTTCTAACACCTAAAGGAACTGCTACCATCCTTTTTTCTTCCCAGCTGTGCAAGATATCATTGCCTTTTTAAAATGGGATGCAAACTGAAAATGAGAAGCTGGGTGTGTCAGGGTTATTTTTACTTTGACTTAGAGAAATATAATTTTGCATCCTCTTTTCCTTCCCTATTCTTCTCCCTTTCTCAGGAGGAAAGACATACAATTACATACACAAAAATGGACACACATTCTTCATTTACAAAGGGCTTAATTTAGTCCTTGAGTATGCACAGAAATCCTCCCTGCAGCAAAGTGATGTCAGACTGTGTGTACCCCTGCAGTATATGGAAATCCTGGTTGCCATGAGAACCAGACTGCTTCTTTGCTGAGGTTTCTGCACACTGCTAGGAAGACATGCCTCCATTTTGCCACATTGAAGCAGCTCTGCTGCAGGATGCCCAGTGCCAGGCTGGGTGGCCCTGACACTGCTACGCTCTGGCCAGTGGTCCTTCATTAGCTCCAGCCCTGCCACTGAAATGAATCTATGAAAGTGTCAGATAATCAGGATTACATTTCTGAAGCAATATCTTTCCTAAATATTTTTCTTTCCTCTTCTGTCTGCCACCCCGGAAAAAAATAAAATAAAATAAAATAAAATAAAATAAAATAAAATAAAATAAAATAAAATAAAATAAAATAAAATAAAATAAAATAAAATAAAATATTACTTCGACTTGAGGAAGCGTTAAAACCCACAATAGTTTATTGTATTAGAACAGAAATCAAAGATACACCACCACAGTGAGATCTCAGGGGATCTCTCAGATTTATGTCTCCCAGCAGCCATTTTTCCAAATGCTGCTGCATACACGTACTGTCCTCCTGAATGCAATTAAAGCAAATACTACTGTGATAACTGAAGCTTTTGCTCCAAAACTAAAGGAATAAGTTGTTTATTGTTTGTTTGTTTGTTTGTTTTTCTTTTTTGCTAGTGACACAAAACATGCTTCTTCCAGTACAGAAGTGCTTGAAACTGATCAGTGAAAAAGGAAAATGCTATATTCTTTTCTCTTCAAATATGATCTCTAGAAAAATCAAGACACTGAACTATATAAAATTCTTAAGCTGCAATGAAAAAAAAATCTTTATCACGTTCTATACTATAGAGAAGTATAATTTGGCAACAAGTAAACTAATACTCGTTAGAGGAAAAGGATATAAAGGAAAAAGCTTTGCATATTCCTGTTGGCTAACACAGAACTAACCAAGTGGACAACCAAAATTAAATCAAAGCATAATGGCCCAGGTGCTATATAGTGATCTAAGCCACAAAATATCCTGATCTCAACATTTAATTTTCTCTTTGCACTGTAGAACATTTGAGAGCCACAGGAAATCTCAGTTTCACAGGTATCTAGGAACTCACATCTGCCATTGCAGCTCCATTAACCTGCAGGTATCAGCTCTCTCTTTTCTCTGAGGAAGCTAAACAATCAGCAGTTGTGTTAAACTTAAGTCACCAGTTTTTAACCTTTGCTTTACTTGCATATTTTGTCTTCTCTGCCAGACACACTGTAGGCTTCTGTACCTGAATTTTTTTCTAACTGTATCATCTAGCCTAGAAAAAGGTATTATCTCACTCTTATATACCTGGCAATTGATTATTAATGAATTTTTTAAATCTTTTATTCTAATATTATGGGAGAATGGATGCAAAACAACCATGAGCATGATGGATTCAGAACTAGTTCTTGAATTAGAATGAATGGCAAAGCAAATTCTTTTCCTGTTTGCCAAGTGTTGCTCAACATAGAGCTGCACATTTCTATATTCAGCCAGTAGAGGACAGTGCTGAATATACACACCAGCAAGCTCATTACTCATATCTTGTATATTAAGCAACTTCTCAGTATGAAGTGGTGTGTTTCTTGCCATCTCAAAAGCAAGTTCACATTTATGAAATCAATGCATGGCAAAAAAATACTGATTACAAAGAATCCTCATAAAAAATGTAAATAATTATGCTTCTTGTATGTGGAGTGTATATTTTATTTATGCAGAACACTACTTAGGTCCCATTCACAGACCTTGACTTGGTCCTTATTCAAGAAGCTTCAAAGCTTTTCCTGAACAAAAGACAGACCTACACTGCAAATCCAATAAGCGTTCTGCTTATGTTAGGAATGAAGGACAGGACCCTCAGTGTAATTATTTCTGTTCTTTAATATAATCCAAAGTCCAAGAAACCAGTGAAATCACACAAAAGTTCACAAAGTTTTAGCCTGCATCAGGAGCAGTTGCACGACCCACTCTTTGAAAGCACAGATCTAATAACTTTTCAGGTTTCAGAAAAAAAAAAATCGATTGTAAATGTACCTCAATTCAGATTCTGGATGCTTTCAGTGAAAGCCATCAGGATCTTTTCTGCAGGTACACCTCTATCCTAATCCCTCGGGCTGCCAGTTCACTTAGCTAAAAACTATGGTTATTTGACATGTAGAAAACCTCCCTACTTAAAAAAAGAACCACCAAAAACCCAAACAAACAAAAAAACCCCAAACCGAATCGTAATTCTCTGTTCCACAAACAGTGACAGAGCTATAACATTTTATTGGTACTTGCAATGTTACCTATCTTGACCTGATGATTTTTGTTTTGTTTTGCCACTTCAATGGTAAGTTAATTAGTACAAAAGTGAGTTAAAAACTTTATACTATTTCCAAACACAGAGCACACAGGCAAGATATTTTGCATTTTCTCTCACTTAAAAAGTAGTAGCTTTGACGACAATGTCATAGAAGTTATGGGCTATGTCAACCAGAAGAAATACTTAAATATTTATGTAAACTTTATTGCATGAGAGAGCACAGCTCACCAACTTCTATCATGTCACATTTTCAAAGTGACATTCCACAAAGCCCTGAAGAGACCAGCATGTAACAAAAAAAGTATCTCCCAGGGTCCAGTTTCATCAGATTCACCTGCAGCAATACAAAACACCTATTAGTGGAATATGTAAAGCGTGCTTGTTTACGGGGAGGGGTGACCAGGAGAGAATTTCTAAAGATGTTGATATAAACAGACAAGACTTCACTCCTAGGAGTATTTATTCAACCAATCTGTTCGAGTCTTCTCCGTGCAAATATCTGGCCCACATTCTGATCTTTTAGGGCATTGAAAAATATTTATATTCAATTAACACATTGCATATCAAGAATTGTGATTAACATCTTATTTTCAGGAAATTGAATGCTCACCAGGCACAAAAATAAATTATTCCCTGGTTTATTTCAAAATATATTTGGATTCTGAGTTTTGCTTTAGATTGCTGTTTAATGCTTTCAAAATGTGGGGTAGTAAGATGTATAGGAACAACTGTAATTGCAGGAATAGGGTTCTGAGAGCAAGCATATATCAAAGTCTAGGCATCACAGTGACTTCAGAGCTTCTCAGATCCCAGGGGCCTTGGAATTATGTCAGAATCTAAAATTACTTTTTAAAAATACATGCATCTCTAGACTTTACGACTGAAAAGGTAAAGAGAGTGCAGCCAACCCAGTGGCACTAAGTGAGCTGCAGACAGTCTGAATCAATCAGTCTCGGCGTGGTGACCTACCACCAGCACCTCCCATCCAAGCCTGGTTGCTGCAGGCATTCCTGTCAGCAGCAGACTCTGAACGGCTGGGTGGACTCCTCAGCCCAGAAAAGAAAAGAACAGAGCACCTTACCCCTGTTAATTTGGTCCCAGTGGAGTTCAGCCATAATAGTGACTTCAAAAGGTCCATATGACCCCCACATGAATTTGTATTAGGGCAGGTGCAAGTCATTGTGTAATTGTAAATAACTTGTTTTGTTTGTCTAAATCAGAAGGAAATCATATTATATTTGAAAGCTGGTTTTTATGCTTGCATTTTTTCCTCATCTAGCAATACTTGGCAGACAATAGTCACTAGGTAATATATGCTGTGCAAAAGTTTTGCTTATAGCTGCATAAACTATCCATTTATGTGTATAAACAGCAGTATAAACTGTCTATAAATGAAGCATTTCTGTTTTCAGATTATTGATATAAAAGGGAAAAAACTCTGGCATTGATGCATAAGTCAAGAAATGAATATACTAGTTTTTCCCTACTTTGAATTATGCAATCCTATTGCTTATCCATACAGCAAACTACCAAACGCTGTGAATATTGTCTATACATCAACCCACAATAACAGAAAAAAAAAACCCTTAAAGCTCATCTGTTTTTCAGTTGACTGACCTGTGAAAGAAGGATGGGGGGATGTGGAGGGGTGTGGAATTAATGCTTTAGATTTTACTCCCTTTCTTCTTTTGGCTCTGCAAAGAGGCAGGGTAATTGTTTCCTGGAGTGAAAAGAAAAGATTTAGTATCTTTATACCATGAAAAAAATTCAGTGAGGCTGTTTATGAGAAGCAGGAGGAGAGAAGGGGACTGCCTAAATGTGAAGAAAGAGACACTTGCTCTGCCATCTGTTCCCGTGTGCTGTCACCAGGCTGCTCTGCAGCAGAAGAGGCAGCTGCTCCCTTTTCTAAGAGTTAACATGAGACATTGGAAAGAACACCCACCTCCCAACTCTGGCTTTGCCTACAAAGGATCACAGCAAGTAAGTTTATGGGACCCATATATTTGTGATGCAGGCTCTGCAATTCCTCTGACAGTGCTCTGCTGCCTCATATAACATTAGCAAGTTGTGTTTTCCTCTCAGGAGCAAATGCAAGTGGATTAGCAGGAATGGCCTCTGCTCAGGGGTCTGCTTCACATGCATTACTCTCGCTGTGTTTTATGTCAATGATGTTTCAACAACCTGGTCCTAAGTTCAGGAACAAAGATTACTTGAAGGAGCTGCATGAAGGAAGGACATGAACAAAAGCCCCATTTGTTAGTAGGGAAAATAAGGAATAGTCTGGCTGTTAAATGAAAGGAAGCGAGACCAATGAGGGAAACAAAACTTAGGATACCAGCTGCTAGAGCATGAACTGGGACTAAGGTTTGCTTCTGCCATCTGCAGAGTGCATTTCCTCAGCCTGTGCACGGGTCTTTGCTTTGCCAACATCTCAATGTCAAAGTGTAAACATACCTTTTTGTTTCTTTAGTTTTTTAGAGCATTTAAAGAAAGTTCATTTAATGCTATTCATTTAGATGTCTTTGTCCTGTCATTTTCTACCAGCTTTTGTCCCTTTGTTTTTAGTAGCTCGGAGTAACTCTTGTCCAGGACTAACCTAGATTTAAAAGACTCACAAGACTTTAATGTCCTGTAACTGAGGCATTTCTGTCCTTCCTTATTTTACTTTTGTGAATAATTATATTTTGTTTCTCTTTGAAGACTGGATGTACTGACACTTGTTAAATAATAAGGGAGACTATTCTGGGCAAGCTCACCTGCTCTGCAGAAGGAAAGACAGAATGAGAAACAATGTGATTCTGTAGTCAGGAAGATATTGTTCATTGTCAGGAACCTTGCGTTGCGTTTGTGAGGCAAGGTTTTGAATACCAGGCCACGACAGGGCAGGACTTCAGGGGCGACTTCTGTGAGAAGACACCAGAAGCTGTGCCCTGTGCCAGATAGTCAAACTGACTGTAAAGCACTTCTTAAATAATTATACCTGAAATGTATATCCTCCTGCTTTATATCATTCCACTTCTTCATCTGGTAGGAGTTTACTCTGCAGGAGAAATCCTAGAACAAATGCTCCTATCGAAATGTTCAAGACTGAAAACAAATGCTTTTAAATGAAGGCCAGAAACCCCTTCTCCCTTCTTAAGAAATTGCCTATATCTTTAGCATCAAATAGCAGTGCCTTCCTCTCTCATCCAACAAAGCGCATAAGCCTATGATTAAAGACACACACAATCACATGTGAATGTTTGGAGAGGCTTCTCTCACAAGAAATGAGTAAAGAATTAATTTATTACATTAACTTATATCAGGATGCTGTCCTGAAGCTTCCTGTTCATGGGAAGCATGAAGGCTTTTTCATTTTTCTAAGAAAAAAATGGACAGGTTTTATTTCCACAGCTCTCATTGGAAAAGGTAATAATATCTGTATCTCTGTTTATTTTTGCATAGATTGTAGTGAGAAATAGAGAAAAATATTCTTCCCATTCAATTCTGGATGATGATGTCTGAGTCAGGGAGTCCTGTGCAAATGCAGAGAGGAATAATTTCTATTAATGCAGACACCTCTGGCAATAGTAAATGGTGCCTCTTTTCTGATTTTTAGTCCGTAAGAAATCATGCTCAGGGATGAAAAATCCTGGCTTCTAAATGAAAAGCTTACAAATATATGAAGACAGAAATAGTCTGTCATCATGTGGAATTTGCCAGGCAACTTTCAGAATAGCCCATTCTGGTTTTGTTACATCTGAAATCTGAATTTGCTTCCATGTTATTTCAAGTCAATAGGAATTTGTTTTAAAAATGTTTCTGGAAAGGTGCTTTTCCAAAAGACTGGACTAATTTATATAATTGCATATAAAGACATGCACGTGTGTGTGTGTGTGTATTTGCGCACTATTCCTCTTTACAAATCTTATCTCTCTACAAGTGCTGAATCTTTAGCCTACAACACTGACCCACATGTTCTTATCTGGAGCAGGGGGCTTTAGTTTTTGCATGTTAAAACCTGGTTTGAATGGTTACTCTTTTTCCAGAAGTGTCTTACCTTCTGTAGGCAGTTGCCCGGTACTGCTGTGGTTTCTAGTCTGCGACACACACAGGCAATAACACTTGAATTGATTTCTTAGAGTGCTTGTCTCAGCAATATGCGTTAACTTGCACATACAAATAAGGTTTCTTTTTAGAAATCTGTCCATTTTACACCCCCATTTCTGTCCAGGTGAAAGCATGAGGCAAACTGAATACTTTGGTGCAGAATCAGTGATACCATGAAATTATTTTTATATATGAAGACCAAAGACAACGCAGAAATGTAATGAGATGTTTAATTAATTTTTTAAAACTAATTATTAAATCACCTTTTTCTTTCTGCAATGTGAGATTTCAAGTAGAGTGTAAGTAACTTAAAATGTCATTTTGTGATTGTTGTTTATGAATATGCTTAAACATATCTCAGGAAAATATCAATGGTACTTGTCTTCAAGCCATAGAAGCTTTCACATATTCTCATTTTCATCAGCAGTGTGGTACCTTTCCTTTGCATCTGATTTACATTTTTCTAAAGATTAGACTAAGAACTGTAGCCAATTCCAGTCCCAAATTTTGATCCTTTGTACAAAGGTCATTACTTTACCCAAACTATTACGTCAGTGACAATTTCTTAATATGGTCCATACCTGAAAAGTTATATCCTCCCACATTTCTCTCTATAACTCTGTTAATGTGCTACAGCAGACAACGAGGAATGTGCTTTTTTTATTTTCAGTTCCCTGATGCCATGGATGCTTTACTCCAACTGAATAACATTAATACTGTTATATACTTCTGCTTTAATATAACTTTTGCCTCTCATCTGTATTATTCCCACTGCACTTGTATATAACTTATGTCTGCTTTATCTCACATTTTTTATTCTGCTTCTCTACCGCCTCTAGATGCTCATCCTCCCATTTCCCATTTAACTGATTCAGAAACCATCATATTACTTTTCCCTGAGCATCTTTTGCTATCTGGATATCTAGTCTGAGGTGCTCTGCCCTTCCCCCCACGAAAGTTTCCCTTTCATTCCTCATTCTTTTAGGAAGGACGTGTTCTTTGTTTTGTACAGAGGGTGGAGCCTGGCTTTTCACAACAGGTGTTCAGGCTCTTCTGATGAAGCTTAAAATAAACAAAAGGTCAAATTCAGCTGCAATGGATAAGATCTCATCTCAAATAGAAGAATTTGTTCACAAATACTTTTAAGAAAAGAAAAGGTAAAACAAAAAGAAATGTAAAGAAAAGTGCCTCTAGATAACTAACTTGCCTTTATCCACTTGTTCTTGCAAAGACAAATCTGAAAGACAAAGAAGAAAAATAAAGACTATGACATGGTGCAGTAGGCAGTCGTGATGCCATTTTTAAAAGATGATGTTCGTGGGGGTTTTCAAGGCTGCATTAAAAGGAAATTTAGATAAGAAATAGGAAAAAAATTGTATTACTAAGTAAAGTGTTTGCCTCTTCCAAACACGTACAAGTGAAAAACTTCTCCATACAACTAAAGGAGAAATCTCTGTCCCATTCAGAGCCATTACTTTTTTTCAGTTTTGTCTCTCCACTGGAGGAGCTCATGGAAGAAGTTCAGTTTACTGAGGGATCACAAGATATTGCTTCAGCTACATGGTATCTCCAATGCTGCTTTAACAGCCTGTGAGGACCATTATTTTGACTATTTAAGAATGTTTATATTTGTTATTTGCAGGTGTGGTTATAAAATAGGGAATCTGTTTTGTAGCTGCAGTCATATTTTGCCTAGCCCAGAACAGACATAATGAAAATAGTTTAAACTAAAATAATTCAAACTCATTTGAAAAAGGCAAATAGATTATTACTTATTTTAGATTCTTTGTTTAGCAGCTGCAGGAAGCAGCACCTAGAGAAGTAACAGAAGCATATGGAGGTGAAAAAAATCCTCTTCTTGCATAAGTCCTTGCTGTTAAGCTCTACTTAAGAGATACAGTTGTGGGTTTGTTTTTTTTTTTTAGTGCAAACTGGTAGAGCATGTGTATTTATTTGATTTTTCAGTGTATCATCTGAGAGAGCTTGTATTGTCTCATACATCTACTGAAGGAAAGAAATTAAGGTAGGATGATAGAAAGTGACTTTTTTTATCCAGATTTCCCACATTTCTGAAAAATGAAACACTGAGGACTGAACACAATCCAGCCTTTGCAGATCAATGTCCTCTTTAATTTAAAATATCATATTTCCATCAGCTGCTATTGATAAATTAAGATATAACTGTGCTGTATATCCCTATATCACTAGAAGAATCTGAGGAAAAAAAGAAAACAACCAAACGAATCTTTAAAAAAAACCCCGAATCTTTAGAAAGCAATGGCATGCATTCAAATTTTTTACTATCCTTTCCCACCTGAATAAAACCCATAGTAGGATAATGCACAATTTTGTTGCTTAAGTCTCTGTACAATCCTCTTTTATACTACTATAAACTGTAGATTTACTATGTAGTACTTTGAGAGAATTCCTGATTGTTAAGCTACTTCACTTTATCAAATATAAATAGAGAAATTGTTTAATTTTATTTCTTTCTTCCACTTAATTAAAGGGACTAAATCTTGAAAGCTTTCACTTCAAATTTAACTAAACAATATATATGCTGAACCTGTAATATCTGCCAGCTGAGATTTTAAGATGTGTCACGTAGCATCTGGAATGTTAAATAAGTATTTCCACAGTATCAGGAACACATTTTAATAATTATTTAGACCAGGAGTCCAGTGGAGTCTAATGTTAACTGCAGTGATCTACTTGCCAGTTCTTTAGAGAGCAGGTCCTGACAGAATACGTAGCAAATAAATTAATTAAGCTTATAATAATTATATATTAATCTCAGTATCTTTTCCCTCCACCATCTGGCACATGCTATGTCACAGTTAGTCAAGTCACAACTGGTCAACAGAAAATAAAAATGGCATTTTTAAAGATTATAAATAATTGGATCATTTCATCATCATGACATTTATTATAAAAAACCTGGGTTTTTTTGGTCCCATGCAGTTTTGTATCACATCAGCTGCTTATCATAAAAGTAAGGCAGGAATTTCCACTATCTATCCAAATAAAGAAATTACAGATTTGAGTTTAAGAAGACTATTCTCTTAGCAGAACATAAACAGCTCAGGGTAAAGGAGTGCAAATGAAAAAAGGCCATTCATTTCTTGGCACTGCCATGTATTAATGAAAAATTTCCATTTTTCTTGCTCTCACTTATGAAACTCGTCCTGTAAATTTTACACCTGTAAAAATTTTCTTCAAGCTTCATATTTGGAATACCATAATAATCATAGAGTTAGAATCTTGTTTGACAGGTTCCACTTGCAAGTGGTGATTCCAAATAGTTTTGGAGCCTGTAAAACATTGGAGCCTGTGTACATTCGTAGCTGCAACTGGCTTTCTGTTTGCTGTTCATTAATATATATTGAAGACTATGAACAAGAAGGCTCCAAACAAACAACCTGTTGAAAAAAATCAGGCAGCTTTGTAGCACCTCCATCCTTATAAAATCTGATTCACTTAAAAATAATTAAAATTCCCTACACAAACATCATAATCACTGGAGTTTGCAGTATACCTTTAAAGTCAATAAGTAATTCAATGTGATAATTCACCTTTAAAATCAGAAATTCCAACTCAATTGCTTCTGCTATAATTGTATACCTAGAAGTGCTGCACAGACAGAGTGGAGCAAACAAAATCAAAGAACAAATCAGCACAGATCTCAAGGACTAGTGTCAAGGGCGATGAGAGACAAATGCTGCAGAGGAGTGCCTGATGCACCTTGCAACAATATAATAATGTCAAGAAGATTTATTGTGGGCTGCACACAAAACATGACAATAAGCAATAGTAATTTCATCTTGCATGTGTTCTTGGCCTTGATGTCCCAACCACTTCTGCTAATGTAGTTAATGGCAGGATAGGGGTTCAGGCAAAACCTTTGTTTATGAATACATATAGATGTAACACAACTCTGCAATGTTGATTCATTGGCACTGTTCCTGGCATGATTTAGGATCACCACCACCAGCATTATCTCAGATTTCCAATATAGTTTTGAGAGCAACACAAGCCACACACTGTTACACCATTTCTAGTCAGTTTTACATAAAGTAAGACTGATTTTATTCTAAGCATACAAACAAGAGGGTTCTCTTACAAGTGCAGTATTTAGTGTGGCTTTCCCTCATCTCAGTTAGGATTTTCTCAGGATATGTTCATCCAGACAATCTTTGACCTTTATTTCTACTCACTTATATGTAATATAGGTGTGAGGGTCTATGAGACGAGCTTAAAAAATGCTGAAAGTCACCTACATAAACTTTAATCTTTACTAAATGTGTGTGGTCTTTGAAAAAAGAATTTGACAGGTTAGAATGATGATTTAACGCCATTTGGAAAAGTAACTTATTAAAAGCCATACATGGCAGTGTTTGATTGCTGCAAATGCTGCATTTAAAATTCGTGTTTTCTATTACTAGAAGGACCAAATCTTCAACTGTTATTTATTCACATTGGCACTAGTGCATGTGAAATGCAGCAGTGTGAAACAGCTTATTGTATACAGAATAATATTGTTGAGACTGGAGGACAAGAGTTTGTATCCATAAATCTCATTTTACTTCTTTGGCTTCCTTAGAATGACCCACAGTTATGGAAATGCCTCAGATTTGCCATGGCCTTGATGCAAAGATTAAAAATGAAAATGGTTAATTTGATCAAGTAAAATTTTACATTTCTTTTCATTACCAGTTTACTTTGGAAGGATTAAGTGTTTCCTTCTAAGTATCTTAATAGAGAGTTTTAAAATAAGAAACAGAATTAAAATACCATTGCCATAAATATTTCTTCAATTTGAAACTACAAACACAATCAAGTGGTAATTATGGCTAAAATATGTTTACTTTGTTGTAAGCCTGCGTGAGAAAGCATAGTACAATCTAAAATAATTTGGATTTTCTGGTTTTATGAAATTCTTATATTTCCACTGTCTATGCAGCACAATTTTTTCAGCTTGTTACTCACATTTGTACACACAAACTTGAACACTTTAAAGTATATTGATGAATGAGCAAACTGAACAAGAATGATTGCAGAAGAGCAGAAACTGGAAAAAAAAAAAACAAAACAAAAGCAAAACAAAAGACATTTGGGAGCATATTGAAATAATAACATTCAAATGTAAAAATACTTTTGATGGGTGAGACAGCCCTATCTGCTGCTAGGAAAATGTAAATTATTCTGAGAGAATAATATTTTTTACTGTTAAAGTCAGAGGTTATGTTGCAATAATTTTAGGAGTAATACTGATTGTATTATGATATTCAATTAAAAATAATGAAAATTGATGGGGATTAATAATCACATTTTGTTGTGTAATTAAAATATTTATCTGGGAGTCCTAATTCAAGAAACATTTTTAATAAGAAATTTTGAATTTCTATTTTATTTTACATTTTGAAGTCAATTTTCAATAATCAGAAAGCAGAAAACAGATTTTGTATGCAAAGTAAACAGATATTTAGAGATTAATAAAATAAACAGAGGATCAACAAAATCCAGACTATTAGTATTTTCTTATTACCTGAAACTTCCTGTCTAAAACTCATTTTTGGTCTTCAGTACAACTGAGAACACACAAATTTCAAATCCTCTTAATCCTTTAAAAATTCAGATTTAAAGTGGCTTAACCATAATCAGAAACTGTAAAAGTTTATTTGCAAAGCAAAAACATAGAAAAGGTATTGAATACAAAATTACATATTTTGAATCTATGGCCATCCTCTAACACTCACAACTTTGCTAGTGTAGCTCCACAGAGCATTAGAAGATAATCTAGCAGTCTTTGTTCAGCTTCTCTAAATATTCAGCTTGTGTTTCTCTGAGAATACTGCATGTGTTTATCCAAGATCATACGTCTTTTTCTAATGAATGCTCATTGAATTTTAAAATATTTGTCTTTATTTAAAAGGTTATTTGTTCCTGTACTTTAACATCTACAGTTGTCATTGTGGTTTGACCGGCAGAGAAACTGGGATTATGTACATGATGCTATTTGTCCAAACACTGATGTTGTATAAAAAATTTGCAATTTCTGCTCCTGTTCATCAGACTTCTTTTAAGAGACTTACATCCTGTGGGTTTTTAAAGAAAAAGTTGAAAAAGAAGAAAATATTAAAACCAGATTTGAAGAAAAATGTTTGTTTAAAAGCATGATAATAGCTATTTGAAAAATATAAACATATTTAACATAAAAATATATACATATAAATATATA
>VWZV01002089.1:0-15412 GCA_013397155.1 Irena cyanogastra | reverse complement strand
GGTTTGCATTGTGGCCTCTGTTAAATTTCATGTCTCCCCTTTGCAGGCCTGGCTGGCTACCCTCTTGCCAAGAGGTTTTCCCTGGCAAGTCCCTCTATGCTCCTTCCCTCCAAGCTGTTGCCTCCCATCCAGAAGAGCTCTCCTTCTACCCAGCCAAGCCCCATGTGCAGTGGAGAGCAGGAGAATGGAAACAATGGCAGCAGCTATGATGAGGACAGTAGAAACACACAGGAGCTGAGTTCAGAGGGAAAAAGTGATAAGGTAAGGAGACCAAGCTAAGTCATATGTGGTAGATTTTCAGTTTATGTGCTGGAGGCAGAGCACTGAGACCTTTTCCCTGTCAGGATCTGAGCCTCTCGCTGAAGTTTGAACAGGTCCTGATTGGGCTCCTTAGCTGGGCCAGAAATGATGGGATATGAAGGAAGGGGGTGCATCTGCCCCTGCTGCCTCAATGTCCTTCCTGACCATGGCATGGGGACCCTGGAGGAACCTGGGCAGGCAGAGACCTTCCAGAGAGCAGCAGGGCAGGCAGCTCTGCTGAACTTCCTAAAGGCCAGTGAGCCTGAGATGATGGATGTGTGGGAGCTGGAGAGCAGCAAGCATCCTGAGAGCTCAGCAGCTCAAAGGGCTCAAAGGCTGCTGAGGAACTGTAGGAGGGAATGGCAGCAGCAGAAGAAATGAGGGGCTTGAGAAAAGCAGGCTTTGACATCCTGCAGAATGGCTTTGTGGGGACTTGGCTGGAGATCAGCACTGGCTGTTAGGTACCTCAGTGGCAGGGAGAGAAGAGTGATCTAAAGCCACTCCCATGCCATCCAAAAGGCCAGTGGTGGCAGTGGCAGCCCAGAACATCTTGATGTCAAAAATGTAGATGCCAGCTAGGAATGCAGCCACACTTGCAGAGAAGTGAGCACAAGGGCAGAGGTGACAAATGTGTGACATGGGCTCTCCCTCACCACCTCCCTCTCCTNAATGCCCCCAGAGCAGAGGTGGTAGTGGGGAAGAGGAGGCAGAGCTTAAAAGCACCTCAGGCTGGGTTCTCTGCTGGACTTGGCTATTGATGCCCTCTGTAATGGTTGTGGTGTCATTTGGGAACTGTACTGCATGGTTCTGGATCCTGCAGATCTCTGAATGCTGTGATGCTACTGTCAACTTCTGCTGCCACAAGAATATGTATGGGCAAATATTGGCTACTGGAGAGGTGTCTGCAAATTCAGGTGCTGCTTCTGTAATCATCAGGTGTAACTTCACTGTGCCTGGGCCTCCAGTGTGAAATGAGATCCCAGATAAGTTTTGGGGCACAGATGTTTAATCCGATCAATGTTTGATATTTTGATCTGTGCTTAAGATCAAAGAGGGCAAGGTGCTAGAGAAGAATTGTAGGACTGTACCTGATGGAAAAATACTGGCATGGATATGCGTGAAGAAATATAGCTGTCAAGCTTATCTGAATGATAACAACAGAGAAGCAGTCACAGATTTATCATTCCAATTGATAATCTTCTGCAGGGCTTTTGAGGTGCAATCTGAATACCCTTCCCTAGCAGCTGAGTTGGAAGAAGCCTTTCTGTTCTTGAAAGAGCCAGGAGGTGCAATATCATTCTCAGGAGACAGCAGTGCTCTGACCACATGTAGCACGAGACTGTCACCAGGCCAAGGCATGAGCAGTCAAAGTCAAGCTTTGGCAGCTGTACAAAAGTAGCTGCCCTCCATACAGACTCGTGTCTCAGTTCAGCAGCTCTTGCTGCTTCAGAGAGGCTGTAGGAGCCACTTGGCTCCAAAAGGAGAGACAGCAGAATTGGGGAGTTATGATGCAAGTTGAAGAATGACTGCTGTGTTTCGGCTGGAGCTTGGCCAGCTCTGTGTGGCTCCAGCAAGGGAATCTTAAGGACAGTAAATCAGCTTTGCATCTTGTTGGGTTTATGTGTTGCATGTCTTCCTTCATCAGAGTAACCATGCTAAGAAGGTTTGCCTCCTTTCATGGTACGCCCATTCCCTCCCTTCTCTTTCTACCTCCTCATTTGTTCTGTTTTCCTCCATTTTCTCAAGGCCAAGATCCAGCAGCGGAAGCGGGGAGATGAGCTCTGAACATGCAGGTAGGTAGAGGGCATCTCTGTCCTAAAAGGACCATTGGAGTTGTGACTCAGAGGTGACATTTGGAACGTGTGGTTAAAACCCATTTATTTAAAAAATTTCTTAAAATTAATTTCAATTCCTTGATGGGGTCAGTAGACTCTTCCAGACCCAGTCACTGGGAGTGTGCTCTGGTGATGCAATGAAAATTCCTCCACTTTTCAGGCATGACAAGGTTCACTTTCTCCAAGTTTTTCCGGCCATGTCCCTCTTGGCTGCTTCCCTCCAAGCCATTGCCTCCCATCCAGAAGAGCTCTCCTTCTTCTAACACAAATAAAATGTACAACGTGGACAAAGAGAAAAATGGCCCTGGCTATGATGAGGACAGTAGAAACACACAGGAGCTGAGTTCAGAGGGAAAAGGACATAAGGTAAGGAGACCAAGCTAAATTATGTGTGGTAGATTTTCAGTTTATGTGTGGTAGGCAGAGCTTGGAGACCTTTTCCTGTGGTGTGAGCCCAGGGAAGCAGCTGAGCCAAGGAAGAGCTCAGCTGGACACTGCACTTCAGGCTGTCTCTGCAATGGGTGTGTGTCCTGGTTTAGGGAAAATTTGGAAGAAAACCTCCCAAAGGGGCTCCCCCAGAAAACACACCATGTGGCCCCACCCCCCTACCGGTTCGGGAAAAAATTTTCTCAGAGAGAAGTGAAAAAAACCTGTTTATTTAACAGACAAAGCACTCCCCAGCACAAGAAATGAACAATGCTGGATTACACAACTCATTCACCACTCTGATGAGATGACAAATTCAGAAAGTCTCTCCTGTGGGGGTCACTCCGTTGTCAGTCCCTCCGGCACTGGCCAAGGCCGCTGCCCATAGCAGGCTCAGTGGATGTGGGCCACAAAGTGCCCAAAGCTCTCGGTGCTTCCCTGCGTCCCCTGTCCGGAGCAGGTTCCAACAGTTCCAAGGAGAGGGAGAGGAAAACAATCCAGGGAAGGCTTCTCTGCCTCAGCTAGCTAACACTAACTAAAAAGCAAAGGAGAGCTCTGTTCTGCTCCGTCCATGTCCAGACAACACAGTCCAGGGCAGAGTGTGGAGGAGTCACTGCAGTCTCTGATAACAAACTCCGTGCTACTTCTCCTCCCTGCCTTCGCTCTCGGAATCCGTCTTGAAGGCACAGAATAAAATATCCAGCATACACAGAACAGACGATTGGGGATACAAGCATCATAAAGTCACCCTAGGACATTCCACCCCTTATCCCCATATCGTCAACTTACTACCAAAACCAATATATATTCTAACTCTGCACACGCATACATCAGGCCTTTTATACATGTAAAAACTTCCATCTGTTCCACTCCAAAACAGGACACCCTAGGACAGTGTGTAGTGCAGACTTCACATCCTCAGGGTGTATCAATAACAGGAGAAGTCTTTGAATGGTTTCTGGGCTCTGTTGTGGTTCCTCCTCTGTCTTATGGCTCAGAAAACACCAAAAAGCAGTCAGAGCAGCTAAAGTTGTCCCCTCTGGAAAAGCTGTCCTTCTAGATTTAGTAAATTATGGGTTTCTTTGAATCATCACTGTGTTTTGGTGATGTTTTCTGTCAGCTGTGTCTGGTGTGGATGGAAAATAGTGTTTTCTGGAACAGAGAGTCCTGCAAAGTCAGTTCCAGATTGTCTCAGCTTTTGAGTTGTACAGCCACAGCCTCTGCACAGTTGTCTCTGCTGCTATTCCAGGCAGGAATGCAGCCACACTTGCAGAGAAGTGAGCACGAGGGCAGAGGTGACAAATGTGTGACATGGGCTCTCCCTCACCACCTCCCTCTCCTACATCACCTTTGCCTGTCCTAGGCCAAGCTGCTCCATCAGTTTGACTTTTCCTGACAGGTCCCAGTTAAACACATGGCTAAATGTCTTGAGGCATGAATGGGGGCAAGGCTGGATGCTTGATCTGAGCACTGTGTTCTACCCTTTCCAGGCTTCCTTGCTCTATTCCATGGAAGGGGATATGAAGAAGGGGTCACTGGGGCCACCTTTGATCCCCCCCATACGCAAGGCAGTCAGTCCCCCTGTTGGCAGTGCTGTGGGGTCTCAGCCAAGCTCTCCACAGCTGGAATTCCAGGAGTGCCAGGAGATGAGGTAAGCCAAGGTGTCTGCTGCTCCAGTGTGCTCTTCACCTCGCTCTTCCCATCTCGTGGGGTTATTGTGCACAGTCAGCTGTCCCATGTATGGTTTAGGCAAACCTCTGTGTATTTACCATTTTGCCCACCTGTGATGATCCACACAATGTCAGAGCCAGCTCTGTGTGGCTCCAGCAAGGGAATCTTAAGGACAGTAAATCAGCTTTGCATCTTGTTGGGTTTATGTGTTGCATTTCTTCCTTCATCAGCGTGACCATGCTAAGAAGGTTTGCCTTGTTTCATGGTATGCCCATTCCCTCCCTTCTCTTTCTACCTCCTCATTTGTTCTGTTTTCCTCCATTTTCTCAAGGCCAAGATCCAGCAGCAGAAGCGGGGAGATGAGCTCTGAACATGCAGGTAGGTAGAGGGCATCTCTGTCCTAAAATGTCCACTGTCAGAGGTGACATTTGGAACGTGTGGTTAAAACCCATTCTTTTTGAAATTTCTTTGAATTCATTTCAATTCCTTGATGGGGTCAGTGGGCTTTCCCAGACCCAGTCACTGGGAGTGTGCTCTGGTGGTGCAGTGAAAATTCCTCCAGTGTGAAGTGTTGAGTGGCAGGAGCTGGAGCGGTGCCTTGGCCCCCTGGAAATGCAGCACAGGAAAAGGAAACGTTCCTCTCCATCCTGCACATCCCTTTTATCTCTCCAAATCCTTACTAATGTCACAATTAGTAGAGAAAAAGAAGGCATTTATCATGAACTGAGACATGTTCCTGCTCCCTTCTCCTGCTCTTGAAGGAGAAAATGTTTTCTTGGGGCAGATTCTGAGCTGAAGCCTTTGCGATCTCAAGGAGATTCATGAACATTGCCTGGTTTTGCACTGGCAGAAACAGGGAAATCCCCTCTGACAGAAATTCCTTTTGAATTTCCCAATTCAGGAGAAGGAGACTTCCAAATGGATGCAGCCTATGCAGGGTCAGAGTTTGTCATCCTCTGACAGCACAAGCTCAAAGCCACCTATGGCAGGCTCACGATGACAAATCTCTTCCCCAGCTCTCTCTGCCTGTATCAGTGCTGCAGCTGAGGCTGGGGGAGGAGATGCCTTCTGCCTTGTCCTCCCTTCCTGCCTTGCCTGATCCTTGACAAGCAGAATTGTGCCGGACAAAATGCGGTCTCTGGTGCATCTGGGCCAGCCAATGCTTTCAAGTTGAAAGCCTCAATGAAAGTCTGTTGTTGCTCCTTTGCCATCTCTGGGCGTGTAATGATAGGAGAGATGAGACTTGAAGAAATAATTCTGCTGATGCAGAAAAAGGGATCAGATCCCTTGGTCCCTTTGCTCAGGATAAGTTCTGTCAAATCCTGGGTCTGGCCCCTTTGGAATGACTCCTTAATTGCTGACATGCAGCTGGAATATTTAATGCAGCTAGGGAGTAGTATTGCTCAGTAAGTAAGGTGACATTTTTTCTGGATTAATTCTGGACTAGTAATGACCTATCTCATTAAACATTGCCTGTTGCAGTTTTATAAATGATGTGGCCATTCTACAGAAATAAAAAATACCCATGTAAGAATGGTCTTCTTTTTATGATCTGCCCTATGTAATTTCTCTTAAAATTTTTTTTAATTGTTATGAACTGCCATGATCAGAAGTGATTTGAGGCAGGTCATGTTTATGTTGGTTTTGGGTCCCTGCAGGAAAGAAAGCAGGGAATAAACCCATGCAGCAATGAAGCTGAGCAAAAGTGGAATGTTTGAAAGCTAACTTGTTCCCTACAGATTTGGGTCCTTGAATACTGGGGACATGTAATAGGGAGTGCGAAGCTTCTTTTACTTCTAACATGGGGTGCCATTGTTCATGTGCCAGCACTTCTTTGTTGTGAAGAGAAATGGAATGAATTTTGAACCAACCAAATCCAACCCAGAACTGAGTGGGAGTCACAGAAAAAAAGGCCATGAAAACTAGCTTTGGAAAATAATTACTTCCTAGGTGTAATTGTCAAATTCTGGAGACCACTGTCGGTTGTCAACTGTTTGGAAGGAAAGGGATTTCAAAGTAGTGGATGGGCAATGAGGAACACATAAACAAAGCAGCAGAAGCTTTCTCTCTTGGCTTGCTAGCTCCATAGAGTTCAGAGGAATTCTAGTTGATGCTAGTTTCATGAAAAACAAAACCAGAGCGATCTTGTAAATAATTCAAACACCCTTTGGATGCCTCATCAATCCATGAATGGATTGATGGTAAAGGTGGGAGTTCACCTGACTGGCTTCTTCCCTTGAGAGCATGGCTCAGCCTCACACAGAGGTGAGGAGGGGCTGGGCCGCTCTCTGGTGGGAGGAGGGGTCTTGTGGCAGCCCAGAGAGCCTGTGCACATTCCCAGGGAACAGCTGTGCCCTGCATGTGCCCCCTGCAATGAGCTGTGCTCTCCCAGTGCCCCGTGTAGCTGTAGGGCTGCTCAGCTGTGGGGCAGGGAGAGGAGCAGGAAGGTGCATGTGCAGCTGAGCCATTGCTGGAAAGCACAGGGGGGCTCTGGGCTCCCTGCTGCCCCAGGGCAGCCCAGCGGCCAGGGTGTTCCTGTGGGAGCTCTGTGGAAGTGGGTCAGGGTTTTCCCCCAGCCTGCCTCGAGTGTCTGCCAGCAGGAGCAGGTTTCCCTGTGTAGCTGTTTAGAAGTTTGCAGGAAGTCTGTCCCATGAAATATGGAGCTTCAGATGCTTTAGGTTTGCACTGTGGCCTCTGTTATCTTTTGTGTGTCCATTTTGCTGACCTGACTGCCTGCAGTGGTCCCAAGGAGGTTACCCTGGGATCTGTAGTTTCCCTGCCAACTTTCCAAATGCTTTTCCCTTCCAAGGCCTTTCTTTCCATCCAGAATTGCCCTCCTTCCTCAAAGTCCTAATCTAACTCTATTATTAAGCTGACCTTTCTGCAGGGGCAAAACATCTTGATTTAAGACATTGGGTTTTTTCTACTGTGCTGCCACTTGATTTTATCCTCTGTGAAGCTGTTGTATAGAATGATTAGTTCTTTGAATTGTAACAGCTCTGTTGGAGAGTATTCCAGAATGAGCTCCATTGTTCTACTTGCAATTAGAAAATCAGCCTTTAGTCAGGCTGGCCTGAAAGTGGCCCAGTCTCATTCAGTTTAGAATGAAAATCCTTGGGGAAAGTGAATTATCTAGTGTCAAGAACACAGTTCACATTTTGGTAACACTCCTNCCAAGATCACTGGTTTAGAGATGGTGCTAAGGTCATGCCAGAAGCATTCTTTATGTGCAAAGGCTGTTTTAGAGAAGTTCTGAATGACAGAGTAAGCTACACATCAGTGAATGTAGGCAAAGTGCATCCTCAGAAGCAGAGAAGCAAAGATTCCAATGTTGGGTGTAAGCAAGGCTGCAAAACAAAATGGGAGAGTTTGATTTTTCCTGATTACCCTCCTGGCTGTATCTCACAGCCCTCTCATTCTCATTTTTTCTGCTCATTACCATCAATGTTTCTGCAACTTGTTTTCACATGACTGTTCTTTTTGGCCTTGTGGTCTCAGAGACCAAGTCCTTCAGAATCCTTCAGAGCCGAGTCCTTCAGAAGCCAGGCAGTGAGAAACAGCTGCCATTCCTGGCCATGAGTGTTAAGCAACAGCTAATTACCCCTCCTTGCTGGGTATTGCACATGGTTTTTATTCTCCTGCCATGGCCTGTGGGAACTGAACTGCCTGGTCACTGTCGTGAGCTCTTCACCTGTCTTGGAGCACTCCTATGACTTCCATGCTTCAAGCAGGGCTTCCTGACATAGGTTGCAGTTGGAGCAGTGTAAGGCTGTGGCACTGAAGTGTTCCACCTCACTGTGTGTAATTGCCAAGGTGAGGATGGGAGACATTCCTCTGAAACTATTGGAATGTATACGGAGCTGCATTAAAGCCTATGGCACTCTATGGGCTCTGTGCTCCTGATGAGATGTTGTGTCTGGTTTGTGTGTCTCTGCTCACAGTCTATGATGTATTTCCATGGCAACTAGGTCCGTGCTGCATTGTGCCAGCTGGCTCAAAAGAACTTACAGCAGAAGGACATAGAGCTTTTGGAGAGAGAGATGAAGAAAAGAGGACAAAGGAAAACATCCTTGCAGCTTCTTCCTGAGACAGATGAGCCCGAGGATGCAGCTGAAGCAAGTAAGTGGTGGCTGCACTTGTGGTCCTTTTTGACCACTTGCTTGACCTTTGCACAGTGTTGCAATCAGACTGGGGAGCTGTTCGGCTTGCATCTGAGTGGAAGCTTGCAGAGGATTTATTTCTGTTTCCTAAAGAAAAATACAGAGGCATGAAGTGTCTTGCCCATGGCCTCATTGAGTCAGTAGCAGAATATCAGCTTCCCACTTTCACCTCTAAAGTCTTTCAGAGTAGAAAATTCTGTCTTGCAAAGTACTCTGGAGCTTCAGACTCTCTCCTGGAGAGCAGTCTCCAGGGAAGGTGAGTCCAAAAGAATGCTTTTCAACCAGGGTGCAACCTGGAAGAAACAAAACTCAACTCCTTCTAATGAAAACACCAGAGATCCTTCTCCTGCCACTCCCTGATGAGGAGCTGGTGCTGTAGAACTGTGCTGAAGCCCTCAGCCAGTGCTTCTGTGGTAGCCCCAGGAGCAAGCAGCGTTGCCGAGTGAATCCCAGCTGCGGGCTCTGACTGAGTGCTGTGTGCGCTGCCCTGAGGGGCAGCAGGGCCCTTGGGAGGCAGCACTCAGCCCGAGGGCATCACGCAAGGTTATCTGCACTTTCTTTTGGTCACTTCCCCTGCCAGCCTCTGAAACAGGAAAACAAAAGCAAAGCAATACCGGGTTTCCTTGTTTCTTAGGGGAAGCATCACTGCAGTCTGGTTTTAAACTAGAAGAGGGTAGATTTAGATTAGATATTAGGGAGAATTTTTTTGTAATGAAGGGGGTGAAAAGCTGGAAGGATTTGGTCCATCCTTGAAGGTGTTCAAGGCCAGTTTACATGGGGCTCAGAGGAACTTGATCTAGATGAAGACGTCCCTGCTCACAGGGGTTGGACTAGATGGTGCTTAAAGGTGCCTTCCAACCCAAACTCTTCTAGGATTCTGTGATCCTTGTCCCATGTTACTGTTATACTTGGTATAAAGTGGTATACCATTGTTATACTTGAAGTTCTTTGGGATAACAAAGAGATGTTACCCGGCTCTGGCAAGTTTTCTGGCTCTTTCCATCATCAGCCTGTCCAGCACCCTTCACTTACAAGCTCCTCTTTGGTCCCTGCAGGCTTTAGCCTACCGCCTGTCACTGGCACAGCTCCTAGTGTGCAGAGAAAACACCCTGGCAGTGCCTTGAAGAAGAAGGTCTTCAGGAAGCAGGACAACGTGCCCTTACTGCCCCCTGCGCCCATCATCCATGGGGATGGCAGCTTCCCACACAGCTCCTCAGGTAAGCTTGCTCCGTGGCAGCTTCGTCCCACACGGGTTTTTCCTTGCACAAGGAGCACAAACTGCCTCCTGCCTCAGCCAGCACAGCTGGGATCTTGGGTCCATAGCCTGTCCTGAGAATAAACAGCAAATCTACTTTTGAGTGACTCCAGCTTGGTAGTGCTGGAGCAGTTGGTTCTTAGAGATCCATTGGAAGGTAGAGCTGAATGAAGTGCTGTAAAGGCCTAAGCTCTGGCTTTTGCCCATCCTGATAGTCCAAACTCCAGCACTGGTGCCAGGAGGCAGCTGTGACTGCAGGGATGAGCTGCGGGGCAGTCTGCCAGGGTGTGCTCACCATGCCCCTATGAGAACCACCACGATCAGTTGTTCCCTCACCATCTGGGCCCTGTGGCTGTGCTGCTGTCCAGTTCTGCAGGCAGCTTTTCTGCTACCCCAGCAAGGGTTGTCTGTGCATGGCAGTCAGTGGCTTGGTGCAGTCGTGCTGCTGCTCCCAGAGTGCTCGATGGCTCCTCGCTGCCGCCATCCCACGGCCTGCAGTGCCAAGAGGGAACAAGCAGCTCCTTCTGTGTCACCCACCCAAATCCAGTGGCCATGTGTAGCAGATGACAGCCAGGAGGGGCTGCCTGGGGCTCCAGGCTGGTCGCTGCCTGCCGTAAATAGACAGCAGATAGTCCCTAGTGGCTCTTGTCTCTCCTTTGTGGGTAGCCTGGCTGTGCTGTGACCCCAAGTAGGGTGAGATAAGAAGAAGGGAGCTAGGAATGATACTTTGCTCTTTTCTAGTGATGCTACTTCCATGTTCAGAATTGACCAGAACTAGCCTGACGTGGCTCTCCATTCATAGTGAATCTAGATGTGTATGTCTGCATACTTCTGCAGTGACATCACTGGTGTCAGTGACTGGGGTACCTCAGTGACATCCAGATTAGCTCCTGTCTGAATATTTTTGATGTTATTGTTCCTCCATACTTTGTGAGAACATGCAAGGTAGCACAAAAACCCTACAGAGTCTAGAGCAGTTCATCTAGATTCTGTGCAATATTTATACTCCATCATTTTAGTCAGCTTAAATGTTTTCATCCACACATTAGAAAATGAGCTTTTGAGTGCATGACATGAAATTTTTGAATCCCAGTGCTTTTGATGACAAATGGGTTTCATAAGAAATGCATTTATAATAATGAGATTTTTCTCATACCTTGTAAATTTTTTTCCTTACCAAAAATCTCAATTAAGGCAAACTCAGGTCAATTGATTAACAAGAGAGTGCGTCTGCCCTGCCACCAGTGTGGACCTATATTTGCATATTTTTATCCTCAGAGTGCATTTGGAAGGCTTTTTTATCGACTGTCTAGTCTGGAAATTGCATTTTTCCACAAGAGAAAGCTTAGAAACTGCTGAGTTTGCAAACACATCCATTCGATGACAAATAAATTTCACCTCAGCATCCTTGAAATACAGCCAGTGTGTACCTCTGAAAGAGTAAAGATGCTTGGAAAGAACAAAATCCATAAACAACTCCCTTCCCAATATCTGGCTAAAATGTAGTTGTACTCAGCTGCCTGCTGTCTAGAATATTTGAAGTCAATGGGAACAGAGGTGCTGCCAGGTGTGAAGGGTCAGGTATCACTGTTCCCTGGCAGCTGCTCCATGGGGATTCAGCCAGGCCCAGCAGGGCTGGGTTGTTCAGGCTTGGCTTGGTGCTGTCACCAGGCAGCTGCAGGTCTCGCCTCAGGGCGTTGCAGAGTGCCTCTGTCCTCAGGGCTGGGGGAAATCAGGGCGCTGAGACAAGAGAGGCACCTGAGGGGTTTCCTCCTGGGTAGCAAGTCCTGCTGGTCAGCACTGTCTGGCAGGGAGCAGGAGCTCTGCGGTCGCAGGAACCTGCCGCTGGCTGCGGTGCCTGTGGCACTGGGGAGCTGGCGCTGTGGGAGCAATTGTCAGGTTTAGCCTGGAGCTGTGCCCAGCTGGGGGAGGCTGGGAGAAAGCAAGGAGCCCAAGGAGCCAGACAGCAGGCAAGTCTCTGACCCAGTGCCAGTTTGTAGCACACGGAAGCCTGGCTGGGAGATGAGGCTGCAGGCCGCTCCATGGCGGGTGCCTTGCCTGGGGCTGCAGCGCCCATGGCTGACCCTCTCCTTACAGTGACCTCGCAGACAGCCACTGGTGCCGAGCGCCGAGAGAAGCCGCTCCGTGGGAAGGGGCAGAAGGACACAGCCTCTTCAGAGCCACAGCAGTCCTTGCTGGAGGCGCTCTCCTTGCTCGGCAGCGATGACTGGTAAGAAAGGCCCTGTTGACTCTGTGTCCCTCTTAAGGCAGTTAGAAGCATGTCTTGCTAGTGCCTCTGAGCCCCGAGAGCCCAGAGGACCAAAGGGCACCAGTGAAACCACTCCACAGCAGTGAGAGGATAAAGATTTGAGAGCAGCCTTTTCTTGGCCTTGGTCTGCAGCAGTGCTCCAGCTGCAGCAGGTCCGTGCTGTTTCCTCGGTTTGCCTGCTGCTCCATGCAGCTGCAAAGGAAATCTTGAGGGAAGAGAGAAAGCTCTAGAACGAGATGATTTGCTGGCTGAAGGCAGAAGCAGGATGGCAGAAGTTTTGAGTGTAGAGATTTGGGTGCCTAGGCCACTGGCCCAGTGGGACTGAGTAAGATTCCTCTCTGCTCCCACTGCTGACAGAAATGGCAGGTGACAGGGTCTCCCAGTGACCTCCTGCATGGGAGTCCCAGAAGCAGCTCCAGGGAGTTCCTTTTTCTGACAAATGGACTGAGTTGTGCTGTCAAGTCCCTCAGCCTGTCATTACTCCTGAATGGCTCACGGCAGAAGAGACAGAAAAAGAAATAAAATCCTCTAGGAATCTTGCACAAGATCTTCACAATCTTTTGGAATTCAACTTTTTCCTTCTCACTGCTTCATGTGGGCCTGAGATGTTTTATCAAACTCACAATGTGTCCCAAAATTATACATAGGTAGAAGGAGGCCCAGAGGTGATAACCCTACAAATGTTAGGTGATATTGGTTTTCTTTTTGATGTCTTTTTGATCACTCCCTGGTGGGTGCTTCATTCACACAGGGGTAAGGACTCCACTCACACTGGGATAAGCATGAAAAAATCTGCCACGATGCATCTCCTTGTGTAGTCACCTTTGTTTCGCCCTTTTTCTTCTGCTTTCTCTTCCCCAATTCTCTTTGGTGCCCTGTGAGGTGCAGAGAGCTTCTGCAGGCGTGGGAGGTCCAGATGACGCTCGGGGGTGCCCGTGGGATCAGTCACCAGCCTTGTGCTGCAGCCCTGATGCCTCACATACCTTCCTGTAGCTGAGGGCCTGCACAAAACAAGTGCTGAGAGACAGAGTTGTTTGCGCCTTTTAAATAACATGTTGCTGTTGTGGGGCTTGTTTTGGGTGGGGGGTTTTGCGAAAAGCCAGAGTTTCAACAGTTCTTGTCCAGGGGTGGAATCTTCTGGGACATTCTGCTGCTTTTTGGGGGAATGCGTGAGGTGGAGTGGAGGGGGTGACAGAGAGGCCTAGATTGCAGAGTAGAAACTCAGCTCCAGAGTGCCAGTGCAGACTCTCCCTGCTGAACTGCCTGCTGGGGCTGACAAAGAAGGAAAATGCCCCAGTAACAGCCCGATGGGACTGTGTCTCAGGGACAGGCACAGGGAGGTGACAAGAAACAGCAGCATGGCCTGGTCTCACAGCTTCTAGGAAGCAGTGACAGAGGGACATCATGTGCCAGAGATTTCAGAAAGGCTGCCTTCTTAAATGGCCACAAATAAAGACTCTGAAACCCCTCTGTTTGCCTCTTGGATTTGTGTACGCTTTTGACAGCCACAGCATCCTGTGGCAACGCGTTCCACGATTTCATGAAGTGCTCCTCGGAAAGCACCTCCCATTGTTCGACCGAGCTGCCAGCCTGGTAATATCAGAGGTGTAGCCTTGGTGGAGAGAAAAATCAAGCTTTTGCCTTTCAGGGAGCAGAAGGAGAAGGGACTCTTCAGCATCAAAGACCTGGCTGGGTCCCATTCAGAAGTCCTGCTTTGTAGCCTTCGTGACGTTTGCTTGGCAGTTACCAGCGAGGTGAGAACACTGCTCTGAATTGTCTCCCATACTCCATACACGGTATGCAGAGTAGGCGTGTGCTTGTTCATCTCCATGTGTGCTCAGGGTCTGCCTTCATTTCTGTTTTTAGACCTTGTATTTCTGATGTCTGGAAGCTATCTGTAGGATCTGTGTGTACATGTAGCTGTATTTACTGGCAGGTCGGGTATCTGACACTGGTCTTTGAGTGTGTTGCCTTTATAATGCAATGTGCAAATGCAGAAACTAAGACACTAATAATGTTATTTGCCAGAGACCCAATCTCTGCCCAAGCTGTAATTCAACACTGCCAATTAGTCTGTAGACCTGAGCCTCTGTTTTCTGTTTCCTGGCTGAGGGCTTCAACTGCTGGTGTTTGAACAGGAGCACCTGACTCTTTTATCTTTATGACTTGTGCCTTTATGATTTGAAAGCAGCCCTTGCTTTAATTTTCTAGTAAAAGGGCCTAAAATCAAAGCTGTGGACATTTTAGAACAGTTAATTTCACTTAATTTCACTTTAGTGAAATTCTTTTCTTAGGCTTGCAGTAAGCAGGTCTGAGGCCAGAAATTGTTGCCCGAGTAAGTGCCTTTCTGTGCTTGTGCTCTCCTGCTCTTACTGTACTTTTATGTTCCTCTGGACACAGTGGGATGTGTTGTCATTTCCTGGGACTTCTGTTGAAGGCAACTGGTTTTCTTTTCAAAGTGGTTCTTATGTTTCTCCTCATGACTTCCACAGGTGACCAACCTCCGTTCCAAGGTGTCCTACTCTGCAATCGTCACTCTGGGAGAGCTCTTTGCAACCTTGAAGAAGGACATGGACTCTGAGGTGGATGAGGTTGTTCGGGTCCTTCTCCAGATGCTGTCGAACTCCCCAGAATTTGTTCAGAGAGCAGCCAGTCAGACCCTGGGGGTCATGGTGGAGAATGTGACTCCTGCACGAGCAATGACTGCTCTCATGGACATGGGAGTCAAGTAGGTTCTTCTTCTTTTAGTGATATTCTTCACCTTCTAGTGTGTGGGAGGGGGAAGGGATAAGTGAGAGAATGGGAATGGTGGGAGGGAAGGGTCCTGTATCCTGCTTCTGGGACTCCCATGCAGGAGGTCACAGGGAGACCCTGTCACCTGCCATTTCTGTCAGCAATGGGAGCAGAGAGGAATCTTACTCAGTCCCACTGGGCCAGTATCTTCTGTGAACTCAGTGACTTGATTCTCCAATCAACCTCATTTCTTTCCTCTTGTCACCAATTTCTGCCCTCCTGCAGCCTATTAGTTCTCAGAATCACAGAACTCTAGATTATGGGGAGTCGGAAGGGCCCATCGGGACCATCGAGTCCAGCTCCTGGCCTCGCACAGAACAGCCCAAGGGTCACACCAAGTGCCTGAGATTGTTGTCCAAATGCTTCTTCATTCTGTCAGGCTTGGTGCTGTGACCACTGCTCTGGGGAGCCTGTTCCAGTGCCCAGCCATCCTCTGGGTGAAAAACCTTTTTCCTGATATCCAAGCTGAAGCTCCTCTGACTCAGCTTCCTGCTGTTTCCTGGAGTTCTCCCAGTCTGTCAGATTTTCCTGGACGTGGTGAACAGTGGGGAAATGAAAGTGCCTGCAAAGGCTAAGGATAGAGCCTTATACTTTTGTGGGAAGAGGGACAATTGCAATTGCAGCTGTGAGTGGTGTTTGATATTTCACAGCACTAACCACAGAGGCCTGGGACAACCACATCTCCTCATGATGCCATTAACTT
>VWZV01002083.1:0-19650 GCA_013397155.1 Irena cyanogastra | reverse complement strand
ATTTGCACTTCCTGTTGAACTTCAGTTTATTTACTAGTGATTCCACCTCACACCCACTGAGCATTTCTGTTCTGTAAGCCAATCCTTATCCTCTCATATTAGCAGAAGATGTTATCTGTTCTCTGGACTTGGGCTTTTTGGTAGCATTCCTACTGTTCTTTAGAATATGACTTCTCAGACCCATCTTGTTTCCTCTTAGATATATGTTAGTTATGGATTTTATTCCATTATATAGTTCAACTGTAAAAATCAGGGGCAAGTCTCTATTCATTTACAAAGTACTTACTTGTAGTTCTGCATGCTTAGAAATTTTGTTGATCTACTTTACTTGCTCTTCCTACATTCTTTGCAGTCTGAGGAATGTAGCATTGACATAGTACTAGTACTTAAAGGCATAAAATTCTGCCAGTTAAAAGATGAAATAATCTCAATCTGGACACTGTGGAAAGCAGATAGGGAAGTAGAGGGGAAAGACAGGAAGGAAAGGGGAGAACAGATGATATAGCTATTTTTATTCATTTAAAAAAAAGGCAAGGGGGAGGTAAGCAGAGAAGTCATTCATTGCGTGTTGTAGAACTAGTGAGGTACACTTCACTACTAGGTTTAAAATGCCATGCATCCTTAAGTGTAGGTTTATATCCACAAGATGTTTTGGAGACCAAAGGATTCAAAAAACAAATACAGGGGATAAAACCAAGCCTGCAGAGGTAGAAGTTTAAAAGCTAGGGTACCTTTTTGGTTCAAGAACTTCCTTAGCTGTTAATAGTTGGAGACTGGGAGAGTGAATGAAGTACTACTGAAGTGTTTCCCAGTGCCTTAAATCTCTCAAGTAAACATGCAGTATTAGCTTCTTTTAGGCAACTGTTGTTTTTTCTTTTTTAACTTTGCAATACATACAGGTTTGATCATGTTCCATTGGTGACACCTAATGGAGATGTTTTGATTGAAGACCTTAACTTTGAGGTAAGTTTTTTAGTATTGTATGGAACAATATTAATATAAAATTTTCAAGGGAAGATGATAGCTTCGAAGGTCATCCTATTTATAAGAAAAGTGCAAACAAATTGTCGTGTTAGTTTAAAAAAAGGCAATAAGCTATTTTACCAAAAAAAGTTTTTATTGTTCCTAGTGCATTTTCTTCCAGCTACAGTTGGTGCTAAACCAGTTGGGGGGGAAAACCTAATTTTTGCTGGAAATTGCTCATGGTAATGCCAGAAAGTTGTGTACAAGCATATGATGGTAACCAGATTGTCTTATTGATTGTAGAAACATTCAGCAATACTTTCTCACTACCATTTTATGTGTTGGCTTTGCAATTTTAGGTTAGATCTGGTGCAAATGTGCTGATTTGTGGGCCAAATGGGTGTGGGAAGAGCTCCCTGTTCCGTGTTCTTGGTGAGGTAAGGGAATGTTATAAAACAAACAGGAGAAGAAAATACAAAGCACAGTTGTAATTGGACTTTTTGGTCAAGTTTCAATATTTTTCCTTTTGCAGTTATGGCCTTTGTTTGGTGGGCGTTTAACAAAACCTGTAAGAGGAAAGTTGTTCTATGTTCCTCAGGTGAGACCAAGTACTTTACTCAATAATAATGTTCTCTTTCTTTGTACTTTGGCTATGTTTAGAAATGTTTGACATATCTTTTTGGTTCTAATTGTATCTCAGAGACCATACATGACTCTTGGAACGCTCAGAGATCAAGTTATATATCCAGATACTTTGGAAGATCAGAAAAAGAAAGGGATTTCTGACCAGGTAAAGATAATTAGTTCATTAACCCTTTGTATTGCTCAAGATGAGTAGTGTTTCCAATTCAGAAATACTGAAACTGCTATTAGGAGCACTGCATTTAATAGGATTTTAGTATTTACCAGGGTTGATAATGTTATGGTATAATCCTTGATAGCTTTTTTCAACCACTTGTCTTTTAAGTTCATGTAAACTTTATTTGTCATTCCTGTTTCCATAAAAGGTGCTGAAGGAGTACTTGGATAATGTCCAGCTGGGTCAAATCTTGGAACGTGAAGGAGGCTGGGACAGTGTTCAGGACTGGATGGATGTACTCAGCGGGGGAGAAAAACAGAGAATGGCAGTATGTCTCAAAAGCATAAACGCTTAACAAATGCAGAACATAAGTAAAAAAATAAAATCTGAACTGTAAGCTATTTTTACTTATTAAATATTAGTATTTGACTTAGAAGAAACCCCCAAAAAGTGTAATACCTAAATACTGAGAGGACAACTGAAAATAGTGGGGTTAGTACTCAAAATTTAAAAGGAAATACTGGCTTTCAAATATTCTTTCACTGTGTCTTGTGCTTTCATTGTATAAACAGAATTTCTAAAATAATTGTCTTGAATAAAAAAGGTATAATATGCAACTTTTAGATTTTCAGGTTTCAGTGGGTACCAACTTAATTCCCTTTCCATAGTGGATTTTTGGACATTAATTCTTAGTTTAACTTGTAACACTGCACCATTGCTGGTAGTTTTGTATCCACAGTATCGGGTTTTTTTTGGCTTTCATTCCAGATGGCAAGGCTGTTCTATCATAAGCCCCAGTTTGCAATTCTGGATGAGTGCACCAGTGCTGTTAGTGTAGATGTAGAGGGCTACATTTACAGCCACTGCCGAAAGGTGAGCTCTTCGCTTCTGGAATTATCTCTCTGTACATTAACAAGAAACCTAAAATGGTACAAGGTTCACTCTTCCTTATGCCTAGTGTAGACTAAAAATTAAAAAAAAAAAAGAAATCTGGAAAAAAGCTTAGAGGGGCATACAGCTTTACGCACACTAGAATTCAGTAATCATTTTGTAGTCCTAGGATAAGTAACCTTACTTTTCCAGACAGAGTCTTAAAATGTCAAGTTAGGACCAAATAATCTAAAGTTGTAGAATGTTTTCTTGTTCAAAAGGCTTCTTTTGGCCAGGGCAACAGAAGTGAAAGGTTGGAAGTTAACATTTCTATCTATTTTAAGATACAAAAAGCCAAGCACTCTAGGAAGATATGATTATGCTAAATATAACTTTGTGTTTCTTTGTTCTCTTAAACTCACCATTTCAGATTATCTGTAGTGCCATGTGAAATCAATAAGATTAAATTTCATGCCCTAGTCTGGGAAAGAAAGGGCTTGCAATGATGTTAGTTATTGAGTAGCGGTATTCCAGAATGATAATGGAGCAAAGGTGTGCATCCACTGAAATAAGTGCTTGTAACTCAAGGAGCCCTCTGTAGTAGTGGATGGATATTAGGTGAGGACTCTGCAGGAGAAGGGGCATTATTTCATGCACTGATTTTACCACATTAGTGTCAATACCCTTATGATTTTTAAAGTGTATTTTCTATATGCTTCGATGAATAGTTGACTAAGTTGAAAGGAAACAAGGGAAGGTTATTCACTTTAAATTGCCACTCTAAGTGTGTAATTAATTACTGCTTTTGTGGGTTTGGTATTTTTTTTGTTGTTAAAATTCCTTTATTCACCAGCTTTATTGTTTTACCTGCCTCCTGCCTTGCCTCTTTTACTCAGTTAATTCTGTGTTTGACAAATCTTTAGGAAGAAAAGAGTAGTGGAATCAATTAAAAATGATCAATCCCTCCTGATGGCTTCCCTCCCTGCCTTGCAAAATCTTGTAATAAAGCTATATATGTATAGTGTTAATAATAGTCTGGAAGTTTGTGGTTATGAATCTAAGATCTTCATCTGATACAGTACTGAAAAATTAATAACACCTTAGCTGTGAGATAAATTAAATGTTTCATGGGTATTTTTGTCATATAGGTTGGGATCACTCTCTTCACTGTTTCCCACAGGAAGTCACTCTGGAAACATCATGATGTATGTAATCTTAGCTTTATTAAGACTGTTTCTGGGTTTTGTTGACTGATTGTATGAAATTGATTTGGTGATTCAAGGTGTTATCATTTTACATCCTAAGAGGTCGTGTTCTGTTTGGGTTCTTGTATGGTTTTACTTTTCATAATCTCATTTTACTCTTTGAAATATTCTTATGCTTTTCCTTATGAAAGAACGCTATCCAAAAATTTTGTATTTATCTATAAAATATGAGAGACTTGCTTAAGTCTTCTTTCTTAGACTCAAAAAAATCCTTGAACTAGAAGTCAGTAAACAGCATGGATTTTTTTGCTTTCATTATATCTAATACATATATGCTTTAAAAAGTCTCTAAGATGTGGACTTTTTATTGCACTATGATTTTTATTTTCTCTTTATACAGACAGACTGTGCCTGTGGATAAAAATACTGAATTAATACACAGAGATGAATCTGTGCCCTAAGTATATTGAGACAAAACCCAAGAAAACAATGTTAAGTCTAGATGTGGCTGTTAGCAGACTGATGTATGATATGTAAAAATACAGTTTAACGTTTTTACAAAGGCAGGTGAATTTAATGATGTGTGAGGTGAGAGCAGCTTACCCTCCGAGTTTAAGATTTTGCTAGAACTTTTTAAATGTTTTTTAAAGATTTTTAAAAGTACTTCAAAATATAATTTATTTAGATTTTTATAGAGCTGGTAATTTTTAGTTAATAACATATGTTGGTTTTTTTCAGTTCTACTTGCATATGGATGGCCGAGGAAACTATGAGTTCAAGAAAATAACCGAAGACACAGTTGAATTTGGATCTTAAAGTCATGAACTGAGCTGCTAGAGATTGATGATTACAGGAAATGTGTAGAATGTCAGACAATGTACCATAAAATTACTCAGCTTGTTAAGCATTTACTATTATGTAGGATATTGCTAATTGTGTATATGTTGGTGTAATTATTGATACGTACTAAGAATGTCCTTATTCTTGTGGTTTAAAAACCTGCCTAAATTAAATTGGGCTTAAATTAGCGTAACCTGATTCATCCTGGGATGCAAACCATTTGAAATCGGCTGATTTGACTTTTGTAGACCTTCTTTCCCTTCGGTGAAAAGCCCTGTTAAAATTAGGGTTGCTACCTCTCTTGTTCCTGCAAAGCAGTCTTGGATTTTTGCTCTGTTCTATGCATGTTTCAGAGAGATCTCGCACGGTGCAGGACATTGTCCCATCTTCAGATCTGTGCCCTGTTCAATGAAAGAGCCTTTTCCTTGTCCAAGCCTTGTGATGTAGCCAATGTGCCCTTGCTGAAAAAGGATAAACTGAAACTAAGAGACAAAACTAATTCCTTCTGGTGTTTAAAAAGAAATTAAGGTTGTTCTTTGCTGGGATTTGGATTCATCTTTGACATCTGTCTGTCCATGCAGTTCTCTCTGCAGCTCAACTCCCAGAAGCTTCCCAATTTAGCCAGAATTTCATCCCAATTTAGCAAGAGCTTCATCTGTCCTCCAGCCCAACTGTCCTTTTTCTGTCAGAGAAATATTGTGGTAATGAAGAGTTGAGAGAAGGTTGAGGGAGGAAAGGACAAGAAGAAACAGGAGGGAAAGAAAAGAGATGATCCTTGAATCAAAGAAGCTTGTGAATGTTTTTAGCTCTGAAGAAATGAATGACTCCCACAAGAAGAAACAGAGAAAAGAATGTGAGTCCAGTCATTCCTCAAATCAGTAGAGGTTATAATGAGCTCAAAGATGTTAATCTGTGAAATAGCAGACAGTTGTCCTGTGTTCAGTCCTATAATACAGCAGTTACTTTTTCCAAGTTGCTCCTTTTTTCCCCTCTTCAAAAAAATCTGATGATCTTATAGTTTTAGCTGCCCTTCATGTCTGAATTTGAAAGCAAGTGATAATGGTACTCTGTTTGGTCCTCTAGGCTGTGAAGCCTGAAACAATGCTTTTATACTTCATGTTTATTCTCTTATTGTCATGATGTTTCTTGATTTCCAATACAAATTATTTACTAGTGATTCTCTGTGTTTCGTAAGGATCTCCACTCCTTGCTGGTTTTCTAGTTCCAGCTTCCAAATCCGCTCCAAGGAACCAACTCTTACAATAGTTTACTGTAATTGTTTTTTCCATACAAACGATTACTGTGGTTGTCTTTTGACTTTGACAAGCATAAATGCAGCAAGGTGTTTTTTGTGATCAGAGAATAGGAAGGTGTAATTCAAACTGAATTGCTGTTTAGGCTTTAAAACAAAAATTTACAATACTTGTTGTACAGTGAAGGTCTAGTAGTTTTTTAGTATTCCATGTAAGATATAATATAGGAATGCACTACATGAAGGCATGCATAAAATATGCAATACATCTGTACTTCGTGCATCTTTTATCGAGGATTTAGATTTTAAAAAGCCCCTACTTTTTATAAAATGAATATGTACTTGGATGCACTGCTGTTTGTTAATTTTTACCCAGTTTAATTAGTAAATTTCTTTCATGTTGAAATTGCTACCTGTTAATATTTTTCCTTTTATCATAGCTCTTGCCCCTACCTGTCAGTATTCTTTCAAAGTACTTAAATGCAAACAGCTATCCTGGTACAAGAATCTAGTGACCACAGTAGAATCAGAGTATAATGCATCAATGAAGATCATGAAAGCTTCTCTCTGGAGTACAGCATATTCAAGAGAATAAGGTACCAGAACAATTTTTGTGCTTGTTTTACAGGAAGGCAGATAGGTGCCTGATTTCACTAAACTCTTGTTTCTGTTCATTCAGGTTCTCACATCAGCCATAACGTAGCAGGTAGCAGCATGCTGTGTGTGAGGTCATAGTCTTTTTTGAAGTGTAACCATGGAAATAGAGATGTCAGATAGGTTGTTGTGTGGGGAGGTTTTTTGGTTTGGGGTTTTTTTTGGTGGAAGTTTTCAGCACAAATGCAACTTCTTCTCTTGGAAGGGGTGTTTTAGAAGCCTTTTAGAGAGACAAAGAAAAAATACTCTAAACTGAGAAAGTTGCTATGATCTTTGTGATTAGGGCAGTCTTTTGCAGTGGAGTAGTGAACTTGGTATACTTTAATGTATTTTTAATGCTAACAAGCAAAACCATACACAGCACACTTACATTGCCCCCAGCAGCCAATCCCAATTGTTCTTTACAATTTTACTGGATGTAACAGAATTTTGTGTAATCTTGTATTTATTTTTAAAACTAACAACAAGCAAACAAAAAATCCATCTCCAAACCAAGGAGGGGTAGGTTTGCCTTTAGGTGCCATGAAGTTTGTTGAAACGGAGGATGCTGGTGTCTCCTTAGGGCCCGGAGTTGGTGTTTCTAAATATACTGGAAGGAAATAAAAATATTCTTGTGTGCTTGATTGTAAGGGAGGCTTATAAAGAAAATATAAAAAAGAATGATATTTTAGAATTATATTCTTAAAAGGCCTTACATTAAAGTGTTTGAGATAGATTTGATCTAATGAGGGATTGTAAAAAAATCTAATGAAAATGATCGAAGTCTCAGTTCTGTTGCAGAATTGCACTGTGATACTGTATTTTAGTTATGTTTAATAGCACAAGTTGGAAGTTCATGAAATGGAATTCTGAACTACCTTAATAGACAACATACTGATGAATACTTTCAGTCTCAAATTGCTGGTGCTTTGAAGATGGTACTGGAAATAGTCAGATGGCTGCATTTCAACGGTGGGAAACATTCCTGTGTGTAAATACTGTAAAGTGTTTTGGAGGGGGAAATGGCGCTATGTAAATGTAAGACATTAAGTGCCTCTGAAATAATAATAATAAAAAATCTAAAGATAAAATATATCTAGGCTTTTCATGTTTCTTAATGATGTGATTAGGAATTCTGTAATAATACAGTGAATGCATGTGTAACAAATGCCGAGTTGCTCAATGAGCTGATTGTCTTGTGTTCAGCTCTGAAAATGCAGTGCTGTCTGAAATTTGCCCTGGAATCAGCCAGGTGATGCCATCCAGTTTAAGCTTAACCAAGTACATGAGCTCAGTTCTTGAAGACAGGTACTTAGAGCAGTGAGATTATAGATGCATTAATCTGCTTTAAGTCTCCACTGAGACTGGCTCAGTTGGCTGTAGCGTGGTGCTAATAACGTACGAGCCTTTGACCTAAGAGCTGGACTCGGTGATCCTTGTGGGTCCCTTCCCACTCATGCCTGGCCTCTCTCTCCTTTGTCTCCTGGCCACTTCTTTTCCCTTTGTTGATTTTAGAAGGGTCTGAATAAGATTAACACAACATCAGTATGTAATTCTTTTGAGTCCTCCTTAATCTTTGTATTTTGAGGATAATAAGTTAATATTTTTCCACCTTTATTGTATTTGTAGTTTTTAATTGTTTTCCTTTGTTGTGGTAGGCATACCAGCTATCAGGATACTTAAAACACAGGAGTGTAAAAGTGCAGCCAAGATATGCTTGAATTAACTGATTTTTAAGTGATCTGTTTTTTCTAATGCTAACTAGTATGGATTTTTTTTTTCTTAACTGAGATCAGTTGTGCAACAAGTGTATTGTAAAGCATTCTTTAAGGGTAGAGCTCCCTTAGAAGGAAAATGTCTCAACCAAGAATGCAGTCTTACAAATCAAAGTGTTGTTCAATTAGGTTGATGAGTTAGAGAGGAGGAAAGAAGGGAATTTCTGTGTTGTGGAGGGGATGTTTAATACATAAATTTATTTTTCAGATACATTAAAGTAGAAGTTGAAAATCCATTATTAAAATTTAAACTTAACTGTTGTTGGTACTGTGAGATGTCCGTAGAAACATCCATGGTAGTGATCATCTGAAATCCCACTGCAAAAATAGTGGGGTGAAAAGGTTGGCTAGGTTTTATAGAGAAAATAAACCACAACTTTGATCTGTAAAGAAAATCAACAGTGTGCAAGTACAAATTTCTGCTTACAAAGCTGCTGTTCAAAGCAGTTATTTCCATGTATAATCTATTTGGTATTTTATTAGGTGTACATAGCCAGATGATTTGTGCCAGTCTCTTTCCTGAGCATGGAAAGAAGTTTCTTGATTTTACTAATCAGAGATGTGCAGCTGTGTCAGGAGGAGGTGGGTTGGTTGGTTTTCGCTTCAAGTGTTGTGGTTCAAGGCTCTTGCTAGTGGTCTGGACACAGTCAGATTTTTATTAGGATGCCTGGAACTTCGCTGGGAAGTTTAGAGTGGCTGTTCACGTTACTGTTTCCTATGTTTGTTTACAGGTTCTGATGAAACCCATCCTGTCACATGTACTCAAAGAGAGACAAAACTGGTTTTATTCAACCCAAATCATTCTATCATTCATCTTGAAACAGAAATATAGCCAAGTTAGATTATTATGAAACCAGCTTGTCTTTCATGTTAAAAACCTTAGAAAAAATGTTATCTTCAAAGCCTTCTTTGAACTTCTGCATAATTTTCTTTCCTTGTATTCAAAAGCAGAGTCAGGTGACAAGCAGCCTGGAACTTCACAGACAGAAGCTGTTTTAAGGGACTAATTTGGAAAATACAGTAAATTCAGGGATTAAATAGGAATAATATGCCTAAGCAAATTCCATGGGGATTGACTTGGGAAACTGAAGACATTTGCCAGTAATCCTGCAATGAATGCTACAATGCAAGAATAATCATCCAGTTGGCATTTTAAAATGGGAGAGAAGGGGAAACTTGGACACTCTACTTATGTGGAATATATTTTTCACAAACCAGGCTTAATCACAATCTCTCTTACACTGCTTAGAAACCTCTCTCTTAGTGACCTTTGGCAAGTCTGAGCCGTAAAGATTGAGCGCAATTGCTTTTAGTGGTTAAAGGAGCACATTTGTTGTAGTGCCCAGCCCTGTTCCCTCCTCTGCTTGTCCACAAACCAACATCCTTTATTTCCCACCCATCCCTCATTTTGGAAAACAAGTGGCATCTACACATGATGCTGAACTAAAATAGAACAGAACTGGAAAAATGAGGTCAATTCTGTCTAGACAAAAAAAAATGCTGAGACTGGTTTACTTGGGTAGAAATAGGGAACTCCACCTACGTGACTAAGCAAATTTTCTCAATTAAAGTGACTTAAGAGTTTGGCACAAATCAAAGCTAATTTTTTAAGCTTGATTATTGAAAGTTTGTGGGAGGCTGCTCTGAAAGACACTCCATATGTGCAATTGAAGAGGCATTCTGTGTAACCAAATACACCTTTAATCTCCTTATCCTGAGTGGTTTAGTGCAAGTAGGTCCTAAAAAACAATTGACTGCTTTTAATCACTGTGAATCACAGCAAGTGTAAAGGTGCTCCCCGAAATAAGTTGACATTTATTTATTTCCTTAATTGTAGTATTTTATTGCAGGAATGTTTTGGCACAAAAGCAACAGCTGAACATAGCTATGTCAGAGGAAACTGATAGGACAGACATGGTAACACACTGAAAGGTGAAGTATCTATAGAGGGGTAAATGTGTTGGGAAAAAATAATGGTTAAAAAGCAAAGCATGTGTGCCAGAGGCTTCTTAAAACTCGGATGCAATATTATATATTGCAGCGAGACATCTCTGAAAAGCCAGGAGCCATGTGCAAAAACTTTTCGGAGCATAGTAGGGAATGAAGGGCCAAGGTCAAACCTACTCATCCCACCAATGCCAGCTAGGTTAAAAAAAAAAAAAAACTTTCCATTTTTTTCAATTATGAAAATAGTTGTATTTACAATAGTTATATGCAGAGAGTTTTATAACTCTCTTGAGGTTAGATATGCGCATTTTCTTCATGCTTAGAGTGTTACCTGTGTAATCTGCCCCTGGGGCCCTGGGGTGCCTCATGCTGGGTGGTGTGGGAGGTACTGGAGTAGGGCCGTGTCTGACAGACAGTAGTAGTTCCTGCACGCACCATGTATTTTGTTCTGTAGGGACCTGCTTGAGAGACAGGTACAGAATAGCAGCCTCTCAGCTGGGACCTGTTTTGACTTCTCGTGCCTATCACTGGCTGTGGAGTGGAAAGTAATTTTTTTCAGAAGGTGTTTTTGAGGTTGCTTTTTCAAGACAGGCTCAGCGGAACTCAAAGCATGTACAGCCCAAAATAGCCCCAGTTTCAAACATAGCTGCCTTGCAGCTATTCTTACCCGTGCCTTTCTTTTCCTTGCCATTGGATAGCATGTTATCACAGTTCCAAACATAGCTTGTACTTCAACATAATTCACGGGGCTTCTGCAGCTCAATTTAAGACATGTGCAGCAGTAGTAAAACTTTCCAGTACTTCTAGAAGAAGACTACAGTTCTTTCTGTGAGGTACTTAGTCCATTCCTCTAAGAGTTAAAAGGGCAGTAAGAGGACTCTGTTTTCTGTTTGAAGGATACTGAGGAAAGAAAGTCTGGTAAGAAGCTTAACAGCATGAAAATCTAATTCTGAGCTATCCCTGAGTTTCTGAGACTAAAGAAGTTTGTCAGGAGAATGGAGTATGGTTTTGTGCAGGCTTCAACACTGACATGCAAACAATGGGTAAGTACTGATGGATTGTTAATGGAGGCCTTGTTTCCAGCAGTGTTTGAATGTTGGACAACACAGAGTTTGTTACAGCCCAAGGTTCCTGGGGAAGATGTCAGAGGGAAGCACTGAATAGGACATGGGAGGTGTTCAGAAGAGAGCTGTTCTTACCCTTAATATCAGATCTTATTGAGCTGTTCAGACTCTCTCTTCCTTTTAATTATTAGAAAAGAAAGGACCTAATAAATTTCTTGTGCATTTTTCCTCCAAATTTGGTGAAATCTGGATTCAAACTGGATCTCAGTGTTCGGTGATAGAGCTAGGTTAATTGTTAATGTGCTGATTATACCCTTTTTTACCACTTGGTGTCACCTTTTCTAGGCACACGAAGCACAGAAACCAGACACAGATTGCAGAATGCCTGCTGTGGAGATGGCTGGCAGGAGTTGTACGTGCAGGGCTGCTGCTCCCATGGATCGCTGTAGGGGGGAAGGAACGGGTGTGATGTGCACGGTCCCAGCGGAGTGACTCCTGCAGCACTGACACACGGGTGTGGGCCGCCCTTGTGCTTTCTGAAAGCAAGTGAGCGTGCTAAGAATCAAGTGGAAACCTAGGAAATCAGTCTGAATATTCTCTCTGTGGAGATGTGCATATTTGGGGTGAATGGATGGTAAAGTATGAAGGCAACAGAGGGAAAACTTTTTGTGTTAATCAAGGATGTGGTCTTTAAAATAAAAAATTCAACTAAGAAACCCACATTTTTCCCTGGAATAATGAGTGCTTCCTATTGGACTAGGTTTTGAAATCTCACTTGTCACTCTAGCTCTTCTAGTACACTAGCTGTTTGAGTTGTGTAATTACTGAATAACTAACTAAAAAATTACCATGTGATCTCACTGGGAAAATATTTCTCTGATGAAAGGAAGGTGAGTTTTAATTAAACCTCTTTTAATGAAATATTTTTTTGAATTTGACAATGTCAGTGCTTTGCTACTTAAATATTTCTTGAAGTGATAAGGTAGAAAACTTGAAAATAAAAGTAGAAGAAAATGCAACAGGGAGTATAAATGAGTAATGTAAAGGATGGAATGTAAAGATTCTTTAAGTTCATGTCAATAACTTCATTACTATTTTAAACAAGACACTAAAAAATTACACTTAAATGTAATTAGGTGCAGTAAGGTACTTGGAGCAGTGCTAGTGAATGTTCTAGAAATTACTGTCTCAATAATAGTGACCAAGGGGAGCTGTAGAAGGTAGAAAATAATGCTTCCATGCTCTTAATATGTTGTGATTAAGGGATATGGATTTATTCAGGTTCTATATTTTAATTAAAATGAGGTCCTGCCTACCTGTCTGAAGAAATAAGGCAGTGGGTTCATCTCTTGAATGAAGAATAAGTGAGTGAAGAATAAGTAATGGGAATGAGTAGGAGATGGAGGAGAGGAAGGGAAACATTGACAAAGGAGCCAGGGGAAGTCAGGAGCAGAAGGATTTCAAGCTTCTTACAGGAGCCAGTCACACAAATATGTCGCTTTTGACAAGATGAGAAACAGGCACAACCTCTGAAATTGGACATCTGAGACAGGGCCTGGCTGTGAAACCCTGCTTGTTTATAACCAGGTACTGGCAGGTTTTTCTGGAAGAAACCACCCCTGAGGGAAATCTTGCTGTGAACTTGGCTAATTCTGCTACAGTTAGTGGCTGAGGAGTTACGGGGAAAATGTTCTCTGTGGGTCCTGTGGGGAAATGCTGCAAGAGGCTCCGTGGGTTGAATGAGAGCCTGTGCCAGAAGAAGCAGAAGGATCTCACTGGTGGGAAGGTTTGTCATTGTATGTTGTAAGGAATAGATCTGCAGCACATCTTTATGCCCTGAGCTTTGCTAAAAGTTCTGCTGTAGCGCACTGGGGGACACACACCATCAAATAAGGGAAGGGCAGCTCTGTGGCAGTTTGTCTCTGTAAGGGACTGACTGGGCGTAGTCTGTGAGGGAGCATATGCTGTGGTGAGTAACACCACACCTAAGGGTTGTGGAAAGATTTTCAGCTGACCAGTTCCTGCTTCTCCTGTCCAGCAGGTTGTTCTTTTCCTGTCGTTCTCAAACATGAACACCAGGACAAACATAGACTGTAGAAAGCATGGTTAGTTGTATGTGGATAAATTCTGTGTAATTAAAAGATTATTCAATTGACTCTTGGGTCTGATAATGTGTATTACAAGGTTCTGAAACTGTGGCAATCACTACTAACCTGCAAAATAATCAGCTTTACAAAACTGAACCGGCAGGGTAATCTATCACAGCTGTTTATTCTCACTTCATGCAGAAACTCTTTGTTCCTGAGTTGCCACATAACTAGTGATCCAAGTTAAGCTCATAATCACGTTCTTATCATTACATGCCTCTCAACAGCAGCCTTCTCACACTGGAAAGCTGAGTCTGCTAGAAATAGCTAAGCTCTTTGCTGCCATATCCATCATACACTTATGAAGTCCTCTACAGTTTTTCATTTTAAGTAATGGCAGTAATTTTATTGTCTGTGTTGCTGTTAAGGCTGGCAGAAAAGTAGCAGAACAGCATCAGCCTTTATTCTCTTTTGTGAAGAAGAATGTGGTTTTAAAGCAGGCTTGTTACAGTGTGTAGTGTTACACATTCACTTTTACAAGGAGAGGGCACAAACACTGTATGAGGGAACTATGCAAATGTATTTATCCACTCGAAATTGGATAGTTGGATACCTTTTTCAGATGATGGAGCAAAGTGGAACAGGGGAATAGGGAGCACCAGTGAGAACATGCTTGCATACAGAAACCTGCTTAGAAGAGGAGGCAGGGAACTTTTGGTGCATAGAAAAGCCTTCCCTTTCTCATATCCATTCCCTGTATGTCTGGCTTCATCTTAAATCCATACAGTGCTGAAGTGGCCATGTGTGGGCCTAGTTTTCTTCCTAGCAACAACACCTTTATTGGTATAAGAAGTTGTTCTGCCCAACCCAATACTCTGAGAAAGTCTCTGCATAAAACATTTTGCATGGGTTCAGCCCGAGGGATAGATCTTACAGAAGTTTGCAATTAAGAAGCCCCTTTCTCAACTGTCTCCAGAAACAGAAAACACCCTCTTCGAAATAGGATCTGTGAGCCTCGTGACTCTGGTTACTCAGCATTGTTGGATGATAACATACTGCAGCTAGGAAACAGAAGTGCTTCAGGCTTCCAGAACTCGTGCAGTCAGGGGTCTCTCTTTTGCCATTTAAGGCACTTGTTTGCATTTCTGTGGGTGTCTCTTCTCCCCTCCTTCCCTCTCCCCAAATTCAGAACAAACCCAGAATCTATTTAAGTAATGAAATATGATTTATAGCATCATTCTCTGTAGTTTATGACAAGCAACTGCTCGGTCTAATTTAATAAATGCTATGCTGTAATTACAGGCTTTCCTTTTCCTATTAGCTCTTCCCTTTTGTGATTCTGGCACTGAATGAAGCTGAGGAAGCAGAGCGCCTCAGGGAAGGGAAGTAATGATGACAACTTTTTGTTTTTAAATTGACTCTCCCAAGCTCTCATGTTTTTGATTGCTGTTGTAAGATTCCTTCTCCATACAAGGCTTATGCATCAGCAGAAAATGCATTAAGCATTTATTGCTCAACGCAAAGTAAACAGGGTTTGGGGGGGGGAATTCTGGGGTTTTTCTTCCCTGTGTAAAAGGAGGAGTTAAAGACCCAAGAAAACCCCCCCATAAACCACACTTACACATTCCCAGGAGTTTTAACCCATACACAGACGGTAGCTGTAGCACAGCAGGGATGAAAACTATAAAATTAAATTCTGTACAAATTGTTAGATTGGGATTTTAATTTTGTAAGGTAGTCTTTCTCATGAATACAGTGGGTATCTTCTATTAAGGCATGTATAAAGTGTTGAGATCCATAGCCAATTAGTTCCAACTACAAGATGATTTTTTTTCTACTCTTTTGAGGTTTTTGTTTTGTGTATGCTGACCATCATCATTAGCAGTTCTCTTCTCTGGGGCAGGCCCCATAATGCCTTGAATGAACATCAGTACCCCAAGCACAAGTACGGGCAGCACTGTGGGAATGGAAGGAGAAATTTTGAGTGCAAACCCTGACTAATTGCTCATGTAAGTGGACAGCAGAAATGTGACTCAGGACTCTTCAAAACCTCCAATTTGTGAACTGTGTCTTCTCTTAGTTTTATCCTTGCAGGTACCCTGGTAGTCTGCTTTATATACTTGTGAGATTGTGGCAGCTTGCCTATACTGATGTCCCAAAATAAGTTTCCTAAATGTATATTTAATTTAGTTCGAGAATGAATACTGTACATTGTTTTGAAAAGGAAAAGAAAGACTTATGTTTCCAGTCACCTTTATTTCACTAGAAAAGTATAAATTACCATCATAAATACAGATAACACCAGTATAAAAATTAGATTCTCATTTATAAAATAAATACTTAAAGTCAAAGCAACTGGTATCTCCAAATCCCATCACCAAGATGATTTGAATCTACACCACAGAAACCATTCTTCAACTGTTAATTAAAAATGATGTTCAAAATGCAGTAAATACTGCTACCTAGTCAGTGCTTGCTGAAGTGAGTTACTACTGACTCAAAGCCTGCAAAGTATTTGTTCTAAGACTTACTTGGGTGTAGTGTAACTGGATATACTTTCCAGATTAATAGCAAGTACCTGCTTCAATAGTGTTTCTTACAAGTTGCCAGTGCAGTAGTTTCAGTTTGTTTACCTTTGTCTACATCCAAAGATAAACAGACCAAGTAAATTTTTTCCAAGAAGTGCAGAAATAATAGTAGCAATTTTGTCACATCTGAACTAACAGATTATTTCACCAGTTAATATTGTTAAAAGGCAGATAAATACAGGTTTGTTTCATAGAAACAGAAAAATATTCCTTTTAGTTAGGTAAAGGACACCTATTTTTCAGAAGTAGTGTTTTTTCCCCTCACAAGTACCGTAAATCTTCTGGCTCAATAAGGCCATAGTGATCAAGTTAAAAGTACCTCTAGTTCAGCATCCTGTTTGACAGGACAATAGAAGGGGTTTGGGAACAGTCTAGGAGCAATCTCTCTGCAAAGAAACCATGACAGTTTAGAGATGGCAATCACCAACCGTAGGGAGTTCTACAAGGGAAAGTGCTGGGCTTGGCACCTGGGATGGGGCAGCCCTGGATGCACAGACACACTGGGAATGAGAGGCCGGAGAGCAGTGCCACAGAAAGGGGATCTGGTCATGGGAAAGTTGAACATGAGCCAGCAGTGCTCTGGCAGCCAGGAGGGACGTCCCCAGGACAGCATGGCCAGAGGGGAACAAGGATGGTGAAGGGTCTGGAGGGGAAGCTGTGTGAGGAGTGGCTCAGAGCACTTGGTCTGTTCAGCCTGGAGAAAAGGAGACAGGGGAGACACTCTGATCTTCAACGACCTCACCAAAGGAAGCAGAGGGGCAGGTGCCAATCTCTTCACTCTCGTGACCAGTGACAAGACTCAAAAAATCAGCATGAAGCTGAGTCAGGGAAGGTTTCGGATAGGTATCAGAGAAAAGATTTTCATCCAAAGGGTGTTTGGGCACTGGAACAGGCTCCCCAGGAAAGTGGTCACAGCACCAGCCTGGCAGAGGTCCAGAAGCTGTTAGACAACATTCTCAGGCACAGGGTGTGACTCTTAGGGATGGTCCTGTGCTGGGCCAGGACTGGGAATCGATGATCCTGATGGGTCCCTTCCAACTCAGCACATTCTATAATTCTATGACTGTAACAGATCACCAGAATGCTCTTTCAGCCTTTGGCCATTAATGACACAGGGCTTCCTGATATCTGGATTTTTCATCTGTACTGTCAAGTGGATTTTTTAATCCACATAAAGTTTGGGCTTCAGAATTCCTGTTTCAGAGAGCCTAAAAGGCTCCACCCAATTACCCAATTTAGGTTGTTTTGTTGTTGGGGCTTTTTCTGCTTTGGCTCTGCCACTAGTGTCTGCAATACTTTTTCCTTAGACACCATTAAGCAGCTCCTTTTCTCTCACAGCTCTAGCTTTCTTTGCTTTCTTGCGTTTACACAGAACCACTGGAAGGACAATGGCAAGAGTGATGACTGCAACTGCTATCACTGCTAGGATGATAAAGACTTCTGTTCCATATTCTGCAGGGGGAAAAAAAAATTCCGAGATTCAGTTGTCAGAACCCACAATGCCACACTGCTACAAACTCTTAGCACTCAGTCCACTGAATGAAAAAATGCTTTCTAAATGTTAGTCTCACAGAAGTGGAGTCACCACTTCAGTGTGAACTGAATACATTTTAACATGAATTTGTTGAACTGAAGTAAAGCTTTATTTCACCTGGTTCACTCTAAATTTTAATCTAATTTAGTTAGTGCACTGAAGTACCATGCTAACACCATAAGAATATGTCAAACCATTCCCCCTGTCTGTACATTATTTCTGTCCCAGTGAAAATCTATTCTAGGTTATAAGCTAGAAAACAGCAAGAGAAGATTTTTCTATTTAAATTTTAATGAAATTGCAATTTATCACTTTCGTAGTAAATTCTTGGATAAGAAAGCTAATTTGAGTTCCTTTGCCATTTTAGAAAAGTTTTTCTAGAGTGCAAATATTCTTATCCGGGGAGAAGAAAGATACAGTATAGCAATGTGATATCCAAGAATATTATTTAAGTAATATTGATGACTGTATGTTGAAGAAAGTGTTATCTAAATGGCTAAGCTGAAATGGCTGGCTGATTCACCTACACTTGCTAACTTATGTACTAGTAAAGAAGTCTATCTGCCAACCTCTGAACTCAGAACAGGAAAGAAAGTCTTATTCTCATCATCTGCTTTTGGCATAACTAAAGATCAGTTCATACTATAAGTAAATGGATATGCAGTTTTCAAGCACTTCTGTGTAGAGCTAATCCTTAAAGCACTTACTACGGCACCTGCTATTGGAAGGATCCAAGGAAAACAATTGGAAACAATGAAGCTGAAGGCTAGTGATGAGATCTGCAACCTCAGACACCAGTCATCAACTCAGACAATTTAATCAAAACAGCTGGGCAAAACCCTAAAACCAGCTCCAACTAACTAAAGATGGTGGACTCTTACTTATAAAAGTGAGTTCTTCCCATGAGTTTCCATGTTACAACTGTGTATTCTAACTTACACAGTAAATAGTTTATTTCATTGCAGGCACCAGAATTTAAAGATGTGGATTTTTTGTTAGAATATTAGAGACCGAGTGACAAACTTCCCTTGATACTCACCATCTAAGATATTCCTTCCTACACTGGTACAGAGCACCATGCTTTCTTGGCCATTACGGTTTTCTCTGCGAGAGGGAATGATTCCCTGGATATAGAAGCAATAGTTCTTTCCACTCTCAACGCTTACTTCGAAATTATGGCTTTTTGTTGTTACATCCTTCTGTAAAAGAAAAAGATATTTCAAGAGTCAGCTCTTAATGTAGCGCAGAAGTTGTGCAACTAAACAGAATATAACAACTATTACAGAACAAAAACTAGAGTTGGACCTTACCTTTCCAGAACTTTGGTCTTTCCAGTAATAGAGTTTGTATTCCAGGTCATGCTGGAAAATATCTTGAATACTCATAAAGCTTCCATTAGGAAATCCATATGGTGTAAGTGGATCTTTGAACATGACATTCAGTTTGGAATCTTTTTGTGAATAATCCTTTATCTCTGGTTTTCCAATAACAGCTAAAAAAATATTTTTAGAATTAAAAACCTGACATCATCATTTAAATACGACATGCTCTTTTTTCTTCCACACTCCATTACCTTCCCTCCTCCAATCTACTACAAGTTTACAAAGCCAGTGAAGGCCTAGATTGTAAACAAGTATCTTCACCTAGTACATAATATTAACTAAATGGTCTACTTGGTGCCGTGAGAAACAAACGGTAACTGAAATCTTTCACCCTCCTCTACAACAGGGAAAGCTTTATGCCTGAGTATCTTATTTTCTGATATCAGCAGGGTTACTGTAAGAATCTATAGAAAAAACCTTTAAGCTAAATCTAAACCTTCTTAAATCAACAGAAATAATCTTGAAAAGAAATTTATAGTAAGATTTAATTGGCAATCCTACTTACTCTGACTGTAAGGTGTAAATTTTTCAGAGACTGCAAAAGGTGGCTCTTCAAAGTTATCCATCTCCGCAGGTTTTACAGACAGTATGTGTGCTGTATAGGTCTCCTTTACATTCCTGAGCACATCAGTAACATCACACTCTGTTTCTGATGTCAGTATGCATTTTCTCTTCACGTCAGATGTCCATCTGAAAAGAGCAAGAAAGAAG
>VWZV01002066.1:0-53199 GCA_013397155.1 Irena cyanogastra | reverse complement strand
GGGGGAACGCGGCCATGAATGGCTGCCTTTGACTGATTAAACCAGGATGCAAGATTGTCTCTAGTCTTTGTGTTTAGTTTTTATTTATGCACTTTAAAGTTGTCATAATGTTCCTTTTGTTGTATCCTGACAGGTGATGTTTTGTTGCTTTTCTCACACTTATGTTTGTAAAAAACCACTCGTATTCCCCTTATTTACTTTGGTCATCCGTCAAGCACTTTATTTTATGATGATATGCTCCTCTTTTTCTCTTTGAACATCAGAAACTGGCTGTCTCTATTATGTAGATAAAATAAACCCTATGAATCAGTTAATTTTTATTTTCATTATTTTTATGATGAAAGATCACACAGTACAGAGTGTTCTTAAAACTGCCTCTAAAGTAATTTTTTCCTCATCTCTCCTTCAAGCAGTATGACTGAAAGCCCACTGGAGTGGGAAGAGAGTCACTGACTTCAGTGAGCTTGGGGTCAGTTCCTTAAGCCCCCTGCACTCTCCTGGTGCAATGCAACACTGAGATGGAGAGCAGGCCGACAGAACTACTTCTGAGATGTTTTCCCTGTGTACTGCATCTGGTGCGGGCTCCCTGGCAGCCATGTTCCCAGGTGCTGCTCTGTATTTCCTTGGAGCAGCTGGCCAAAACAGATGTGTGTTACCAACAAGTGATTTGGAGAAGCAGCTTTTTGCTGTTATTTAGGGATTGGTGTCAAAACTGTGCTGCCGTAGTAATGTTCTAAAAGCAGCATGGTTCAGTAATGCCGTTGTGAATTTATCACTTACTGATTGCCTGTAAACAACATTTAATGGCCATACAGGTTTTGTCATCAAGGGTTGAGGAGAGGAGGGAAGTGCAAGAGGCAGAAATAATGAGAAATCCTGTGAAAAATGTTTTCCCTCTTGTTTCTTTCCCTGGATCTGCTTTTTGTCTGATGAGTGATGGAGAAAGTAGCCACAGAAAAGAATGCGTCACATAGAGACAAGGCACCCGAAAAATCCTGGCATCTCCTGAGGTTTCTCCTATCTTCCCAGCATTCTCACTGCCGCTGCTTTTCCTTCCTTTTCTGTTCTTAGCCACTCCTTCTTGTCCCTTTGCTTTTATTGCCATAACCCTGCAGTGTCCTTACATCAGAAGAAAGCCTTCTGCAACTGGCTTTTAGTAAGGGTAGCCTCTGATTCCAAAAATTATATTTTGAATTAACAGAAGAGTAAGTATGATTCCACAGTTAGGGCCATAATTTGATAGAAAAACAAATTATACTTGGAAAACTTATTCTGGGACTGTCTGTGGAGTCAGGCATATCTAAATATCTTGTAGAAGATAATTTCTTGGCTTGGAAGAGGCAAGATTCAGTTACTCCTGTTTGATTTGGAGATGTTGAATTTTCTGAAATTGATCTCAGTCACCTTCATTAATAGAAGAGGAAAAACTGTGACTTGTCTCTTTTATCAATTGGTATGAAAAGATCTACAATTACAGTTTTGAGGGAAGAAAGCGATGAGGTCTGGTAACATATTTATGATGTGTGCTGATTTCTGGTTTTGTCTATATGTATAAGATCCTGGTCTGACCTTAAAGAATGTACTTGTGACAGTTTCCTCATCTGAAAACTCAGATAACCATACTCTCTGTCTCTCTCCAGGACTATGGAAGACCTAGAGCTAGGCAGATTTTCTGACATGAAGCTATGAAAATAAATAATACTGCCATTATTCTTGTTGAATGCCTTTGAACACTGTCTATCTTTCATAATTCTGTCAGTGACATCTGATTTAACAGCTGCTGAGTGTCCACTGCTTGTGTTGAGTTCAGCTGGAGCTGAGGGGCTGAGCACTGATCTAATTCATAACCAGGCAGTGGAAAGGCATCCAAAATGCTTTTTCTGCTGTGCTGCTCCACAGGTGTACATTATGCAGTCCAACATTTTTTCTCCTCAGCTTTTTAAAAGCTAGTAACTGTACAAGCTCTAAACAAAAATGTGGACTATGGTCCTTTAAAATGTTTCTTGTAAAGCATTTTTCTTTTTTTTTGTTAAACTACATGCCTATATTTTGGGTGAGATGTGAAATAATGTTAGAGTCCAATGGGAGAATAGCTTGAGGTAGGAAGGGGAGAAAGTGATAGCTTGGTCACTGAGTGGTAAATCTCTACTAATCTTCAAAGCAAGATATAACTCAGGATTTTTCTTCTGTTTCTTTCCAAGCGAAGGCCATTGTGTTTCCATCCTTGGCTGTGTCAGCAGTGATAGCCCTTTTTTCCAGCATTGATTGTTGACTTCCCCTGACACCATATCACAACCCATTAGTGCTGAAAACTGACAAGCCCAGCTGCAACAGCGAAATGGCAAGTTTAAAAGAAAATATACAAGGGACAGGCACAGAATGCTATTAGTATGAAAGAGTAGTTGTTTTTTGTCTTACCTCTGTAAAGGTCGAGAATGCAAACATTTTTTCCCTTGCTAACAAAAACTCGTGTATATTTTGAACCAACAAAGCCATTCTCTCTCCCTCTCTTTCTTTTTTTTTTTTTGTGGATTTTTTTTTAAATTCAAGCTTTATGTGGGTTTTACAAAAGCAACCATGTTGAGGTGAGTGGAAAAGATTCCTTCCTTTAGGAAGCTCACAGGGAGTATTTTGCTTATACATATGTATAGAGTATGAGGGTCTTTGTAAGGCAGAGACATTTCAGAGAAATTAATGGCTCAGCAGTTTCTGGGTACTGCAATCTCATCATCAAGCTTTTGTGTTGTCTGAAAAGTGTGATTTCTTTTTCATTTATCTTTTTCTTTCTTTTTTCTTTCTTTCTTTCTTTCTCTCTCTTTTTATCTCTCTCTCTCTTTCTCTCTTTCTTTCTCTTTTCTTCTGGAATTGTATGGTGGTGTCAGCACTCTGGACAGTAGAGTAACAGTAATGGCAGATGTTCCTTCTGATTGTACGGGTGATTTCCCAGGGGAAGAAAGCAACAGCCTTCATTGTCCCAGTGCTGTGTACTTAGAGAGATAATGGGGCTTGAGCAAGGGCAGGTAACTCTTCAAAACCTTAGTGCCAAGGTCCCCATTTGATATCAGTTGAAAGGCAGAGTGTACACTTTGCTCTGTCAAAGCCTAGGGGAGATTGGAACACAAGTAGAGCCCAACAGCTCTCTTGGCACCCGAATTTGTTGCAAATGATTATGTAGCAGCAGCAACAGAAAAGGAGCAACAGTGATGGAAAACTGGTGAAATACATTACAATTTTTTGTCTTTTGAGGAACAGCCTAGAGAGGTGGGTTTGTTCAGTCTCAAGAGGAGGAGGCTCAGGGGGGACCCCGTCACTCTCTATGTCACCCTGAAAGGAGGTTGTAGCCAGATGGAGGTTGTGGAGTCACAATCCCTGAAGTGTTCAAGAGGCATCTGGATCTGGTGCTGGATGATATGGTTTAGGGGTTGCAGTGGGAGTGCTGGGTGCTTGGCTGGATGGGGAGATATTGAAGGTCTCTTCCAACCTTGACCATTCTATGATTCTGTGAAAATTAAAAAAAAAAAAAAAACTAAAAAAAACCCCACGAAGACTGAAGGGCAAATTAAGTAAAAAAAATACAAAATTTGTTTGGAATCCTGTAGAGCAGTGAGAATACAAAAGAACTTGGGTTAACAAGGCAATGAATTTGTTTTCGAACGGGTGGGATTATTTAGACTTGGTTTTGCAAATTGATAGCTATGGACACAAAGGACATTAATCTGAAGTAATCTATTTAGACAATTCTGTTGTCACAAACATGAGTTCTTTCAAACTTGTACCTATGGACATTGTGTGGCAGTAGCCGGTTGATCCCCCATTTTGCAAGAATGTTGCAAAGCAATGGTTTCTGCCCCAAAGTGCTTGCAGAGAAAAAACCCTACTCATCAAATAAATGAAATGATACTCAATTTTACTGGTGGGAGGCTAAGTCTTGCAAACCAAGTGACCTATCCAAGGTTATACATGCACCTCTCCTGAAGACTGACTGCTATGCGCTGAAGTACGGATTTACAAGGTCCAGCCTATTCTGTTAGATTTCTGGGTGATCCTCTAAGCATCTATTAAAATGCTCTTGCACTATGTAGCTCAAAGTGAAGTGTGTGGGTAGAGAGTGACCACATCAGAATATACAATTAAGGCAGAGTAGCTAAAACTGAGTTAGTTGATATCCTGCTTTCTCATCTTTCTCATTTATTCAAGCCATGGATTAGTGACTGAGGATGAGCTGAGCTTCATTCCCTCTTTTTTCATTGCTAGAGACCTGGTCTGCATTTGATGGTTCCTTGTTTTTCCTTTCTCTTGTGCTTGCTTGACCAACCCAAGAACTTCATGAAGATCTCAGACATGTTTATGAAATGTCAATTTAATGCATTGAGATTTAGGTCTAGTTTATTTTCACATGTTAGCTACAGTTTTAATTGTGGATCAGATTCCAGAGGGATGCTTGCCAAAGTTTATTTTTATGGGTTAGGTTAGGTAATGCAGAATGATCTTATGCTGAATATGAAGTTATAGTCATGAGGAAGCTTTATTATGGCAATCCTACTCTAGTAATTCATGGGCAGCCTTCTCCAAATAGCCAAAATTTTTGTAAACGCTCAAGTGTCCAAAAATCGGACTTCCTCCTTATTTACACTGAAACCAGAACAGCTGTAATAAATCAGACTTCAAACGTGCTTGGAGTAGTTACCTTTCACAAAGAAAGAAAAAAGGATACCTTCAAGTAGTTAAAACAAGGGAAGACAGATGAAGGCATGATTACACTGAGTTAGTACTTGTCTGCTTAATGCACCTAGCTAATCCAGTTGTCCAGAGCCTGCTGCTAGTTTTTTCAATATGAAGAGCAAAGTTTACTTCATGACTTTGGACACAGATGACCTCATTTCTGAGATTTCATATTAATACTCAGTCAAATCTTGTCAATTTTTCAAAGCAAATATGGGTCTAGTGGCAGAAAAGCATGGAAGGAAGGCTTCCCATCATTAGGGTTAGGCTAAAAGACATTTCTTTGTGTTCTTCAAGGCTCTGTATTTTCACTGAAGTTCATGTCTCAGTGAGTCAGTCCAAAACCAGTATTTAGTGAGATTTCATCTGTCTGGTTAACCATTAGTTTAAACTGTTGTAAAGCTACCATGGTTAACTTTAATAAAAATAAGAGACGAAGCCAGACAAAATGGAGAATAAATTAATGCTTATGTGTAAACCAATGCTTATAGAAGAGTATCTGTCTGTGTTATACATGATGGTTGGTTTTGGATTGGTCTTGATGATAACTGTGGATGGCACTGAGACCTGATCGTAGAGGCAGAGTTTATGCGTTTACAGGCAAATAGGTAAGTGTGGGTGGAACTTGACTTGTGCAGTGCTGGCTCCCTCATCTTCTGGGCATCTCTGTGAAAAGCCTGTCATACAGTTTGCCAGCTGTCGATAACCCTGAGCAGTCTCAGCCAGCCGTACTCCACTTTGACAGGTATCTAAAATCTCAGTTATCTGAGCTGCTCTGTTCTGTGCACTCCTTTTGTGCCTTCTGAGATACCATGGGAGACAGTAACAGTGCAGACTAAGTGATCCACACTGTTTCAGATATTGAAAGGAAACTAGATATCATGGAATTTGTTGCTACAGGTGTACTGTTTCTCTTTAATCAGTCCTCCCAGTGCTAAAATCGACACTAAATGAGGAAACAAAATATCTGTGTGTGTGCAAAGCATCTGGAGCTCTGCTGTACCTAGTTTTTCTTAAGACTATTAATGAGGGCTATCACTTTAAAGGGTGCTTAAAAACTCATTATTTAGCTTTAATAAGAATTTTCAAAACTTCCTTACACATTAGATGTAAGGCAAAACAATCTAAGGTGATCATTTATTTAATTCAGTTTCAACTCTCCTGACCTCTTTTCTCTCAAATGCAGAGTTGGTATCCCTCACCAACTAAACGTGTCTTGTATTTTTTTTTCAGTGCTGTCTCGGCAGATGGGCCGTGTGGGACATGACTACCATTATGAGTGGGACTTCATTTGGAAGGAAAAAAGGTCTTTCTGTTCTTTTAAGGAATTTCCCTCATTCAGAAGTTACCTGGAGTAATGGTAGCAGCCAGATGTAACAGTAGCATAAAGGAGGGAAATTAGATTCCTGGAAAATCTTCCAAAGCAGTTAACATGCCGAGTTCTTTGGACAATAGATGTCATCTCTCAGAATAAGCTGGACTCTGATTCAGGTACTGAATTAAGTGAATGCATTTTAAAATCACCTCAGCCTACTGAGCTTTATTGGAAACCTGTCTCTTAGTTTGGTGTGTGAGATTTGAGCTCTTTTGAGACTCTGTCTCAGAGTAACCTGAAAGACCCTAAGACTTGACTTCTTCAGTCCTTTCATGGTTTTCAAGAATTTTGCTATGAAAAATCTCCCTTGGAAATGCCTTCTTTTCTGCTTAGGATACAAATTTTTCCTCTTAATATCAGTGACGTACACAAATGCATAGCAGAGGTTATATGTGAAGGTATTTTGTCTCTGCAGGAGAAGGGCAGCTTACAGGTGCGATGGGGTGAGCAGCACCAGCTGATGTGGGAGGGAGTGAAGTCATGTCCCATTTCTGTTCCCTTGGAGAAGAGCAGCCCTTCAGGGTGCTTGCACTTCCTCACTGAGTGTGCCGAGCTGGCAGGCAGTGACAGAATGGAGACACCTCAAGTAGCTTTTAGACAGTTATTTTGGTTGCAAGGAGTAGTCTGGTTGTGACAATTCAGAGCTCAGTAAAAACAGCTGATTTATTTGGCAATCCAGCTCCTGTGTCTTGGTGATACCCTAGAACATGCTCATTGCCTGCGGTGATCTAGGATTCTTGTATCCCTTCTCCTGTGAAGAACCAGGATTTGGCCGCTTTTGTGCAAGACATTTACTTTTGTGGTAGTGACATATGAGTTAGTTTTTTTATATCATGTTTGGGCAACTAAATAATTAGCCTTCTTTGGAAAACGCTGAGTCTACAACGGCTCCCAGTGAAGTGAAGAGAATTACAGACTACTCAGCAATCTGGAAAACGAGACCTATTACTTATTAAATGTGAAGCTGGGAAGAGAATTTATGCTGTTCATTTTTTAAAATTTGAAGCTGCATAAACTACAGCTTAAATTAAGACTCTACATGTACAAAGTTGCTAAAGATCTGGTAAATTACTGGTAGTTCTTTCTATAAGTGACAATCAGTTGGTTGCAATGTCCAGCAAGTTTGGGGTTTATTTTAATACCTCCTAAAATTACTTATAATATACCCATTTTTGTACTTTTAATGTACCTTTGACCTCCATAACCCAAAAGTATTGTTCTTTTGTCAATTTAATATCTCCAGAACATTATGTGTGGTCATGATATATTTGTGGAAGGGATTCTTTGGTTGAAATGTCTGCTGGCTTAAGTCAGCTGGGGCTGACTTCAATCCAGAAGAAGAATCTCAGTTTGGGGACCCAAAGAATGGGGCACTGTAATCTTGTGGGCAGCTTAGCCAGGCAGGGAGTGGAAGCAGGTTCTCTGAATAGCCTTCCTTTGTCCACCATCATGAAATCAAAAAGCAAATCTTTTGAAAAACATCAGGCAGTAATTCCCCTGGGGCTTTCCTAAACTCATCCATCATGGGGAAAATCTAATTTTCCTTCTCTCTCTATTGTACTCCAAGAAGCCTTGTGACCAGTTAGGTCATTTTAGCTTTAAACATTAACTTCGATAAGACATTTTCAATTAGTGGAGTCTTTTCAAAAATTAGACCATAATCTTACACTCATGCCCTAGGAATAATGATGCATTCTTTTTGTTAAATGTTAATGATTTTTGAGTGAAAAGTATTTTGTTTATGATACTACTGTTGAATAATAATAATAACTAGCAGTGATGTTGTAACAGGTTTTTTTTTAATGGTCTAGGAGGCTTCCACCAGAGAGTTGACTTGAAACTGTTTTACTCTGGTAAAGTTCTCTTCTACCTGTATTTATATGTTATAAAAGTGTCAGGCCTAGTATTTTGGTTAGGCTATATCCCAGTTACACCCAACTATTAAAATGTCCATTTATTAATTCATTAATTTAATGACTCCTTCCAAAATGTTCTACAAAGATATTTTGCCAACCCTGTTTACATAAATTCCCCATTGTACTTTGCATTTTTATTAAATAGAATTGGTGTTTGAAATAGCTTGTAAATTGACAGGATACAAATTAGTAGAAAAGCAGACATTAAAGAGTCAGTGATGTCTCTGGGTGAGCTTTGAAAAACATTCTATTTAGAACCAATTGGATGGATGTATAATTTATTTTTCTGCTTTCGTCTTCCTACATTTGTTATAACTACGGAAATTTGCATGAAAATTGGTTGTGGGTTTATTTCAATGTTTACCTGTTTTGACTGTTTATTTTATATGTATCTGCTGTTTTAATGCTTGTCTTATGACATCACTGTTTATTGACAGGGGAATGACAGTGATGTCACAGAAGTGATGGTTTGTAGGACTGAATGCTTCTTGAGACTGTGAGTGACTATAAAACCCTTTTTTCTCTTGGGCTACCAGTTGTTGCTAGTTGATGGCTATCATTCTCCTGTGGAGTCAAAAGCCATCGTGTCATGGCCAGTGCTTTTGCCTATGTGTCACCAAACGGCCACTCCTGACAACTTCACTGCAGAAAACCAAGTGGTCCTGAATCACAGGGGACCATGTTTCCTTGTAATTCTTACTCAGGACACAGATTTAATTGAGGATGAGGACTCCACTGGAGTTTGTCTTGTGTTTTCTGTATCATATCTCTTCTTTGTCTAAATAGTCACCTCTGCCTCTCTTAATTCAAATCCAAAACCTTCCAGGAAAATGAAACTCCTCTAGTCCAGTTTGGGCAGAGTGGGAAACTCTGGCTCCATGTCAAGGAATAAGCAGTAATGAGATTAATCATAAACATCTTTCTTGTGTGTATAGATTTATATGAATGAGAAGTGACAGAAACAAGACAGTGCAAGAAGAAAAGATCTATCTAAATACAGCATATCTTCCAAAATGTTCCTGGAGTTATTGGAAGCTCCTTGAAAGCACCCCATGTCTTTTCCAGTAGTAGATGGACCACAAGAGAGGCAGCCCTTGAGAAACCAATTTCCTCTAATATATTCAGACAGCGGATCTGTTATGTCTGTTGTATTGCTGGGCAGAAAATGGAAAGACAGTGAGCACTCCTTTCACTTTTTCTTCCCCTTCATGCTCAAAATTGTCCCCCACACCTTGAATCTCCTACTGAACATGACCTACCGGTCAAGCTGCAATTCCTCACCTCCAGCAAGCAGGAGGTGGCTGGGTTGCTCCTTTAGCAGCCCATGCTGGTAGTAGCACACCACTGCTCGCCCCGCGGGGCTTCTTACAGAGCGGCTCGAGCTGCTCTGGCCTCTCTCTGACGACTGGGTTTGTCATTTCTGTCAGTCTGTGGCACATACACACACACGCACAGCAGCTGCCAGTGGCCTCGGGGGGCTGGGATCCTCTTTTCTTTGAGCTCAGCTCTCCTGCACACCGGCTGGCTACATTGCAGTCTATTACCTGCAATAGGCTCTGACCTCTTTCTGAGCATCTTAAAACACCCTGCCGTAGAGCGCCAATGGCACGCAGACATTTGCCCTGTTTGCTGGTGTCTCTCCCCTGCTTTCAAATTACCTCTTCAAAGTCCACTTGGTATCACTAGCTTGGGCTTTTGTTCTTTTTTGAATGGTGGTGGTTGTCTTTGATATCAGGATTTTAATTTTTTTACTCTGAAGGAAGTAAAGATGCACTTGTCCATTTTAGGTATATTTGAATAATCGCTAAAAATAAAATGAAAAAATCAGGGCTCTACTCTGCAAAGTAGTTTTCAATCCCCTGAAGAGTAACATGGCTCTTTCTGACTCCACACAGGCAGACAGGCCTAATTCAGCTGTCTGTTGCATGGTATGTTTAAGTGGTTTTGTAAAACAGTGTTCCCTAAATGTTGACAGTTTAATGGATTTCATTAGTGGCTGCCTACCGGCTGAGGGCTCAAACCTGCCCCCACCAAGGTTAGCTCAGATGAGTTCAGACGTGGCTGTGTGGACGACCACCCTCATCCTGTCGGAGCTGCTCCAAGAGCTACATCTGGAGACCTGAAACAAGAGCAGGCATCTTCTGTGCCTCCAAATCCACAGCACAGTGTGGGCCATGGCTGGTGGGTGCATGTAGTCATGTGTCCTTCTCATGAGGCAGAAATGTGTCCAGGGCTCCATCATACACCCAAAGATGTGTGGGTCTTCTCAGGGTCGCTTTCCAGACTGCCATGTGGGTGAACTGACTCAGTTCACTGTCTTGGGGAATGAAGGAATGTCTCTACTATGCCAAAACATGCTTGTGCTACATCCCCTGTGCCTGTGAGACCTGTAGCTGCATAGAACTTCTGGGGGCCCTCCAAGTCCAATTTCCATTAGCAAATAATGTTCATGATTTTGTTCCAGTCACTGCCTGTTCAGTTGAATAACATATGAAAGATAGCTTCATCAAGGTAAGTAACAGCTGAATTGAGTCTCTCTCTCTCTCTACACTCTGTGAGGTCAGAGGAAGCTTGACTGCTTTGTCTGGAATGTGTGTTGGATGGGAAACACTTTGAAGGGGAAAGCATTAAAACTAACAATATGAAATCTTGGAATAAACTATAATTTTATTCCTTTTTCTGAACAAATCAAAGCAAAATAACGTCTTAAGAAGTCATGAGTGTAACTGAAAGCCCATTTTAATCAAATCATTACATGTTAAGCTGTTCCCAAACTGAAGAGGACACTCCAAAACAAGCAGAAGTAACTTTTTTCTGGCATGTTGAAAATCAAGAGCATGACAATTAGCTGTAGGAATTACAAATTGAAGGCAAGTCATATAGTTAAAAATTAATTCCCGCATCTATTCTGTGATGTGTAATGATTTCCTCAGATTTCCTTCTTTGGGCCTTGTGCTTAGTGCCTGTCCAAAGACGGTTTCTCCCCTGCCCATCCTGAGAAGAACTGTGTGAGGTACCTGTGTCTGGATTAGGCGCTGGGGAAGAAGGGTGCAGACTACCCGTCGCTTCGGCATTATGAGCATCAGGAGTGCAGCTCAGCCGTGCCTCATGAGACACTAGCAATTCCCCTCTCGGGTTTTCAGTCTGGGTCTGTTCCCATGCCCAGTCCAGGTAGATGGTCCTCACACTTCTCAGATGATTTAGGTCAAGTTCATTCTTGTGTCTCTGCTCCCATGTGAATGCTGTGCTCCAGAGTAGGGGAGGGAAGGCACCTAAGGGAAAGGCAGCCTCTCCATATGCAGCATGCTCTTTGCCTGGCAGCTTAATCTTTCCTGCAGCCTTTCTGTGCCTGCTGATGGTGCAGGTGAGGCAGTCGAAGAGGTGTTCAGTCACTGTGTAGCCAACCTGACTATAGAGCTTTTTGGGACCCATTTTGATATTACCTCCATATTTAATGCACTTTTTTTCTCTTTTTGTTCTCCAGTAGCAGCTTTTTCAGGCATGGTTTTCTGTTGAAAGTAGGCAAGAGCAGTGAGACATATAAGCAGGTCTTTCATACTCCAGTAGAGGTCAGATACCTACCTACAGTAAAGGAGCTAATTCATTACAGCATGATAGATTATAACAGCTTATTTGGAGCCCTATTATATAAATCACTTAAATGTGTATTTACATAACATTCCTATTAATTACCACAAAGACTGTAATGACTGTGAGCTGTTCTAGTTTATCTTGTAAATATGTATTTAAGCAATTCTGTTGCAGGTAATATTTAATCAATAGACCGTAACAGATCATTAATCATGCCAAACCTTTGTGTAAAAAGTGAAATTCTACTGGTGAATATAATGGATCCTTTGGAGTACCATATAACATATTACACCACTCATATGAAAACTCTACAGTGCCACCAATGATACATGTTAAAAGCTGTAATGTGACCTCCTGTATGGTAGGTCTGTGTACTGACACATGGGCACATACTTTTCTTGAGGTAAAGAAGTCAAGAAGTTACTCAGCAGTGATTCTTTTGGACACATGCTAGGAGCTGAAAAGGCAAGCTCTGCGGGGATGCACCACCATATGTTTTCTTGGCCGAAAAGTTACTGGGTAAAAACATTTATGTAAAGTGCTTATATGTGTGCCAGGTATCTGTTGTGTCTGAGAACCAGGAAAGAGTATTCTGCAGCACAAGAGTATTCCAGTGATGGCAATGGCTCTGGAAGGAAGAGAAACACTCTCATCCTTACTTTGGAAGTGGAGAAAATCCAGAGAGATAGACCATGCAGAACACTCAGGACATAGACATGCACTACTGCCATCAAGCAGATGATCATCAATTTATTTGAATGAAGGCAGGTAATGCTGCTGTTTTTATCTCAGTGAAAGCATGCTTATGTTCAGGAGCCAGTGTTTAAGTAATAGTATTTTGGTGGTCTTCACAAAACCCTTCAAAACACAGGTGCAAAAATTGAGATCATCATCAGGGACCCATTTTTAAAATACTTAATGCACAGAGCAAATAGAAAGTAAAAACCTAAAGCACTTTAAAAAGCGCCAGTAAAAGTCCTAAGGGTTTTGTTTCCTTCATTCACTACTGAAGACAATTCATGTTATCAGAAAGTAGAGAACTTGAGAACAAAATTTTGCTTACTTTACCTGTGCCAGCAGCCTGACTTGATTTTAAACAGACTGCTTGGGAGAGGGAGGTGAGCAGGATTTTCTGCAGAACTGAATTATCAAGTATCATAACTGCACCACTGTGAATCCACATGATGCAGTGCTTGCCAAACTGTCCTGGGAAGCTGGCCTCGAGCTCTAGCTGAAGTCATAGCTAACAGCTAAGAGCCAAATTGTGGTCACGTGAGTTGGTCACTGGCATCATGCAGGACTACTGCATAGTTAAGGTGCACTGTGTTGGTGCTCAGCCTGGGAATGCAATTCTAGAAACTCTTCGTCCTATGTCCTGAGCGTGCCGTGAAGTTTGTGCTGAACAACAGGAGGATTCATGGCTGAAACAGTAAGAAAGTCTTAGTTCAGGACCTCAGTGTATTGGCAAAGCTTTACAGGAAGTCTGTGCATTGCTGGCTCTGGCCAGCTCCACTGATCTCTTGTTTTCATAAGCACTAAATTCACTTAATTTTTTAAAAGGCTTTTATTAATGGTTCCTTTGGAGGTTTTGCAATCTGTTGTCTAATGAAAGCTTTCATTAGGTTAAAAAAAATTCTCTGCAATAACGTTCTCTTGTGTAATAACTAATCAATATATGCTAATCATTTGCCAAATATATTTCTTACAGAGAAATGGTTATGAAGTTAGGTGACTGCCAAAAAGGAACAAAAAAACCCCAATAAGCAAACAAGAAAAAAACCCCATCTTCAAAATCCTTCTTTAGTTCCTTAGCTAGTAGGTATTTTTATGTGTAAAAGATTAACCAGTTTTTTACTTTTGAAAATTAGTATAGAAATTTTATTAGCTGGCATGAATATTCAATTCAAATTATATTTTTACAGCTTAGTTAAAAACCTGTAGAAAACATGGGAGGCCAACTCAGCCCCGAGTATAGTGGTGAAGTTGAGTGCTGCTGTACTAAAGTAATCTATTAAAAGGTTATCTTTCATATAAGATTGCTTTCCCTAAGCACCTAAGCATATTAACAACATCTGAAATGTACTTGTAATTATACACACCTCAGAAAATATTTTAAATTGCCTTCTTTGTCCACACTTATAAAAACATCTCAGTCACTCTGTGATCTTATTTTACCTGTGCACCTTAAACCTTGTAAAAGCAAAATGGAAGAAGCAATCACCCATCAGAGAATTGCTCATAGGTGAACTTTGGCCATCTCTAGTGGCATTAATTTTGCTCTCTGTGAACTGCACTTGACACCCTTGTAAGGTCTGGAGAATTCTTTCCGTCTCTGACTGGCCTACATGACTATTTGCTACTAATTTGCGCATTGAAGATGATGCACTGGGAAAAAATATAGTTAATTTAGTCTCTGAAGAACAGCTTTGTGGCTAAACCCTGCAACTTTCTGGGAAAGACTGCTCTTTACCTTTTCAGTCAGTGCCAGTGAAATCAGCAGTGTGCTTGCATGTCTGGGAATGGAAGGAGTGGATACAGCAGCAAGGCAGGAAACATGCTGCTTTAACACACCAACTTCATTCGAACTCCAGCTGCCTTTTCCCTGTTTGCTGACCATACTAATGAACCTAAATGCCTTGCAACACTGTTGCTGTCATCTTTCCATATACTGCAGGAATATGTTGTATGTAACACATGTATATAAGAAACATATATAGCATAATCTATAATCGATTTTGTTCTGGTGTGGTCATACACCAAGACCAGCAAAACAGTTCCTGTACATCTATACAGCAGAAAGAAGCACAATAGCTTGAACAATACTGAGATTTTTTAGACAAAAAGGTGGTGGGAATACTGTTTAAAAGTTGCTATGCCTCTTTGCCTTGTTAGAGATCTGATTTTGCTTTCCTACTCTGACAAAAATACCTTTGATTTTAAGCCCGTGTAGAAATTCCTTTTGAAAATTTTCAGCTGACTCCACTTGGCAGCTAGGTTTATGAAGGAACATTTTTATCTGTCTCCAGTCTTCTGGGGCTACTGGTTATTTGGTGAAGAGCATTTGAGCTAATGGAGCTCACTTGAATTCCCCTTAGGAATAAGATTCTTTCCTGAATAAGGACTGCGGGATCAGTTATTAGCTGTTCTGCTGAATAAACTGAATACCCATGGAGCTTTTTAGCTTCTCCTTTGTGAAACCCATGGCTTTTAGAAAGGTCTGTGATGGTTCTGGTGATTTTTATTGTGATAATACTCCTAAATGCTCAGGCACAGCTGAGAGCAGTACTAATATTCACCACATGCTACCTACAAAATTGCTATGGTGGAAGCATGGGGTCCTTGCCCTGAGCACTTCATGGTGTCAGGTTTTTCAAGATGATTCGTTGCAGAGTTCTCCTTGCTGGATTTTATTTCTAAAATCATCTTATTTCCAAATGTTAATTCTCACAATGGAATATCAGTTATAAATGCATATGTTACTGGGGTATTTTGTCATACTTAAGAGGACTTCATAGCATCTCCCTTGGCAAATTGATTAAATGAAAATATTAGTTTCCTCCTCTGGAAGGGAAAAAGCTGTGCAGTTTGGGTCTAGCTGTAGCAAACTGATGAAAAACTTAACATAGAACTTAATGGAAAAATCTGGCAGATTTAAAAGGAAAATGTCATCTCCACCACAGAACCCTCTGGGATGATTCAAAACCAGATGAGAAGAGACTAGCATAATTTCATGCCTCTGTATTTTAGGAGTAATTTCTTAAAAGCTGGATATTGTCTTTTCTGTGAAATTTTTACCAGTATTGAGTCAAAAAGACCTGTTTATAATACTTTTGGGTTTAACACTTCCCAGATCAAGGTTGGAGGCAAGAGTGATGAAAGGCGAAAGGATATGGCGAATCTGTTGCAATGGTGTATTCCTCTGTTGTATCCCAGACAGGAAGCATGATCATGCACAAAGCATTTCTGGGGTGGAAAATGTGTCTCCTGAGCTCTCTCCACTCCCAAAGGCTGGGTGGGAGAAATGCCTTTTCAGTATTAAGGGAAGTGGATGTGGTGTCATTAGTTGTTTAGGTCAAGAGTTGCTCTACTCAAGCCACACCTTTATGGTAGGTGAGTCTGAATAAGATGGTCAGGGTGGTCCTTTTTTGGCCTTCATGGTACAGGAGAATCTTGCAAATCATTTGCATAGAACACTATCAGCGGGTATGCTTTCATTTCTGAAGGCATTGTGTAAATTGTATAAAATCATATGCTGACTTACAAATGATGAAAGTATTAGGCCCATCTTCTACTGTGCTGATACAATGGAGGAATTAATTTTAAAAAAGTAATTCTGGTAAGTAAGCTGAAAGAGCCCTAGAAAGTGCCTGCTATTTCAGACAGCACAGGAAAGTCACTAATTGCTTTAAACTAACTTCACTGAAGTGCAGAGCAAGGGTACAGATAACACAAAAATGTATTAGTTGCTTTTGTTGCAATATAAAAGACTGCAGCAGGGGATTAGTTTTTTTCTGTTCAGCAAAGGAGGGGACTGTGTTTCTCACACACTCTTCTTCTTTCGCTGTAGTTCAAAAATCTCAAGATACTACAATTTGGCAGTGTCAGCAGTGTAGTTTGAGATCACACGGAGTGGCACAGCACTGCCCCACAGAATGCTGTCCCAACGCCCTTTCAAGGCTGCCGCTTGCGAGCGCGATGTACGCTGAGAACATTTTTATGGGAACATTCAGGCAAACAAACACAGATGGCTGCAATTGCCCTCCCTCCTCCCCTTCCCCGGTGGGTAATCGGCGCTAGTATTGAATTACATAATTATTGGGGGTAATACTGTATTATCAGGTCAGGCAAGTTCTCTTCGTGAAGGTTCACCTGGTAAGTACTGCATGGTGATAGATGAGTTTTGTGTTACTTCACATTACTTGGGACTGGTGCCAACCAAATCACCTCCTGACTTGTGTACCAGGTAGTCAGTCACACCCAGGCTATCTAAAGCTGTGCTTGCCCGGGCCAGTCTTCTGTAAAAACAGCTGGGAATCATGCCATATCAGCCGTGTTCCCGGGGAATGGCAGATGAAAGCGGCTAGAAAAGTTCAGCCGCGCTTTGAGTGCGCGATGGTACTTCTGGCGCTAGCAGGGAAAAAAGAGCGAGGGCCGGGAGGAGGCTGGGAGACGAGCGGGCGAGCCTGCAGAGCAGCCGCGGTCACAGCACAGCGGTTGGCTTTCAGCTGGGGCAGGGGTGGAAAGTGGGATGGTTCCCACAGCATCTCCCGGCTTCGGAAACCTCTCCCCTTCCAGCACCGCGTGCGCCACGCTGGCTCCGAGGGTACGGTCGGATGTTAGCTTGGGAAACAGCTGTGGTGGTTTAACAAGTTACTGCTTGATCAGCTATTTGTTCCTGCTCCCCTCTGCTGAGGTGCAGTAAGCGAATCCGTGGGCTCTTTCAGGCTGCTGCAGGGTGGAGGGAAACAGGCTTTGCTTCAAGTGTTTGCAGGTACGGGCAGCTGCCGTGTCTGAGTCGTGGGGGCAGAGATAAAGAGTTAAGGGGCAGCAACTTTTTAAGCAGAGACAGCTGTCTCCTAAACGAATGTCTGACTGTGCCATAAAAGACACTCAACACCATTAAACATTGGGCTGTCAGCAATAATTACAGAATGTGTTCACACTGTTTAAAAAAGCAAAAACTACAGAGAGGAAGAGAAGTGACATGAAAATTTAAATGTGAAGAAACTAAATAACTACACTTGGAAAAATAAAGTGTTGCTTATGTGACTAGAGAGTGTTGTTTCAAAAAACCACAACTTCAGAGCAAATTTTGCCAGTGAATCTTTCATGTAGGAAGTGAGAGTGATGAAGAGAAAAAATGCTTGGCCCTTTTGCAGTTTGCCCCTTTCTTTCTCTCTCTTGGTCTTGAAAGATAGGCGATCTCCACTGCAGTTTTTTAATGCTGATAGTTTAATGCACATGAATAAATGTAGCCTCATCTGTCCACTTCAGTGTGCATACTAGAAGTTGCAAGGTACATCTGAACAGTGGAAGCTAAAGAGTCTGAATCCATCAGTGATCTTCCAGTCAACACCTGCCATAGAAAAGTCACACTTTAGATGTGTTTTTATACCTATGGTCATCCCAAATAATGTCTCCAAGGCCTCCCAGTCAAAATAAATGTGGATTCTTGAGTGGCTTGTGCTAGATGTTTACTTTCATTGCAAAGTCAGCTCTGAATTTCTTCGTCCTTGTCATTTTGCCCTGACTGTGTAACTGCATCAATGGGAAGGTGTGATTGTAAGGCACTTGCAGTGGACACAGGAGGGGGTGTAGTGCTGCAAATGTATACTGATTAAATGATTAGGTTTAAAACTGCTTCTGTCTCTCCAAAAACAGTTATAATGCTCTACAGCATTCTAGTACAGATAATAGTAAAAAAATCCACCCACATTCCCAAACACGTGTGCAAAATATTATAGAAGGGCTATCCATATCCTTTGGTTTGCTTGCTGAAGTAGAAGCACTTAGAAACACTTTTTGAGTATTGAATTCTTGTGTTTTTGTCAACCTTTTGTGGAGCCATTTGGAACCATCTGTGGCTGTGCATCTTGCCCAGCACCCTGGTGTTGGCACCTCTGTCACTGGCTGACACGTTCCAGCTGGTTTTTAACACATTCACATGCACTTCAAGCAGACACCAGATACTCACTTTGGCTGCACTGTGCCAGGTGCCAGCACCAGGTATCCACTCTCTCTGTACAGAACACACCTGGAGCAGAGCAGCCATGCATTGGCAGGACTGACAGTGCAAGCTGTTACAAATGCTTCTGGCGTTAAATGCTACGTGGGTACCCGCCTATGCCTGCCAGTGCCCTGCAGCCTCACATCATATCTTGCAAATAGTGTGCAGACTCTCTGAAGACTCTCTCAGAAGGACTCTTGCCTTCCTCTATGTGCAGCAGCAAGGATTTGGGAATAATTTCTTACTGCTCTTTGGAGCAGGATGTCTTCACTGGGCAATATGACTGACGGCTTCATGCAATAGTCTAGAAAGTGGTAAATCAGTTCATTAACCCATTTACAAAATTAATACACTACACAGGGAGCTGAACAAAACTTGGCAGTATGCTCTGCCTCTATCCTCTTTGCACCTGAGGAACTGCTGAGTGACAAAGTAAGCAGCCTTCACTCTGCCCTTAGCGGGATACAATGGCCTTGGCCCTCACCAGAATCTGCAGTGCAAGCCTTGCTTAGTAAGTCAGCACTTGTGAATTTTTGTGCCTAGGATGTCTAGCTGCAGGAAGATTTTACTTTATGGAACTGGAGCATCATGTAGAAGTAGGTTGATCTTCCTGACCTAATAACACAGGTCCTGGAACTGAGGGTTATGTAGGGTCAGTCCTCCTGGTAGTTCCAGCCAGAACAGAGAGGTACAAGAGGTAAAATATGTTGTTAATTCTCAAGTATTTCATCTGCTTTCTTCTGTGTTAATGCATCATAGGAAACCCCATGTTTCACAACTGCCATCATCAGTTTCTTGTGCAGGGTGGCTGGTTAAAATGTGGACCTGGAAAAGCACAATACCCCTTTAGTGCTTGGTAGGCTCCTCTGCCAGCACTGACGGTAAAGGATATGGCTTTCCTGCTGACTTCAGCGAGAGGTAGGGCTGTTGGAACAGTTTTCCCTGGCTGTGCTTTAGTCATATGCACTTCCACATGCGGCAGGGTTAAAAGATTCATCGCCCTTCCTGACTCTGCTTCACCATAGTGTTTGAGAGCAGTGGTGGAGGGCAACGAGGGAAAAAGGAAGACATTAATACACAACGAGAAGCTGAAACCAAAAGGCCAGCCCGTGCTGCATGTTCCCACTTCTCGGCAACTGTGAGTCACACGCGTTAAACACATTTGTGCGCCGGTTGTGTGAGCTGTCCCTAGAATGCTTCAAACTTTTTATAGCTGCTCCCACTTGCTGCAGTGTCACCTGCTGGTGAGATCAAAGCACTCAATAGCACGCTCCCCCGCTCCGTGCTCAACAAAGTCACCGGAGCCCTTGAAAACTCCTACAGATGTTTCCTCTCTGAAGACAAAAGGATATTTTTCTCCCCTCCCTTCCTCCTTCACACCAAAGAACAAATCCTATGCCTGGCTGAGTTTGTACCACCTCAGATTAATTGGCACTAATGCAAATGTTCGTGGCTGTGTGTGGGATGTTGCTGAGAGCATAATGGTTGTCGTATTTGCTTGCATGTGGTTACTCCACTTCAGCTGTGTAATTCATTGCTTTATAAAGTGCCTTACAATGCGCTACAGCACAGGAAGCTAATCATATGCCGTGGCAGACAATACAGCAGAGATTCAGAGTTGTTGTAGGTCTCCTAAGGCCTGTGCCCTGAAGTCCCCAGTCCTTTTTCATCAAAAGTCCCCCTCAAGTGAGTGTCTATTTTGCCACCTGGAACAAACTCTTAGAACTGCCAGAACGTCTGGAGCTTTTCTGCTGGCTCCTCGTGGGATTCCCTTTCATTCCTTTTCAGTCTAATTCCTCTTCCCTTCACTCCCACCCTGAGTTTCTCTCCCTCTTTTTAGGCATCTTATTGGCAGTGTACTCCAGGCATAGCAGTATGAAGGTTGTACAAGAGTTTCCATTCTAAGGGGGTTATTTTGAGTTGCTTATGTTTTTGGCTGCAATTTTAAGCATTTGATATCAAGCCCAGAAGCAATTTTTTAATTGGAAAGTGTAAGCTGAGATAGGTACAAGAACAAAGATCTCTTAAAAAACAATACTTCCAACTGTGTAATTTTAACAGTTCTCATAGATGCGGGGATGGATTGGTATTTGGTTCTGCAGTATCTTTCGCTTCTTCTTGTGCCCTTGAGTGTTACTGGCTGGTAGTCACAGGGTGTTTTTTTGTGAACTCGGACTCTGCTCTCTAGGTACCAATCTATGCTGCTACCAAGATCTCATCTCTAGCTTCCTTTGGAGAGGAAATCTCTCTCTCTCTCTTTGACCCATAAAGCATGGATGAAGAAAGGTGAGCTCCTCTGCTAGACAGTGACAATCGAAAAGCAAGCATAGGAGGAAGCAGTGAATTTGCCCAGTTGGTTGCACAAGTTTTTGCCTTGGTCTAGTTTGCTGGCCTAGCAGAAGCTGAACCATGTAGAAGTTCATAATTTAATTTATTTTCTAAAAATGCACAAAATTCTATTAGAAACCCTACATGACAAGACTATCAAATTGCAAACACTCAAAGGCTAAGGAAATGACAAAATTGAGCTGCCTACCCAGCCTTAATTCTGTTTCTTCGCTTGTATAGTTACAATAAAGTTTAATTAGATTGTCGCATATTATTTTGGGGAGCTGCTGGAGCTGGTCTCCCGCCTCATTCATTTTGCATGCTAATGCAGTGCAAGGCAGTTTTTCTTGAAACACTGAGGGCTGGAGTTTCTCGTTTACTGCAGGGGCTGTATGATGTGTCATAAATAAGATTGGTGTTCATAGAAGGCAGGAGCTGTGAATGTAGAATGATAATGAAGAGTTTGGATAGTGCCAGAGTAACCACTTACTCCTTCACCCTGCCAGCCACCCACTGCTATTCCAGTCCATCCAGTCCACAGCTGAGGACACCAAACTGATACTCCCATACTGGCTGCCTCCCCAGCAAACTTACATATTCCCATGCTCCAGTTTCCTGGGAACCATTCAGGAGAAGATGTCAGGATGTTATGTGCCCTAATTCAGAGACCAATCCTGAGGGACAAACTGACCCTCTTACGTGTCCTGTGGTAAATGACTGCTGTGGGAATGACAACGACTCCACATCTCACTGGGTCTTTTGCCTTAAAAATTAGAATCTTTCTGTGTGGTTATTCATAGAGAAGTTTCCTCATAGATAAACACTCTAAGGACAAGTTCTCTTTTCATTTTCAGGCAGTGGTAAATCAGTGAAAATTAGTTTCATGCAATAGAGTTAATTCATATTCAGGCAGTCATTACTGTTCCCAACAAACCAAATGTTTTTGACCATTTATTTGAGGGATCAGCTATCTGTCTTCCCTGTTTGTATTTAAGGGTGGCCATTCCACTTCTGATAAAGATTGTGTATTTCCTCCTAGATGTTTTTTTCTATTTATTTCTGATTGGTTGTAAGTGCTGGAGTGAGTTTTCCTTTTAGCTACAAATGCTACTCTTTGAAATTGAAGTGCATGGCAGTAGAACTTAAGTGTAATGACAAAAGGCAGTCTCTGTTCCTGTAATTTCACTTGCCTCTTTCTCATGTTCTTCTGCAACTGTAGCAAAATGCTGAATAGCTTTAGTATTTAATCTTCAGAAAGCTAGGAAATATAGCCAAGGACAGAGCCACACTGAAATGAGAAAGGGCTCCCAGAGCACTGAGAAATGTTCCACTTCTTTTAGGTTCAACCAGCCCTTTTCTGTTTGTTGCTTCAACTAATGTAAATTATTAGAGTTCAAGTAGATTTAATATTTATCATCCAAGACAGGAAGGGTCAGCCCTCCTTTCTTCTACATTCCCTCTACTGGAAAAGTGTAATTTCAGTAAAATGTCAGCATTTGTGATTTAAATACATTTCAGCAAGAAGACTTGCAAATTCGTATTTCTTCTGTCCCTCCCCCAAAAGTGTGTCAAATTTTTTATCTCTAAAATAGTAGAATCTAAGGAGTAAAGCAAGATGACTTCAGTTGCTACATAACAAGGCTTAAAATCTGTTTCCTTTTTCAAAGCTCTTAAGGTTCTTCAGAGTTTTAGGACTAATTGCTGTATAAAGTATATCACATTACTGATGGTGACCTGTCAGTGTCCAGCAGGATCCCTCCATGAGATCTCCTTTTCAAGATGACATCTCCACATGAAATAATTTACTTGTTCATTATTATTTGGAGATGTCACTGTTTGCACTGAAAGGATGTATGCATCCCATTGTGCCACACATTGAGCATCATGATTTCCTATGATCTTACCTTATTTCAGGAATAAATAAAAACTATTAGGAACTTGTAAAGCTAGGTGTGATGTCAGTGTAAGAGCCAATCTTACCCTTGACTTCATTTGCTTCCAGAAAACCCAGTCTTGGACTGTTCTGGGACATGATGGATTGTCATGCTGACGTTTCATGGTAGCAACACCAGTTCCTACAGAATACAAGACTTTAATTAGAGAACTACCCCATGTGGTTACAGATATTGCAGTCTTCACAGAGCAGGTGCAGCACTACTTTACCAGTTGTCAATTAGTATTTTGAAAAACAATTCTATGCTATTCCACCCATTTTTTCAGGCCTCATCTCTTCAGAATCATCAGGCACTTGATTTCCTTTAGGTCTATTCATCAGGTTTTAGAATATATAGGGTGTTCTGGATATCCATGCATCCATCTACAGCTTTTTGATGGCATCTTTTGGTTGCTTTCACATGCTTTTGTTGTGAAGGCTTTGTCCTAGTGTTCATTCCTCTTAGTCCTGGCATCACAGAGGATTGCAGGATCTTTCCTGACCACCTTTCCTCATGTTTGCTTTTCATGCGTTAGTCCCAGATGGACAGGTCCTCTAGGGCTCTTCATTTACACTCCCTCTGGGACAGCAGAAGTTCATCCTTCAGTACCTAAAGGGGGTCTACAAGAGAGCTGGTGAGATATTTTTTACAAGGGCATGTAGTAATATGACAAGGGGGAATGGCTTTTAGCTGAAAGAGGGCAGGTTTAGATTAGATGTTAGGAAGAAATTCTTTGTTGTGGAGTTGGTGAGGCACTGGAACGGGTTGTTCAGGAGAGTTGTGGATGCCCCACATCCACAACTGAAGTGTTCAAGGCCAGGCTGAATGGGGCTTTGAGCAACCTGATCTAGTGGGTGGCACGTTTTTGTCGTGTTCACTGTATCTCGCTCCTTTGAGATGTAGTGTCTAACCTGTAGTCTGTCCCCTCATGCTGGGCCTTGCAGGCAGCTACTGGAGAATAAAGGAAGGGGTCTTCAAGAACATTTGGCATGATGAAGGAGGTTGTCACAAAATAAGGGGCTCCACTGGTAAACAGAGTGACAGACTAATCTTGCAGATGATCATGCTAGATGTTCTACTGGTTACGATCTAACACTATGGCCTTCTCACCCATTGAATGATTTGATAAGCAAGAGGATTTGTGGAATGTTGTGCATGGGGAGACAAGAAATCTGAGATGTCTGTCCAAGCTAAAGTCCTTGAGTCATTTTGACTCATTCTGTATTTTAATTTTGCTTGAACACTTCAGCCGCTCTCAGCCATTTCACTCTCATTTTGGAGCCCCTCTCTGCTTCTCCCACAAAGGTCCATTGCTGTCATGTTTGTGTTTCCAGGTCTGCAGAGGAAGCCATTACCTTAAAATACAAACAAAGCAGATGTTTTCTTCTGCTAGACCTCATACTGTAAGGAAACTCCAGAGATGCAAATAAATAAATATGACAGTATGTGTGCATCAGTCCGTCTGTGATCAGTCACAGCTTGCTGAGGGAAGGCTGTGCGTGAGGGAGAACTGGCTGCACTCAGTGCCACAGCTGGGCTCACCAACTTGTGCCTGCAGGGGCAGCACAAGGGAAAGAATTAAAATCAATTGCAGGCAACATCTTATACTTCCTTTTTAACCCGCTGCAGCTGGGGAAGCTAGGGAAGGGAGCCAGTGAGTGGAATTAGGAGGTGCACACAGACAACTGCAGGATACAGGAGCAAACAGGGGGAAGGGGAGGCTTTAGTTAAGGGTTGAGGGAAGCAGCAAAGGGCTATGGGTTTATTCCTGGTTGGAGTCACAGATTGAGAACACTGCTGTTGTGATCAATGGAGAAGAGCAGTCTTCTGTCTCCTCCTAAGTGTTGTTTGGAGAAAGTGAAGGGGATGCAGAGAGGCACAGCGTGATGGGGAGGAGGCTCTGGTAATAGGAGAGGATCTGGGAAAGACATGATGCTTGGAGGCAGCTGAAGATGAGCTGTTTTGCAAGCTGGCTGCTCTAGTACAGTGAGACAGAGGGAAGAGTTGTCAGCAGTTGATGTACATGGCTCATTCAAAAGCTCGATTGTACTCTTCATGTTGTTTACCAGTACAAGTGGTCCAAAGCTCTGCTTTCTTAAGACTGCACTCATTTGAGCTGTAAGAAAAGAAAGAATAAAACCAGTCATATGAAGACTTTAAGTTGCAATGCATGTATCCAATGGCTAAAAAAAAATGTACTGCAAATTATAGCAATGAATTTATGAAGAGTATGGCACTTTATGGCTACAAAAGGGAAGTCCCCTTTCTCCCTGTTCCTTCACATTTTCCCCTTAAAATCATGTATAGGATCATTATGGGTATCTGTTAAATAAAGGGTAACCCTTTGCTTATTACTGGCTGGGGAGCATGGCTGTTCCACTTGAGGAGCTGTTAGGTGTGTACTGTTCTTGTAGCTGCAAATGGAAAATGTTACTGTGACTGCAAATTAACTGGTATCGCCAAACACTTAGCAAGTTTCCATGTTGGGCACTGTCTTCCAGGACTAGGTAATTTTTCCACTAAACTGTGTGTGCAGGGCTGGGTAGACAGTAGAAGTTCACACAGCTTGTGTAGTGGTTAAAACACCGCCCCCCCCCCAAAATACAATCTGAGTTTAATTTTCTCATTACATGATGTGTGTGAGCACAGACTCTAAAAGTCCTGTAGGTTAGGTGTTATGCATATCTGACCTAAGAAGTTAACCAAAGTTCATGGTACTGCTGCTCTTTTGCTAGAAGAGATGGATGAGGCAATCAGGTGATCTGAGTGAAATCTTGTATTATGACAAAGAATGCATGAGGAACTGCTCCCTTGAACCCGTGGGGAATCTGACAGAAGATAATCTCTTTACACACAGGGTCAGGTCTCTCTGCCCCAGCCCCTGCTCATCCAGATACTTATTCTTCCCTGTTTTGTGACAATAGTGACAAGGCCTTTTTTTTGTCTTCTTCCTCAGCTTTTCTGGTCTTGCTGTTTCTGTCACGCACCAACCCTCACAATATAATTGCCTGTGAAACCTCTCTGTCCACATGTGTCTTTGTTTTGGGAGATGGCACGTAGTTATGTTTGGGGTGGAGATCATTATTGTTTCAAACATCTGGCTTCATAAAGAACCTTAATGGCTTCTCTGAATTTATTCTGAATGAAAGGAAGAAGTGTTACGCCTACCATCTTCCACTAGCTTTTACCCAACTTGTAGCCAAAAAGTGACTGGAAGCCACATAAGCTGTCAGGCTGCTTATTAAAGATATCAGGAGAGGACTATTAAACCCCCCTACTCGGAGGGGGACTTATGTTGACTCACCTATATAGAAACTTTTGTTGCAGTGTTGGAAAGGCAAAGTGCAAGAAATTTCTTGTCTTTCAGAAAGGAGTAGACTGCTTAGATGGAGGAGCAAAGGGAAATTTCCCTCAAGGCAATGGCAAGGATTGCCTTGAAAGGGATGTGTTGCTGTGACCTTGAGTGCACCCCTCCCTGACAGCCAGCTGTGGGCACAGGGCTTGTAGGAAGTGGTCAGTGCCATTCCTCCAGATCCACAGAGGTTTCAGGCAGGATCATACCTCATGGTGGCTTGACCTCTCCCTGTGCACCATGGGGTCATGTGTAAATCAAATTCTTTGCTCTGATAGGTGATGACTTTGTGTGGTATGAATCAATATATGTCCTGGAAGAGCAACTTTGAAATACATATCTCTTTAATGTGTGTGCAGATGGGGAATTATATCATGTAAATGCTAATTTACACACATTGGAGACACAAGTGAGTAGTTAGTTCATCCCCTGACACCAGAGGAGAGTCCTGGATAAAAAGTACATGAGCCATTAAAAAGATATAACACTTAACCTTAGCTGGTGGTGCATGTGAGAATGACACCATTACTGCTTTGGTGGTGGTGGAAGAACAAATGTTCAGTGGTGCTTCTGGAGGTTTGTGATACAGTGCTAACAGGGTGTGAGCAATGGCTACCTTGTACCTCAGCCATGGGAGCCCTTTTGCTGGTTGGAAATTAAAGAATAGGAAACCCAGAAAAGCTGCTGTGATTATAGTTGACTAAACTGTGATAAAAAATTATGTTTGTGGGCTGCCATAGCCCTGCTTCTTATTTCCTTGCTGTGAGCCAGTGGTATGCTCCCCTGCAGAGCCTTAATTTCTCCTTTTATGTATGGAGGGTCTTAGTGGTTTCTGGAAGCTGCTCCTTCCAAAGTCAGACTGAGGCAGTGGAAGAGAGCTGCTCAGCTACATACTATAGAAGTGCAGTACACATGACATCATACAGCAAGGTTCCTGATGGGAAACAGGAGAAGTGGGGGTCCATTGACAGGAAAAGTGGGTAATGTGTACCCAACCCTCTTTTTCTGTAAAAGCTAAAATTAGCTACTCTACAGCTGCTGTTGAAGGCGTGGAAGACTTGAATTGACCAGTGATGAGAAAACAGGGTGAAGTCACAGTGAATTTAGTCCTCAAGTGTGGCAACTGCGTTTGAGGTGAAAAAAATTGTAGCATAAATGATACCCTTATCACTTCAGTGTGAGGGATGAGTACACCACAGTCAAAGAGAATACAGCAGTTTTAGCCTCTTCTCACTGCTGCCCTAAATGTAAACAGGGCATCACCAAGATAGACAACACTTCTGATTTTGTCAAATCACTTGATAAAAACATTGATACAGCCATGGATGAACATATAATACCCTCCCTCAGACATTTTCCTGTGATGTGGAGTTACTGGCTGGGTTGTAATTCAGAAGTGAGCCATTCACTTATGAATATGCAAGTGTTCATGTGTGTTCCTGCATTAAGCTCTCTGTGCATCAGGTTTATGAATCTAGTGGTCTTCTCAAAAGAATCACCTCATCAGATGAAGCAAATTGAAAAAGCACCCTCAGCTTTGCAATAATTGCTGTGAACATTGGTTTTCCTATTTAAATTAATCTTCGGTTGTGTTTTATTTTGTCCATAGTACAACAGAGACAAATTCTGCAATTAAACCGGAATAGTTCATTACAGGTGACACTAATAATTGAACAGAGACATTGGAAAATATCTCTTCTCCTTTACATAAAGTGTGCATGATTGTAAGAAAGTTATACTGGATATAAAAAGTCACATTATAGTAAAGGAAGTGCAAGAATCCGTAATCTGGATGATGGGAAAATGTTGCTGGCAGGAACAAAGGGCATTTTACAGTCCCAGGCTCTAATGAATGATGATAAAGGATAGAAACTGAAAAAGAAGCTTGTGAACCTATGGCAGTGAGATATTAGGCCAAGAGGGACATACAGGGACATTTAATCCTATGCCTGAGTCCCCAAAAAGCTGAGGAATATTTATTGTTAGTGCACTTATATCTAAACTTCAGTATTTCTTTCTGAACCCTTTCCTGGAAATTAATATCTGAGAGCAGGACCACATTAATTTTGCAATCCAGAAGTACATGGTACCTTTGTTCTAATACACATAACTTCCATACAGCTGGAAAGACATGAGGGACAAAGAGACTACCATAGGGAGGGGAGGCAGAGTATTCTTGTGGTCAAGGGTTAAAATACCTTTCCCACTAAAGCTAGGATTCAACATTCAGGCCACATTTACATTAAGAAATAAAACATAGAGTTCTTTCTCCAATTTAAAGTTACCACTGCTCTTGCTCTGCCCTGCTATGAACTTTCAAAAGTTACCCCACTAATACCCCAGTAAGAAGAAGAAAAAATAACTTGTGTATTTTGCCCAAAGTTTGAAGTGCCCACATTACAATAAAACACCAGAACCCAAAACCCAACCAAACCAAAAAACCCACCCACCTGTCCACCCACCCAAACAAACAAAAAAAGGAAAGAAGGGATTACATCAGCAAAAATGCTGGTCTGGGTAATATTTTCACAAGTGCCCAGCTGGGATGCCAGAAGCCCAGTTACAGCTCCCCTGCTTTTGAAGGTGTGATGTTTTGCAACAGTCTGTCCTCAAGGTATTCCACTGATGGGAGCTGCAGCTGCACAGTGCAAATGAAGGCCTGTGTAATTTATTTCTTTCCTCCTAATAACAGCTGCAACCCCAAATTTACCCACAATTACTTTTTTCCCACTGAAGACACAGAGCTTTTTAATGCACTGCTGTGCAAATACTTTCACTGGAAGTGTCAGGGATTTGGAAGCAGCTTTGACCTTGGCCACCATTTTGGGGGACATGGGCAAGCTATTTCCCTTGCATTTGTGCAGCTCTCTTTAAGGGACATTGCAGTTATTTGCTTCTCAAAGATGTAATGAGGTGTAACTAGTGTATACCTGGGTAAGTATTTGGAGAGAAAAGGCTTCATGTAAATGTAATTTTAAAAATATTGTTATAGTGACCTTCAGAACAACTGAAATATGGTGAATTTGATATAAACTAAAATGAAAAATTAGAGCAGTAATTCACGGCTATGGCTTTCTGCTGGTTCAGTACTTAGTGGAGAGAAGAGTCAGCATCTTACTATTGTTGACTTCAATTTTAAACAGATTTCGAAAGAAAGTCAGGTGGTAGAATCTTCTGATCTGCTTTATACATTTACCCTTGTGTACAACTAATTGCAGATTTTGGAATTCATTTTCCTGACCCAGAGTTTTGCAATGGCAGATCTCAAAAGTGCTACACAAAGTTCATGGCTCTTATTCTGCAGATCAAGCAACTATCTTGGCTTTAAATGCAGAATCACTTGGGAATTCAGAGTGTGATGACTGGGGAGAGAGCTCCTGATTCCTGAATCCCAGAGGAGTTCTCCCAGGAGATTGCTTTGCCCCTCTGAACAGGAATTTGAAGAACTCCCCAATTAGCATTTGCCTGAGCCCTGCTTCTTGCTCTTTTTATACTTCCTTACAAGTGTTAATTTTGGTAACATTGTTCAATGATATCTTAAAAATATCTTCAGCACTGGAGGCATTTTTCCCTTCACTGTTTTGTTGTTTTTTTCAAGCACTTGCAATGAGCCCTCTCTTCCTGAGATAACAGCCTCACTAAGGTCTAGTAGTTCACTTCCTAAATATTATATCCCTTTTAAAAAACACACCAAAAAGAATATGAAATGCCACATATAAAACAATATTTTAGAATATAAAGAAGCTTGCTTGGATTAGTATTCCATCATAACATGATTATTTCTCTCAAAACCAGTGCTACTTATGTTGTTTCCTGTTTGAAATATCCTGTTTTGCATTTTTTTAAATTTATGAAATAATTGGTTTTGCACAGCAATCTACAGCAAAAGTATTCAGAGACCCTTGTGCATTTCTGCCTGATCTGCTACGTTTCTTCTCTCCAAAAGAAAAAGACCTTGGATGTTTTAGATATGGCACTCAGCATCCTTCAAAAGACAAACATAAAAATTAGCTCTGATGTGATATAACTAAAATGCTGATGATTCAATTTTTAGCTTTTCAGGGTTGATGATAGCTGAAATAAACCAGTTACACAACTGGAGCTTCTTTCAGCAACACATTTAAGCATATGCTTAAATTTGGGCATGTATATAAGGTCTGAGTTTTTTAATATTTTCCTAAATTAGATCTTTATTTTCCTGGGGGTATGTATACAAGAGATAGCCCTCAGCAATAGAGGTATTTCTCTGAGCAATATCAGGGCAAAGGGAATGCGAGTCTAAAGTTTAGGGGGAGAGCCTCTGACTTCCACTTTCTTGAGGTTTTGCCTTAGGCATAACTTTGCTTCAGAGGGTTGAATCCTCTTCACTCTGGCTTCTCTTGTTTGATTTGGAAGATGTAGCTATGTATTTCCTTAAGTCCTGATTAATGTGGAGAAACATTCTTTTCGTGCTCGTAAAAAACAGATGCATCCCAGCCAGGCCCAGAACATATGTGACTGGTTCCATCCTCTTTACAACATATTGCTGTGTGAAGTAAGGAACATGCGACAATCATCACTTTCCAGTCTCCGGAGTGATGCCAGATAGAAGGCACCCATCCATTTTTTTTCCCCTCATCCTTTTTATAGTCCTTAATCTCCCATACTGATTAAATTTGAATAGCCATTTTGTTGCCAATTCTGTTAGCTATGATCATGCCTTATTATTCTATTAAATGAAGTTAAATGGAAGTAGGAGGATCAGGCCCTTTGCTTGCCAGTTGCTGGCTTGCAGGTTGAAATGGTTCACCGTTCCCTTTCTTCTATTGTTGTTAATAAATAAGATGTGCAATTCTTTCATTGAATTCATTTCTGATCTTGAGGTTTAATTGTGTTGACATTCTAAGAATCCAGAGTGAATTAGTCATTTTGTGGTGCCAAAGCTCACTGTGCATAGGAGACTGCTACTAGTGATGTGAAAATAAGAATACCACAACAAACCAGGCAGTAAAATTTTTATGCCTTTTTTTGGAAGCTTTTTTTATTGTTGTTGTTTTACTGTTGACTGCAAGTGATCATATCCTTGACTGCGCAGAAGAATGGACTCAGGTGTTCTCACATGAAAGAATCTCTCTAGAAAAATTCGCGCTTTTTCTGTTTAGTTTTGCTTTTCCTGTTTCTCTTTGTTCAAACAGAACCACACTTTAAAAAGCTTTGGACACACAGCTGGACATACATAAAAACCACACCTGATTTGCATTTGTGATTTACCTTTGTCAATCATATTGTTATTTGAACATAGAGTTGTTCAATTTACATATGCACATATAGAGAGAGCTCTGGTTCTGTACCTTTAAAATAAGCAGGAGCTTTGCCATTAAATTTGGGGAGTATCAGATAAAATCCTGTATGTACAGATTAGACATCCAGATTCTCGTGTCTTTCGTGTCCAGTGATCTTGAAAATACAGACTCAATTAGGACACATTGGGCAGCTGGACACATTATCCACTATTTGTCCCTGAGCGAGCAGTCATTCTCTTACTGCAGGAGAAAGTGTCTAAATCTGGCTCAATGACAAAAAAGAAAGAAAGAAATCCTTACTTTTCTTCTCTTGGAATGAGTGAATCAATTCAGTAAGCTGAAAATACATTGAAAGTTGAGAGAATTTAGGTTTGCATTATAGGTATAGGATCTGACTTTGAAGAGTCTGTTCTTTATTTCCCTCTCTTTCTTCCTGATTTATTTACTGACTCCCAGGCAAACTTGTTTGCCATGTGGTGCAAATTGAATTGAAACTGCTGAATTTCTCGAACTGCTTAGGGTACCTACTGTCAGAAAATCTGCACAAGTTTTAGAATTAGCAGACACACAAAATGTTTATCTCACTTGTTAGCTTGGTAAAAGCCCACTGACTTTCTGAAATCACAGCAGCGAGCTGTAAATGATGTGTGAAATGAAAAGGCTTTGCTCACCCAGCGAAGACAGAGCAAACATTGAGGAAGCTGTGCCATTGGACTGGGCTTGGTGGAAGGGAGGGAAACAGCTGTGATACAAGAAGAATTAAGCCCAGAATATACTGGCAAAGACAGGAAATAAATCAAGTTTGATGTAATTTTCCTATGCAGTTTTTTTTTCTTTTCTGTCTTGCTCTGTTTCTTTTTTTGTGTAGAGACTGCAAAGCTGAGTGGTTCTGGTTTGTGTGACTTGCATGAAGTTTTAAATTTGAAGTGATCATTGATTTGTGCATTATGTTCCAGTATGTTCTACTGCACCAGGCATTCTGTTTTGTTTCTGTCCACGTCTACGTGTTTTACGGGGAAACAGCTTTAGCAGGGAGTCTGTGATAGAAAACTGGCTTGGAAAATGAGTGCCAGTTCAAGGGCAGAATCATCTGTCTTTTCTGCCTTCACCCTTCTGATGATCTGGGAAGGAAAGGGGAGCACATGGGGGTTAGAAAACTGAATGACACACTTAGAGGTTAGACAGAGGCATAGATTTTAAAGAGTTTGCCCTTGCAGAGGAATCAGATGCTGAATCTGTTCTGGCTATTGCCACGCTAATGGGAAAAGAAGGAGAAAGGGATAAGTTGAGAACCATAGGATCTCCTCATCAGTGGGTGCTAGTGGGTGCCAGCAGGCATCTTGGCTCTCCTCAGGTTTACTCTGTTTCCATACTATCTGCCATCCCTACCCCCCATACTTGTTGGCTTAACCCCATTAAACACATGGCCCTGTGCAAGCTGGAATGAGTAGACACAGACCATTATGTGACTGCTCGGTTTGAACACTGAATCAGGGGCATGTGAATATGTAACTTGGGTGGTAGCTGGGGATTGATGTTGTGCAAGCATGCTAGCACAGCTTCTGGATGGGATCTAGCTTGCACTGTCCAGATCCAAGTGTGAGGAGAGCAGGTGTGTCGTTGTCTGCCCATGTAAATCTACTTTAAATACTGCATTGCCAGGCAGTATTTGATTGAAACCCCATTGTGCAAAGATGCTAAATACCTGTCTCTGTCCCAGGATCCAGGCTTTGAATTAGAGCTTTTTGTTATAACAACTTGTATTTCCAAAAAGCCGAGATGCTGTGTTGCGACAGCTCCTAACAGCACAGTTTACAATTTTTTTTTTGCTGTATTTTGGCTTGTTACTGTAAAATACTGTGACAGATGGAGCATCATCTGTCAACCATTCCTATCTGACACAGAGTAGAAATTATTGCTGTGATGAAATTATTGATCTTGTATCTTTACATTTAGGAGCAAGGAGGATCTTATACTCAACTGAATAAAATCAAAAACAGTTTAGTTTAGGATCCAAGAGGGATTTTACTCTAGGAAGACCCTTAGTGACTGGAGGTGGAAGATTTTAGTCTTGGCAGACGCAGCTACATAAAAGCTAATTTCTCATAGCTGTCTTATTGCTTTCTATGATATGTCAACACTAGTATGGAACACTAGCATGGATTTATCCATGAGTCTTTCGTGTGTAGTTTTTCAGGCAAAGAAGAAGTAAAGAAAATTCAGATTTTTTTTTTTTGGGGGGGGGCGATATGTGTGTGTTTAGTGCATTCTTAGCTGGGAGCCAACACACTTCTCTGTGTAAGATCTGAGAGCAAGTGGATAGCTTGACTAGCGGGACTTGCAATCAGGAGAACCATGGGAGACAAAGGCATCAAAGGCATCATGAAAAACAATTAACAAAAAAGATTTGGTTTTCCAAGAATTTGCTGGCACAGATACTGACATGGCACTAACATGGCCTAATGTGGCAGTAATTATAGTGTTAATGCCATCTTATTAGTTCTTAAACCCAGGATGCCTTCTCATTTTAATGACCAGTGTCTTTTATCACTGATTTGCTACATCATTTGCTAATACTCTTGATTTAAGTAGTTATGCTGGAGAAACAAGGAAGGGCTGAAATGAAATTATAAGAAGGAAAGAAATTTGAGGATGTGGCTCTTACCAGTGATGGTCTTTGTGCCTAAATATGCCTCCTGAGACTGACCCTAATACTGGAGAGGAAAGCTTATCTGCGTGCAGATTGAGGCAGCCAATGTCAGACAGCAGGTAAAAGGTCTTGTTGGTACTGTCCTGAAACTGTTAGGAACTGAGTGGGAAGTCTGTTCTCCATGAGTTTTTGTTCCATTAAAGCTACTCTGCTGACTACTTGCAAGAAGTGACAATTCTTATCTGTTCAGCAAATAGTGATGCGTTTGGTGCTTCTTGGGATTATCCCCAAAGAAATATGCCACCCGAACATCTTCAACCTTGAGCTAAAGCACCGGTAAACCTAGCTGAAAATCTTGACATAATGGGTTTCTTAGAGCATTTCTTAATAAGACATTTTGCTGTGCCAGAAAAACAAATAAATAGTTCATTTTTCTCTGCCTCTTGTTTAAACTAGAAGGACACAGGCTTTTTACTTTGTCCTGAAAAACAGTCCAGCCACGTTTATGGCCAGTGGTCTGGATGGGTCCTTATTTTTTTCTGAATCTGCCTGTCCATTCCCAACAGTGAAAGGGAATCACTGTTCATTAGGTGATTAAGAAAAGTTTAGAGTGGCTTGGAACAGCACAGAGGTGGATTTTCCTGCCAGAGAGTCTATTAGTAAATGCTTTTATGGGACTTTTCACTCCTCCAGAATGAGTAAGTCATGCATTCACAGTCTTGCAAAGCAGTCATCTGTGAATTGTATGTGAAGAAATGTAGGGGAGGCATGTGTGGTGTGTGTTCCAATGGGACTATTCCCTAGCCACCACTTGCTTCGGAAATTGTATTAAAAAGTACAATTGTTGGTCATTAGGGTTAGCCTTGCAAAGCAGGCATGACAGCATTAGCAGGAAATGCTTCCTTGATTTCAATTATAATGCATAAATTATACTCTTCTTCTGTCTTATCCGTGCAACATTCAACAACAGCATTTTCATCTCGGCCTGGGGAATAGAATTTTGCACATGGTGTAACTTCCATTGCCTTAAATATAGCCTCCCCAATTTTATCACTGAGCACTCAAAATCTTCATTATTACAGTTCAGCCAGCAGAAATTAGTTGTATTTAGATCCCAGCAGGCCACAGGATGCATGCAGCTTTGAGATTTGGCTTCCATTTAGCCTTGGGAAGCAGTCTTAGAGCTTGATGATTGAATTACAAGAAGTACTTGTATCCCTCTACAACAGTAGAGTAAAAACCAGAGCTGTCCTGGGGTGTGAGAAGCAGAGAAGGGGAAAGATGGGACTAATCATTCTTTCCTATGAGACTGAAGTATCTATGGGAAAATGCAGTTCCTCTGATTTGCTTTCATCTGGCAAAAACCCTTGCACAAAAAAAGTGGTTGAGATAATTACACAGTGGAGGTCACTTTATTATTTACAGTGGTTTATTCATGAAGTGTAAGTATGTAGCTTGCTGATCTTGTTGTCCACACATGTGAGACTTTATCTGCCTTTATCTGAAACATTTGTAGGGTTTCTCTGGCTGGTTTGGGTAGCAAGAGCTGTGAAGCCTCCTGGAACATGGGCTTCAACCATGCAAATCTGCACGTAAGGACTGTGGTGGACTTGTATGACCCTCTTGTGCTGCTGAAAAGTAGTTACTTAATACTTAAATTACTTAAAGTAGTTACTTCTCCCTTTACAATCATCCTACCTCCTGTTAAGGTCCAAAACCAGCTCACCAGTATTAATGAATATGAACTGTTCAGCCTATCAACTTACTGTGTAAAATCAGTATTTCTTCTATCTTTTGTATTGCAACAATTCTCTGTGCGTGCGTATTTGCATTAGAGGATTGTGCTGCCTTGCCTATGTTTAGCACATATCTGCTTGGTAAATATATCTCAGTTGAAATGCCTGTGTGCATGAAAAGAGGAGTTTCTTGATGTTGTCTCTATAGAACACTAAAATTATAACTCCAGGAAGGAATGTGAAGTCTTCAAAATGACAAGAATAATGGATCTGATGTTGAAAAAATACAAGTTTGTGAGTTTTGTTCCAGAGAAAAGAAGTACTTGCCACTTACAAGTCTTCTGTTCACATCTTTTGTCTACATAATTAATTGAAATTCTTCTTAGTCAGTTCTTTCCTTCTGCTCAGCAGAAGCAGCAAATTTTTCCACTTTTCCAGATTTGTTCCTGAACTTTTGAGACCTTCACATGCATTACAGAAATGGCTAATCCAGAGAAAACCATTGCCTGCTTTTTTGTTTCCATGTATTCACAATTTCAACATTAGAAGAAATGCACCTAGAACTAGTGAAACATTAACACTGAGAGCTTTGCACAATGAAGCGCTGACTTCAAATAATTTTACACTCTGGTCTGAACAAAAGATGTTTTCGAGTATAAATACTTGGGTGTTCATATTATGAGTTTACCTACTTGTTAACTAAGATATTAGAGGCAAATATTCCTTGTGATTTTAACCTAATAGAAAGATAGAAAACTTAATTGCGCCATACCATCTAACAAGTGCTCCCCAATAACCAGTAAGTCAAGGATTATTATGACTAAACATTTTAATGCTAAAATAACCAAAATTAGCTTTTTATCATTGTTCTTAATAGGCAGGCAGCCCTGTTTGAATTGGTTTTGTCTCCAAGTCTCTTTCTGAATGTCCTTTTGCTACAGAGAAGAAGGAAGTTTGTGCTGTGTCCAAGGAACATGCTAACTACTGTATAAAGTTCTAGACCTTGTGCAAACTGGGTGAAAAAAAATTAATATTTTGCATTCATAAAGCACCTTTTGTTTGTCTCAGCTCACAGTGAAAATGTGAACTCTGAATTAAGGAGCAGCACTATCGTTATACCCAGCCTACTGATGGGTAAACTAAGGCAGAAAATGCTGTGAAATTATGAACTTGGCTAGGAACAAAATGCAGGAACAAGAAAAAAACTTCAGCACTTAAAAGACAGAAATGTTTCCCATTGCCCTTTCCACTGTATCAATTGGATATATAAGAATGTGGCATTTTCCTTCCCTTAACAATTTCTGATGTGGTAGACAGACAAATGAGTAACATGTGTGTCATAAAACAAGTTCAGATTTTTTTTTTTAACATAAAAATGTAGTTTACCCCTAACTCTTCATGTCAGGATTTGAGGACTGGGAATCTATTTTGTATCCCCAGTCTGTACAAATCCTTCCTCATATGTGCAAAACACCTGGGGGCTTCTCCTTATCAGCACTTTCTCGCAGCTGTTCCTTCAAGCTCACACTTGATGGCTACAATTGGTGTGAGAGAGAGTAGAGTAATTCCGCATTATGTGCTACTATTTACAGGTGACTGGGGATATTTGCTCTTGAATGTTGTGCATGTGCCTTCAGCTAATAAGCAAGAGTTTGGCTCTGAGAGGTCTTACTGGTTTTCACTACCAGTGACCATAAATAATGGTCACTGATGAGCAGCATCCAACAATTTGCTTGCCTGCTTCCCTTTATTGTGAATGTTGTATTTTCCATTCTGGCTATGTGGAAAATTCTTGTGATTTCCAATGCTCCTTGTTAAGCTGGGAGCAGAAGTATTACAGAGCAAACACGCACTGGAGAACCCAGGGCAGAGGTACCCCCAAACCCACCACCCGCCCCTTGGATACAAGGGAGAGTAAGCTTGGCAATGCCATAGCTGCATTTTGCCTGAAACTGAGGTGACCTGCTGTTCTTCACTTTTTGAACTTTTTCTCCTCAAGTACTGGTTTAGCTAAGGCCTGTAAACCAGATAGTGTATCTTACAAGAAAAGGCTCTGGCTATCTTAAAAATTATGTGGACTGCTGAAATGTTGCTCTGTATCTGTCAGAAATGGGACTGTATTGCTTATTCACTTCACCTATCCTCCTGAAGCCTCATTCCTAAAGCAGCAATATTTCTCTTCCATATTTCCTAACATTGCAGCATTATTCTAAGTTTCGTAATATCTCCTACCATCATAGTCATACAGAATTCATGTGCTTTTACCCACTATGCACAGAATGGAAGACCTGGAATGAAAATGTAATTAAATCATATGCAAATAAAAAATGCTGCAGCTGACTTCATAAGAAGGAGACTGTCATATCAAATACCATATTGTATTTGATTTCAATATTAACTGATAGGATTAGCAGAGATGAAATTTACCTTAGAAAGGTGAGCCTGCCTAGAGTTACTGGTGAAAGGATTTCAGTGCTTTTGCAGCTTTTGCAACCAGGAGCTTTTTTATTCCTAACCTTGGAGAAAAGAAGGCTGTTTTGTGGCAACTGAAGGTTTTGCTGCCTGAGTGGTGCTGTATTTCCGTCCTGCCTGGTCCAGGATGGAAATACAGATGTCTGAGTGTGGCTGAGGGGAGAGGTCAGCCTGCTGTCTGCAGCAATGCCAGGGTAGGGCTGGGCCATTTGCTCCTACTCCTAAGTGGGCTGTAGAGGTGGGCAGCCTGAGGAGACTGTGCCCCAAAACCTGACTGCTGCCCAGGAGTTCTGGCTGCAGTCACTGAGCTGCATACACTAGTGGAATTTTAGGGCATCCTTTTCTTGCACCAATGCTGGACTCTGGATAAAGAGCAGAGGAGGCATGAATTGCCTTTTCTGGACCCTTTGGATAGGAGCAGAGGAGGCACAAATTGCCTCTCCTTTCTCTGTTTGTGCTTGTGGAGCAGTTGGGCAGTTCTTGTGTTGTCTCTGCCTTTCACAAGGCCCTGAGAGCTCTCATAAAGCTTACCAGTGCCCCACACATCACATATGGGTCTGTGCACTGTCATGTTTCCTGGCTTTCCTCCTCCTGTGCGAGTGCTGAGCCTGGCCCTCTGGTGCAGGGACCTCTCAGCCAGTGCCATCTCCTGGTGCTGCAGCCTCCCAGCCCCTACGCCTTGGCTCAGGGCTCTTCTGACCTGCTGCTTTCATAAACACTTCAGTGACTTGGCCTTCGGTGTGAAGTGCCTTGGGAGCCCAGTATGAAAGGTGCTATAGAAATGTAGTTTTGATTTAATTTGGTTTGATTTACAGTTTGAAAAATGAAAATCTTTCTGCAAAGCTAAGACCCCAGTACAATTTTTCCAGCTTGCTTCTGCTGCTTGCAAAGCTACTTGCATTCCCTTTTGGATCACTGGGGATTTCCTTGACACATTTACACTCCTGTTCTCAATAACTTCATACCCAGTCTCATGCTGACATTTTCTCTCTTTTTCTCTCTTTTTATTTATTAAAATTACCTGCTCCACAGGTATTAAACATAACCAAGCCAAGCAGAATAGAGGCCAGTCATAGAAACATAGATGACTGCATTTTTTCTCGGTTATGATCTACGACAGGCACTTAGTCTTTTAAAAAATTGCTACACCTTCAAAGCCTGGAGATCTGGAGACCCCAATAGCATCAGAGGTTTTAAGAAAACATTGTAGACATTTTCTTTCAAATCCCTGTACTTCCTGAATTTCTGTCCTTATTTTTGTACTACAGTGTCATTCTGTTTGATGCTGGATTCCTATACTGGCAGGCACTCTACAAACACACAGGAATTGCCCCAGAAACCACACACTTAAGCAGACAAAAATATTGACAAGAAAGCAGAAGTACAAGAGAGGTGAAGTGATTTGTTCAAGGCCACAGAGCAGCTCACTGGCAGGGCTTACTGTGGAAAACAGGCTTTCTGGTGCCATACCCACAACAGTTACCTGCCTCTAAATCTCTGAATTCATCCTTTAATCGTTTGGCATTCACAAAGATTTAAAAAATTTGCTTTACTGGACTTGGGGAAACTTGATGGTCCCTGAAGTGGAAAATATCAAAGAATACGGCCAGCACTTGTAAAATTAAGTTGGGTTATTTAATGTATTCCTAGAAGCTCATATCTCTGTGAAGAAATACAGTAATCCAGGTTCCCTTGCCAGCATTTCCTTATGTGTGACAGACTTATGGTGAAGGATAGGAGAAAAATGGGAATGATTTTACCTCTTACCAGGAACATTTTCTTGTGCTTGATATATAGTAATAAATGATGAAACTACACTCAAAGCTCCACAGGTTGGGAACAACTTTGAAGTTAAAACAAGGAAGTTGTCTTGTAGGTTTAAACAGTGGAGATGTGTTTTGGGGTAGAATAGGACTTCTTGGTGATAATCAGAATAAAAATCTCAAAAATTAAAAATGGAGGGCAGTTTTGGCACAGGCACAGCTTTTCACTAGAGGCACTGCACTTCCCAGTGATGTTAATTAATATATTCTTTACTGGATGATATAAACTAACAAGGCAGAAAGACACAGCAAATGGTGAAATAGAGGATTGGGCTGGATCATCCTGAGGTGACACTGACACTGCTTTGAAAGTGTTTTGGGAGGGATTCTTCTCATCTGGCTTGTAACAGGCATCAAGCTGATGGTGGTGGTCTGAGGCCCCTCTGCTGTGGCAGGAAGACTCTGCAGAAAGAGAGCCCCTTCTGAGCCCCCTGAGAGGAGACTCATCCTGTCTGCCTCAGGCATCCATGTGGGAAGGGATGAATCCCTCTCTGAAGGGATCTCTCACTCTCCACTGAGTACAAAGGGAGCTTGCATGACTAGCGCTCTCTTCTAGCTGCCTGGACTTCCAGGGAATTACAAGTAGGGGAGATCAGTCCCACACCTTTATGTCCTCCTTCAGGTTGCCATCAGAAATGGTAAAACCTGCCGGGGCAGGCTGACAGTCTGTGCTTGTGAGCAGTGCACACTCCAAGTTTTAGGAGTACATCCAACATCCCTCTCCCACATTTCTCTGGAACACTGCTGGCTTCATTCCTGTTGCATCCATAGCTTTCCATACAGCCTCAAGGTGGGCTGCTGGGAGAGGAGTATTTTTTTGTGTGTCGAAACATGATTTCTTGGGGAAAAATAAAGAGGACAGAGCTGCAACAAAACGGAGAGACAGGTGCAGATGCCTATTTATGTTTTTAAAAACTGCAGACGTGTCTATGTGTGTACATAGAACTGCTCAGGCAAGCTAGGATGCATGGATTAATTGAAACATATACCCTTCAGAAAACCATTCGAGATGTACTTGGTTTGATGTTGTATTTCCAACCAACACTGTAGTGGTTGTTGGGTTTTTTTCTGCTTGGGAAATTTCAGATGTGGTATTTAGCTTTGTTTGGAATGAAGACAAGTTTTTGGCATGGAATAATTTCCTGCAAAAAAAATTGTGACTCTCTAAGGCTTCAAAAGTCATGTGAATAGTTTTATCCTGCTGGCCTATTCTTAGTGCACTATTTATCATCCTTCTCTGTGTGCTGTGCATGGCAGGGCCTCATCCTCTTGTGATGCATGTGTCAGGGGAGCCTTGGTTCTGACTAGGAACTGCAGATACCATATCATTAAAATTAATAAACAGGAGCAGTGGAGGTTCCTGGAGAGACTGTGATAAACATTTGACCAAACTTACTTTGTTTTAAATTGTGTCATCCTTCAAAAAACAGTATCTTCACTATCTCATCCCTCATGCCTTTCTATCATGTCTCTGTCATGTGCTGAAGCTACCCATTTGCCTCTCAGCCCACTTTCCTCTCCTTGTCACACTTACAAGGTGGCTGACACCTTTTATTGTCCTTCACTGACTGATGGCTCCTAAACTTGGCTTTCTGTGCCTCTCCTAGCCCGAACCTCTGGGTATTCTCAGAGTATGCATGGGGGTACAGGCATCTTTGCTCTGCAAGTGTCGAGTCGTGTCAGGTGGGTGTAGTGACTCAGAAATAGCTTCTGCAACAAGAAAATAGCATTTCTCTTCTTATTTTATTTAAAAAGGAAAATACACTTTTTTTTTTTTTTAGACACAGTTTGTTAAAGCATGTTGTTTGTAAAAACAATAAAGATCTGTGTGTACAGTCCGGCTCCTTAACCTTTAATCTTCCCTTGCAGGTTTTTTCGAGGTTCTCCTCCACCCCAGCCTGGGCTAGCATTCTCTCCCTGCCTCCACATATTCCCTTACCTGCTGGGAAGCCTCATATAACAGTATATGAGCAATCCTCCTGATAACATCCAGGCTTCCCTGCTGTATTCCAGACTTGGGATTCTGCAGTGATTTAACATCTTTGCTTCTAAGCTTAGTTTAGGAAAGACTAAACTATTCTTTGCATAATGTGTGCTTACTGGATCCATGAGACTTATTAAAAACATGTGCAGAAAGTCTCCACCTCCCATCTCCTCACCTGGGGCTAATGGTTGTGCACCATGATAGGTTCATTATTTCAGATGTTCTCCTGCAGCAAACCCTAGTCACTCCCTCTTGGAACCTTCCCTTGGATCTTTCACCTTTCAGGTTCGTTCCCTATTTTTGCGGATAGTTGCCATACTGGCTCTACCTGTTGAAAATCCTGTGTATGGGGAAGGGAATCTTCTCATGCTGTAGCCACTTTCCCTTACATTCACCCATTTTCTCCTCCTCATCATCTCCCTTCCACACCAACACTTTCTGCCTCAGAAACCTTCTGACCTGGGAGAAGTCAGAAGAAGGAAAGTTACAACAGGATAGCCACACTGGGAAATTGATAATAGATTATATCTTCCATCGTTTTGAAGTCAAGACAGCAAAGCCATTGCTGTGGTGGAGGCCTTTGTAAAAGTTAACATCATCCACATTTATGAAGGTCCTCTTTCCCTGGGAAGACCATGGATTTTCAAACTGCCTGAAACAAATCTCAAGAGAACCCAGTGGCAGGTGAGAGAAGGGCTGATGTGAGGCAGAAAGAGGAGGGAGTATAAATCATTCACTTCTGACTGAGGTACCAAACAAACCTAAAGCTACAGCTGAGACCTTGGAGAAACCAGTCAAATGTATTGTTCCTTCTCCTGGGGGAAAAAAAAGGTGAAAAAAATCAAGGGGAGCAAAACATTTCCTTTGCTTTGCATATTACAAAAGGCACCAAATGTAGAAAAGAAGAGGAGCAAGTTGGCTGATAAGAGATTTCATTTCATTCCCCTCAGGGTGCCAACTTACTAGTGGTAACCTCGTGGTCTGCTGATGTCATTCACACAAAGCAGTTACTTCTGAAGAGATAGGTTTCCTCAGATTTTACCATCTGAGGGAAAAATAGAGGAAGAAATTGTTTGAAAGGGAAAAAAATGTTAAGGTGTCTGTGTTTTACCAAAAGCCTTTGTAGGAGGTTATTAACTTCAAAAGAAAACTAAATTTATCGTAACTTCTCTCCTCCCTCCCTGTGTTTCTGAAAAGAGCACTTGCTGTGATTGTCTGAGCCATTAAGGGCTCCTGGAAGGGCAACGAAGTCCTGTGCTCCCATGTCTGTGTGCTTACTGATTTATAAACCTCTCTGTAGGTAGAAAGAAGAAGGTGAAATTTCCCCTTTAGTGGCAGATAGGCTCCAAAGACTAAAATACAATTATTATGCAGACTCTCGACATGTAGAAAACGGGAATAAAAATCTGTGTCTAAGATCCATATGAGAGAAACTTTCTTCTCAGCCTCTCAAGGGAGCAGACTTCATCACCCCGAACTTTTTTCTTCTTTTTGAACAATGACTCCTGGAAAGAAAGACAAGGTTTAAAAGCAGTTTGCAGAGATGAACCATGAATGCCACCTGTTCCTTTTGAATGTTAGCCTGAGATCCACACAAACAGGCTGTGCTATTCATGTACCTGTGTGACATTTTGAAGAAAAACTTTCTAAAGAGTCTGTGCAGTGGGACTGACAAATAGGAGGTTTGTGTTTTCTCTTGCATTGGAGTAAAATCTGTAATCTGAAGGAGACAGGAAGGTAGCTGAACTGCTTGTCCATTGCTGGTACAAGAGAGTTAATCTGGCATGATGCAGAAGGCGGAAGATTTCATAAAAAGCTCATGCCATGTGGTAGTGGTTGCTAGTGCCCAAATATGCGTTCCATATCAGTGTGACATGATGGCTTTATCTTCATGGGAACCTTCTCCCGTCTGAGGAGGTCCACTTGCTTCTCCCACCTGTATGAACCTGGTCTGTATGTTCCCTGGCAGTGTCACACTTGCGGCAGAGCTCTAGATGTCCCAGCCCTTCTCTCCTTACATCAGGTAGCCTTGTGTTCAGTGGCCTTTTCAGGAGGTTACCCAGTCAGTGCTAACCAGCTCTGATGGAAACAGAGCCACCAGGTCCCTGCTGGCAGGGGGCAGTTTGTCCTGCATGCTCTGTTCAGATAGACTTGTGTCGGTGCTGTCAGGGAGGTGGCTTTGGTGTGGAAGAGCCCTGCATTACAAGGTGAAACTTCAGGCAGTTTTAGGGTGAACAAACCCTCAGTTTTGCCTAACCTGGTAAGTATGGGATGAGAAATTGGAACCTTTCCTAGGGACATGGGCATTTCAGCTTGGGCACAAAGCTGGTAGGTAGCCTGTGCTGTGAGCACTGCCGGGGTATGGCAGGGAAACTCCCTGCCTGCTTGGGAGAGGATGTGCAAAGGCAGCAGACTGAAGTTGTTGGTGCCGGTGGAAGCAGGTCCTGTGGCAGCCAGGGGGATGACAGGGAAACTGCTGTGGTACTCACTGCCTTTGAGCACCCTGCAGTGGGCAGGGGAGCCACAAAGTAAATTCTGTGCTTTGGCCTGTGCTCCCCCCTGCTCTGGCATGTGCCCCGTGTAATTCCAGCAGTGTTACTGGATGGGTATTGATGTAGGTGACAGCCCTGCTGAACTCTGTGTTTTCTCTGCCTCTGAAGTAAGCAGTTCTTAGGAAATGGGTAGTTAAAATCCCTAAATATCCCTGAAGTAAGCTTAGCCGCAAAATAAGTGACTTAATTAGCATACAGTAGATACTTATTGTTAAGTGAGAATGCCATCCCCTCCTGCAGGGATTTCAGTTAAACATGATGATTGATAAATTGTTATATTCACACGGTGTCACTCAGTGATATAATCATGGCTTTTGTAAATATTTAGTCAAGAGAGCAATCCAGCTGTTCCCAGCCAGGTTTCATCCAGTGTCAGCCAGTGTTCAGTGCTGCTGATTTATTTCGTGTGTTGCTTAAGCCTTGAGTAAGAGCACATTTTTATGAGTCTCGAAATACCTATGGCAATAAATAGTGAGAGTGCTGGAGCTAATGACAACAGCAGAAATAATTATATGGAAAAATATTGCCCAGGGTCCAGAATATGGCCAGGTACTTAACTATTTGTATTTTTTTTAGGACAACTGCTCAGCAGCTTTTGATCTAGATTTATGGCAAAGCAGCCCTCACCAGATGCCATTGGAAAGGGAATCCAAGCAGAAACCATTTTTCAGAAGTACACTAGCATTTTCTCCCAAAGCTTGACTCAGCTGTTGACAAAGGGTTGAGGTTAAAACAGTGTTGGGCAATGAATGAAAATTCCATTTTCCAAAGGATTTCAAGATTTTGAAATTTATCTTAGGTTCAGTTTAGAATGAAAGTCTGAAATTCCTCCTCACAGAGGAGGGTTCTAGGAAGGATTCACTCTGAATCAACTGTGCTGGTTTTGCGATTCAATACAGTACCAGAACATGAAATATACAAATTATTTTAAAAAGGAAAATAATTCTCAGATGAAACACTGACACTGTTATCTCTGAAGGTGTCCAAACTGGACATATTCACAGTGTGAGAGCCTTCTTGCGTTTTTTTTCCTAAAACATATTTCTGCAGAGGTGACATTTCTGTGAGCCACTTTAATGAATTTATATTTTCTGATACTTCTTTCCTGACCATGTTCTTGTTTGATGAAACACCCATGCAACTTTTCCTCACTCATCTGTCTCACTTTTATTTTGAGAACTCTTCAGGAATAGCTTTTGTTCTCATGTCAGTTCTTTGTTGAGGAACTGGCTGTCGTGATGTCCTACCCCCAAGACTTAGAAGTGATTCACAAAAAAAGAAAGTTTAAAAAAGATGACACCCAGTTTGGGCTGTATTGCGTATTTGAGATAGCATGCTTCACCCACAGGACAAGATGGTAGATGCTGAATTTAACTTATTCCCAGTAAAGAACCTCTTCAGTGACCCATATAGACACCTCTTACTGACAGCAGAGGAACAAATTATCTTTACTGCCAAAGTTTTATTTGCAGAAAATTCAGCTTTTTGTTCCCTCTTTGAAATTTGTGTTCTTTCACATTCAGAAGCAGCTCATAATTACAGGGTGTTTCTAATTTTCCAGGGAATGTGGACATTTTGAAGAGAAATACAGTATTAACAACAATGGGGTGAGCACCTTCAGGAAGGTAAGCTTAGATCAATACACTCAGAGCCTTTTGCGAACTTGGATCCTAAAGTATGGGGGACACACAACACAGTCCAGGAAGGAAAGCAAAGTCTAGAAGGTGCCTGAAAGCAACTGTAGCTCACTGACAGAATGAGGTGAGGTCGTCCTACAGCACTGCAGACGGAGTGAAGCAGACTTTTTATTTGTTGAGTGCATGAAAACATCTGAGGCAAAGGAAAAGCTATTTCAAATGGGCATTAGCATGCCTGTTGGCACTCTCAGCCTGATATCAAGGGCGCCCTTGAGCTCGGAGCCAAGTGGAGGTACACCCCTTGAGAAGCTGAGGTGACAAAGTGCAGGTGGAAATGCTGTTCAAATGTATATTTAATGGACATGGGGATAAGCTGTGTTCCAGCCAGTGAAGGTAGAAAAAAAAGCACAAAAAATCCCCCTTTAACAATATCTCATGGCTGATAGCACTAATGGGAAGTAGAACTTTGAAACCAATAGAATTACTTTAAAGCCAACAAATTGAACTGCAGAAATGAGTGGACAACTAGCCATCTTTAAACACACTGCCCAGTGGGTCATGTGTGTTACCCTTTCTGCCTGAAATATGGGGAAGGTAGAGCAATTAGAGCCTGCTGCTGCAGAGTCCAGCTCAGGTAGTATAGATTTGTTTGGGTTTTTTCACTCTAGATCTTCATTCTGATTTTTGTGTTGACTAAACTGAAATTATCCAAATCAGAACCAAAGTAGAAATTGCCCTTCTGCTATTTGCTGGCAGTGGTCACCATTTTTCAGTACCTATAGGGAGAATATGTCAAAGTTTCATTGTCAATAAATATATTCAAAATGCTAATGTTAGTTGCCCTAGCAATATTTGTTTGTTTCTTATGAAAGGCCTCTTCATGCAGTTACAGAAGCTTCCTGGTATTATAAACCAGTTATTGCTTCCGTGTAGACCCTGAGAATTCAGGGTGTATGGTTTGCTCTTATTCTCATCCAGCTGTGATGTGGAATCTTCCCACTCACTTGGTTTTTGCAGGCTAATATTCACCAAGTTTGGCATTCATCTCACCTAACCAGAGTTATTAAAAAATTACACAGTTTATCTGAGCGAGTAGTCTGGGCCGCCCCTGTAGTCAGTGGTGAGACTCAGGCAGGTTGATTCATTCCATCCTCCCAGGTATCACCCTCTGGAGGTGCCTGAGTCTCTGTAGGGAGACAGATGGCCGAGGTTAGGCAAGGTGAACCTCAGCTCCAGTGCTCAGCAGTAATGGCTTGGCGCGTGCCCAGAACACCTGGGGTTCCCTGGGGAAATCACCCTTCCAAACGCTAGTTAGAACTTGCACCTTTTAGCATCCAGAATTAAAGGAGTTTTTATGTGCTTTCTTTCAGTCCAGTGTACATGTAGGTTTTGTGTGTAATAGAAAAAACTTTGCCCTGTGTTTGACCTACATACTCAAACACAAATATGGCTTTAAATTACATATTCAGTGTTTTTATATATCTGCTGTCTGTGTGAACATGCACATATTTTCTGCATAATAATATTCAGATATATGGTTCTCTATGATATTTTACTATTAAAGTGCTGGCAATATGCTCAAAGCTTTACAAAATACAGATAAAGGCAATTCCTGTCAGAAGAAGGTTATAACAAAGATGAACGTTAGATTCACAGGGAGTGAGAGAGCAGAAGATTCTGAATTCACTGTTTGTTTTTTAGCCTCATTTCCTTAGAAAATGAGGCTTCTGTGTTGCACTGTGGGTGAGGTGAGGTGTGTAGCTATCTTCTCAGTGACTTTTGAGCTGGTTGGCCAGCTTTAGCCAAATATAACCAAAGAACATTTTCTCAAGACACAAAGCCCTCTGAAAAAGACAGTTATTTAGAAGAGAGAATGACCTTACTGAGGAAAAGGTACAGGGTAAGCCATATTAGGTGCTAGAGTATCTACGAAGGAATCCTTTGTATAAATCCAAGTAGGGATAGAACATCACCTGTCACTGGTGTTGTGCTAATCCCTAAAGAACTGGGCAGGGAGACCCATAGGAATCAATGCATTAATGATTTTAAGATGCAAGAAACATATTCTATACTAGTAGTGGCCTTTTATGTTTGAATCTTCCTTAAGAATGGAATACATTAAGAGTTCTCCCAACCACAGGAACAAAGCTTATTAACTGGGGGTAGATGCAGTGGAAGGGGTGAAGCTTAGGATTGGTACAAAGTGTGAAAGCAAAGAAGAAATTAGCATTCCTACAGCTTCTGTCATTTCTCATGCAAAGATTTATCTCTCCAATAAGACATTAAAATTAAAGATATTTTTCTAAAGTATGGTATTCTTGGCTGGTTTTATCAGGTGAGGGCATCTCTGATTAGCTGTGTGTTGGGGCTTTCTAGCCTGCGTTGTGTGATCACTCATCGTCTGCTCTGACATTGTCTTCAAGGTACAGCTTTACCAGCTTATGAACAGAGCTGCCAGATGTCATTGTCCATAAGAGCAGAGGAAAGAGTTTATTGGCCAAATAGCTCAGTTCCTGGCCTGGGTGTTCCTATGAATACAGCTTTATCAACACGCTTTATCAACAACAGGCAGTTCCAGGGTGCAAATAGTTTCCATCCCTGTCTGCTGATGGTCAGAATTAGGAGTATTTTATCAGATATGGTGCATGCCTCTGATGCACACAATGTCTATTTTGATTCTGATACTGGTGCTGGCTTCTGTACTAGCTCTTGGCTATTCTGAAAATGAGAAGAGAGGGGTCAGGTTTCTAAAGTGAGATTTTCTTATTTCATGTTCTTGGTTTTAGCACAGGAACAGGTAGACTTAGATTGTTGAACTGGGTGGGATAAAACAGGTGCTGTGTTTCTACCCCACAAATAGCTTCAGCTGTCCTTGGGGCTCTGGGTCATCCTGTGCAATGCAGTTTGCCTGGGACTGTGGGTGCAATATGCTTTGTGAATCTCTTTCCAGCCCAGCTTGTGGCCTTTTAGGCAAGCTGTTTATTCTGTCTTGCTGCTATTTTGGACTTTCATCTTCCCGAGAAGCTTTTCCAGTGAAAGCTGAGGGAGAAAGAAACTGCCATGGCAAGTGTTTTAAGTGTGCCTGTCTATCTGCCCTGTAGCAGTCCTCATGGAAGATTCCTGATCAGTGGAAGAACTGATTTGGTTACAGACTGTAGGGAGCAGAAATGTCTGCCACTTTGTTCTACGTTTCTGCTTCCCCCCAGTCACATAGATGGTGATGACCCAAGATTGTATCATCCAAGACACGCTGCACTTGCAATTGGTGAGGTGTATCAATAGTTTTCATCTTTCTCTAAAACACGAGGTACTGACTGCTAGATTTGATTTACAATTAAATGGCAAATGCTACAGTATATTCCCAGGACCCCAGGAGTGATAAGTCATTTGAGTTGTATTTTTAATAGATTGCTATAAATCATTTTTATATTGCCATAATTGATTAAGGTGCTTTAGAGAAACAGAAGACTGCACATTCTCTGCCCCTAGGAGTTTGCTTGCTAAGTACATCTTGAGGTACAAAAGGTACTTTGTGCAATTTTATGCAGTGTGAGCCCTCGCCACTAATGACAATGATATAAATGTGGCCCATATCCTGAAACAGCTTAATGTGTGCTTAACGCAGAGGATTTAGAGCACCTCCGGATGAGTGTGGTGATTCATGCCAGAGAGGACACAAGACTGCCTCCTGCACCACCTGCCCTGCCACCAGAGGTGGCTGCCCTGCTGCTGAGGGTCACTTCACACCTAAGGGCCATCAGCCTAGTGCCATCGGCTTGCTGGCAGTGGCCAGGGAAACAGCAGGAGGGATAGGCCAAACCCATCCTCTGGCACATTATCCCAGAGCATTTTTAGGGACTTTGTGAGCCAAAGTTTGTTTAATGGGCTGATGGGCCTATCTGCTGTGAGTTTAAGCTTAAACTGAAATCGATACAGTTGCAATGTGGTCATATTCCAGCCTGGATAATTCTATTCTGCATTTTCAACTTCCCTTGATGCATCTTCAGATAAAGCATTTGTGCCCTAAAGCTGTGGTGTTTTGTCTGCTATTGCAATTTTGTAGCAGCTGCATTCCACTCCAGAGATATATGCATTTTGGTGGCAAGTGATTCTTAGGTTTAAATAATCTATAATTCTTTGGAGCACTTTTTGGGCTTGTAAAAGGTGTTACACAAATCAATGAATAATTTTCACTCACCATTGTTTGTAATGTATTCTTAGTTTTCAACTGAAAATAAAATTTCTTTTCCTATTGATTTTCTTCTTTTATGTTTTGCCAAATTGATTTTTCCTTTTCCTAATGGAGCAGAAACTAACATATCTGGATTTCAGTTACTTCACCCTTTCTGATTCAGCATCATTTAGGATATGAGAAGGAATAAAAACAGCTCTCAGGAATAGTATTCATTCATTAACTTCAAGGGAGCTGACACTGTTTTAATCCATTTTAAGGGAGAGCCTATCTTTTGGGTTTTTAAATTTCATCAGTGGATTTGTAAGTGGTCTCTTAACAAGAATTAAAGAGACAAGTATAAATATGATGTTATGACTTGGGAGGGCAAGGTGTGAGAATTCAGTGGAGTTTAAGGTAGGCCAAACTGTTGGGTTGCAGAAGAAAGGTTAGGAGCTCTCACTGAACGTGTGGATGGGGTTTTGCAGGGATTTGATGATCTACTTTCATTTCTGCACACCAGGGCCCTTCTACATTCAGCTGGAACAGTGACAAGGTAAGTATTCCTATGGTATTTTCAGATCAGCTTTGATCAGGAAGAGTCACAGTTGTCTTGAGATACAAAGTATGAACCTCAACTGGGGGCTTGTTTTTACAAGACGCCAAGCACTCCGCTTCATTAAGGACATTAAGGGGGCCTTTGAGCATCAGGTAGCTGAGAAACAATATTTGGCCTAAAAAGGTTGTGAAAGACAGGTCATTCCCCCAAAGTGAATAGTGTTATCTGAAATAAATTGTGTTATCGGCTTCTGAATCAGTGTTTCTTAAGAAGTTCAGCTATGATTGGATGGTCAAGAAAGCCAGTGACTACAGGATAATAGTTCAGGCTTCTGTAGAGAAAAATGAGATTAGAAAATACTGAGATAAAGAAAATGTTTTTTAATGTATCAGGTCTTATGAAATTCAGCCTTGGGTATAGAGAACCAGAGAACTGACTGAAAGAGTACCATAAAGTTTAGTATTTATCCCAAGAAGGATATGAAGGACAGGAGATGTTCTGGAGAATAGAAAAAGGGCAGAGATAGTGTCTATCCATAACAAGGAGAAACAGCTGAACCCAGAGATTTGCAGTCAAGTTGTATACCTGCCAATACATGGAACAAACGATCAAACAACAGATCATAAACCCCTTGAAGGGAACAAGGATGTGAGCAGGACAGCTGGCATGTATTTGTCAGGAGTAAATCACCTGAAACCAATCTCTTTTCCTTCTGAGACACAGCAACAGACCTTGTTGGTTGAAAAAAACCAGTGGTTGTCAGGTGTTTTGATTTTAAGAAAGTTTTTCATACTGTTTTACAAGATACAGTCAGAAGCAACATGGCAAAACCAGGATGAGAAGAAACTGTCCTCTGAGGTCAGTACACAGGTGTCTGTCAAGCTGTAGTCAGAGACCAGATCCCAATGGTTACCTGTGAAACTGCAAGGGGATTTTGAGTGGGTTGCTTTGGGGTTTGTGCTGGGACAGAGTGTGATGCAGGGCGATGGTGGAAAATGGAGGTTCTTGTTTGCTTTGCAGGCTGGCATGGGCTGTGGGCCAGGTGGAGAATGGGTTCAGAATGTAAAGTAACCTGGAGAAGTTAGATGGGTGGCCTGTACAAGATGGGACATGGACAGCTGCAAGACTCTCCTCTGTTGAGGTAGGAACACTGAACAGCATTAATGCAATGACAGTAGGTGACTTCTTGAAGAAATGGCTCTGGGTTTTGGAGTGGACCATCTTAGAAGAGGCAATAGGTGAGACGTGAGTCAATAGGGTTACACACTTTTGATCAATGAGGAGCATGATCCATGAGAGAAGACTGAACAAACCAGGGTTGCCAAATCAAAAGAAGAAAGAAGGAACATGATAAATCTTGAAAGGTTACTAAAAAGTAGAAAAAAATAATCTGTACTCTTTGTCTACTGGGACAAGGAGTAATGGGCTGTAACCTCAGTGAGAGCCACTGAGGCTTAGATGCCAGCAAGATCCTTCTACTAGTGATAATGGTGAAAAGAGGAAATAGCTTGCTTGGAAGCTTACCAAATGTCCATCCTTGGGGGTTAGACAGATTACAGTCCAGAATAACGTAGGTCTTATTTATCTTGCCTTTGGGAGATGAACTAAATGTCCTCCTGAAAAGCCTTTCAACTTAAATTTCTTGAATCTTGTAAACTACATTTTAATCTCCTCTCATTTTGGTTCAGGTAAGCCTACCTAGTCTATGAAGAGTTAAGAATTTCTATGTTTCTTATTATCTTACAGAATAGTTAGCATTTAGCATCAATTAAAATGGTGAAGTCTTACGATTTGCTCTCCACCTTTGCTCAGCCTTATCCATTACTCTTGAACCAGTTAAGTAAATATGGTTTAACCGCAGTCTACTGAATAAATGTTCTCTCTTTATTTCTCTGTATGTATGTCTGTACATATATAATACATATCTATTTGAAATGATGATTCCATTTATCCCAAGTTTCTGGAATTTATTGATTTTTTTAACAGTGTTTAAATTACATCCACTTTTATGGAGACAAATCTGTTGAAGAATTAAACAGCAAAGTTTGCTCCAATCTATAAACATGACAGGGGGATGATTTCCTCTCATTTGCTAAATATACTGCTCCTTAGTTGGAGACATAAATAAGAATGTTGCCTAAGTAGGTCATATTTGAGCTAGGGCTTTTCAAAAGACATGAAAGCACCCACCGTGAATATACACTTCAAAGCCAGAACCCATTTTTTTGTGCACATTTTGTTCCCGAGAAGTTTTCCATCTGTTCTAATGTCATGGCTTTGCCACAGTGGCTTGTCCTCAGACTCTGTATCTCTAGCAACTCATATGTTTTACTTTTTAATGCAGCAGGTAAAGGAGATAATTGGAAGACCTTCAGAGTCAGTGGGGGG
>VWZV01002035.1:347-21200 GCA_013397155.1 Irena cyanogastra | reverse complement strand
TATTTGATATTTATTTATTTTATTTGATACTGTTTCGTAAGGCAATATCAGCTCTTGGATTTTTAAGAAAATTTTGCAGGAGAAAAGTTTGTTGCAATCAGAAAACTGTAATCTGATTCTTAGCACTCTTAAATCTACTTTAAAATTTTATGAATTTTAGTTTCCACATTGCCAGGCAAGAGAGCAGGGAGGAGTTTCACTTGCTTTGTTCAGTGCAGCTAGATATGTTCTTGACGTAAGCATAAACATCTATAGTTCTACCAGATGAACTACTTGGAAAAATCATTTCTCCAGACTCAATACCGCAGTCCCATTTTAAGCCATAATCCCACTAATTTTAGGATGAGTTTTACTCGAGTAAAGTGTTCAAGATGGATTGCAAAATAAATATTGTTCATTTTGCCTTTTTTACTCCTTTTTTTCTTTTATTTACTTAATGTGGAAGTTTCCTGCTTTCATTTAATTTCATTTCTAGTACGATGTCAATAAATATGCAATGCTGGAGATAGAAATAACAAGGAATTGAGAGCATGTAGATCTGACTTCTTACTGTCTCAGTTTGCAGAGGAACATTAGAGAGCTGAAAAGCTGGCTGCCGAGAAATCCAATGAAGCTGGATAAGGAGGCCCTGCCTGATCTGGAAGAAACAGATTGCTACACAGCACCCTTCAGCCGGGCACGCATCCACCAGTGAGTGCTGGGGCTGGAAAGGCAGTGCCAGAGACCACGAGGGTTTGCTGCTTTCTCACTGCTAAGCGAGTGCCCTGGAGGTAGCTGCTAACAGATGGTCACTGGCAATACCAAGGATCCTATTTGATTTTATTCTCTTAAAGTGAAAATCTGCTCTTTGTTACTTGCTATTTGGTGGTCACTCAGTAATGTAATCTGAAATTTGACTGAAAAAATGAATGTTGCCATTTTAGTTTAGAAGGTTTTTGGTTTTTCGTTCCCTTACATTACAAAATGCAAATACTTGCTCAGGTTTTCTGTGCTTATTACTTACTTTACATAGGCAAAACCTGTTGAAATTTGGAACACCAGAAGCAAGCTAAGACCAGTCATGATTTTTTTCTGTCATATCAGATCGGCATTTAAAAAGATCTATTGCCTCTGAAAATACAAATATATATACAATGAAACGGTATGTGTTCAAATCAGCATGTTGACAATGCTATATTTAAAATGTGACATACTTTTTTTTCAGTTCCTATAAAGTTAGATTTTAAAATTTCTGTTTCTTAATTTTAAACTTATTTTGTGATACCTATTTCAGGAGAGAAAAGTTGATTTAAAGTAGAAATATGAATTAGGGTAAACAGGATTTTTCCACTCAGTAAAGAAGCTAAATGGTAGTGAACTGACTTTACCCCAGAAAAACAGAGTTAATTGCATTACGGTCTCAATTTTTTTTTTCAGTAACTTACCATACCGTACTGAATCAATCCCCTGGTTTTGGTGTTCTCTTCTCAATCAGCTCAGCTGATGTAATTAATTGTAGCAGCATCACTTTTGGCACAGCTGAGCGGGAAGAAGCCCCCGCATATCAGATTTCTCATGTCCAGGATGGAGCCATCTGGCCAAGGTTGCCTTACTTGGCTCCATCCTGGGATCCTCTAAGGGAAAATGGTTGTGGAGCTGCTACCCAAGTCTCCAGTGCATGGAGGTTTTTTTTTAATAGTAATTTTGGTGGTTCTGCTACACAGACAATTGTCAACTCATAAGTAATTTAAGGCCACCACTGTTACTGAAGATCTTTAATTATATCTAGAACAGAAATTAACTAGATAGTAGGATATTTTTGGTTTAATCTCTGATAAGGATAACTTCATTGGACCTGCTGTGAGGGTGTAAATAAAACCTTATGTCTATGGAATGTAAACATCCAGTAAATCATTGTAAAAAGAAAACATTTGAACAGCTATGTTTCAACATGTGTGCATTGTTTTGAATATTAAGACATTCATTATTTTAATAGTTTTACGATAAACAACAAAGACAGCTTCTTCAGCAATTCCACAAGAAGTAGAATTGTGCATCATGTGCTACAGAGAACTAAGTATGAAGATGGAAAATCCAAAATGGGTGAGAATGCTGTATTTTTTACCTAACCCAAAGCTATGAAGTTTTTCATCTTTAATTGCCTGGAAAAATATCATTTGAATATACTCAATTTTTTCCTGTTCTTGAAATCTTTTCATTCACACAGTAACAGAGTTGAAACAATGTCCCATCATTTTCTCCCTAAATATCTCAATGAAAAATTGCAATATTTTTCACTTAATTACTTATTCATTAAAATAAAATTGAGAGATTATCATAACTTTACATTATTGACAGCCACAATAAGGGTTACACGTAGCTCAGAAAGCTGACAAGTGTTTTCTAGGACTGATCCTAGTATTTCAGCTACTCTCCATCAGTTTCAATCCAGTAGAATCAATATGTGCTACACTTGATTTAGTTGAGCTGTCTGTGTAGCTCAGAGACAGTTGATCTAAGACTAAATTTGATTTATATCATCACTCATAATACAGTGTTAGTTTTTAGAAGGTCTAACTACCCATTTTCATTTTCAATGACCAGGGCATGTATGCACGATTTTCTATTTTTTCTGCAGGAGTTAAATTAAGGATTAAATATACAGAGGCTTGGATGATTCCTGTGGAAGCTGAGAGAGAGAAATGGATAGTTTCCCAGGCATGGTTCTGGGAAAAGCTGTGAGAAGCCCAGAGAAAAGAATTAAAACAATTGTTATCTTAAGTCTCTGCAGCTGGTGTTTGCGAACATGTGGAATGTGTTATAGGTGATGTTATGGAAAGATATTGACAAGAAGGTGGTTCCTGATTAACCAGTGGGTGACAGGTGTTACTAAGAACCAGTCAGGCTCTGAGTGAACGATGTTAGATATAAATATTGGGAGATTGCAGCAGAGTGGGCTTTTGCCTTCTGATCCTGCATAGAGTGTGTCACCTTTCCTTCCCGTTCCTGGCTCAGTGGTGAGAGGTTGCAATGACAGAAAATTGTTGCTTGAGTTTCTGAACAAAAGCAGCAGTAGTAAGAAAAACAGGAAGAATAAGTGTTCATATCTAACGCCTTTGCAGCTGATGATGGCAAATTTCATTGTAGGGTGAGTTTAGTATAATTTGTATATTTGAGGAGACAAATCTGTATTCCACCATATGTACCTGTTTCTTGGGGAAACTTTTGGCTACAGATCTGCTCTTAAAGGCTATTGAATCTTTTTGTTGTACCTGTCAATGGTTATTCATTTTTTCAATTTTATAATGTGCTGTGCTAGTACAACAAATCTGGTTTTAGGAAGACTCTAGGAACCGATCCAAAATGCAGTAGTCAGTCTGGCACAGAGCACTGCTCTGATATGAAGTTGTCAGCTGGCTTATATTTAAAAATACCAGGTTTTAGCTGATAGCTAAATAGGTACTCAATGGCTTTTAGCCCCGCAGGGGTTTCACTGCTTCAAGGATTGTCTGCCTATACCACTCTCTGTGTATATCAGATCATCTGGTCACCCATAAAATGGGAATTATATGCTCTGAGGAATACAGTGTGAATGTAACTATCTTCTCACAGTCAGTCTGGTCCAAGCACTCAGCCCTGAGAGAAAGGGTGCAGGCTTTGGTGCTTTGGCAAGTTGCTGTCTAGTTTGACAGAGCCAGAAATCTTGAAGGATCAACAGTACCTATTGAAGTAGTTGGTGGGATTATTGATTGTCATCTTTAGCCGCATTCTTGTCGTTTAACACTAAGTTACATTCTCCAAATGTAACTTGAAAATTCACACTACTTGAAAAATGTGTATAAAAATTTTATATCAGATCTAATGCTTTTTTGGTTTTTTAGGTATTAATAGGTTACTAAATAATGGAACATATGAAGCAGCATTTCCACCACATGAGGTAACTGGTTAATTTGATTTTTAGTTTCATATTTAGATTAAAGCTTCCAGTAGTGGTTTGGGATCTTAGTTTAATTCTGTCCTGTAAACTTTTAATTTCATGTTGTAATTTGTTAATGCTGCTTTTATTTGTAGCTTTTACTTTAATACTGGCTTTTAAAATTTTCCATGTTTGGATAATTTGGATATTCTGATAATATCCTGGAACATTTTCTGTTTTGGACTAGGATATTATAATTCTTTTCTGATTTTTATGAACTGGACATTGGCCTTTGAGTTCTTAAGGAAAGTATCAGCTGTTCCAAATTATTCCAGTTAGTTGTATTAAATTATTTTTGCTTGCCACCTGTAAAAGGTTTTGTTTTTCTAATAGTTTGGCCCCTTGATCACAGTTAGGGACGCTGCTTAATTATTTCCTGTTTAGTATTTTCAGGTTAGTTCTGGATAATTTCTACTTGACAATACTTTTTCCAGTAGTTTAAAAGTCTGCTAAAGACTGTAAACCCACAAAATGAACTAAAACCCTGTGTGTGACTTAAGAGGTTTTCAGAAAATCTTCTAATGTAGAAAAGAAGAAGGAAGCCACACATCTTCAGTCTTGGAAATGCTCTCAAGAACATGGTAATGGCAGCTCTGAACTCCGGGTCTTTCGGCTGAATATTGTGGCTTGGTTTCATGTTTCAAAGGCTTTACAAATGGCTGAGAATAATTTTTTAATTATTAAATACTTTATTTTTAATAATTAATTACTAGCAATACAGAGGAGGAGTATTTTAGATAAATAATGTAACATCATTGTTAATGCTTCAGCTGTGCATTACTGACTTTAGGGAAAAGCTGGCTGTGCTACCATAAAAGCCTGTGAACCTTTTCTGGCATCAAAGCCATGCTGTCATATCCATTTTATATGTTTCTTTGTTATGGCATAAGCTACCGTTTCCACATCTCAGTTAAAACTAATGAAATCATATTTTTAAGCCACTCTTACCTTAATTGCTGCTTGACTGATGCTAAGGACTAGTGGTGGAACACTCAATTTATTATTTTTTTTCTTTCCCACATGAACAAATAAGAGTGAAAATTCAATCCCAGTGGGAATGCTGAGACTTGAACTCTTTTATGGATAACAGTGCAGAAAGAAGCAGGAAAAAAAAAATTAAAACATGTAATACTGGGTAATGCTTTGCAGCCATTTATTCAGCCTGCTGTGAGAATAAGTTGGTGTTGTCTTCCTAGGTGTTCCTAGATGCTGCAAAGGTCACATTCAGTGTTGGTATCTTTGTATGCTGCTTTGCTGACTGTGAGGAGAAAGGAGTAGACTTGGACTCTTTGCCATGTTTAGCTTTGGTTTTAACTCATTCTTAAGTCAGAAAATCAGCAGATTGCAACAAGTAATGGCATTCTTTGAGTTGCGAGGAATGCTCAAGATTTCAAATACACGATAAAAATCTAAATGGCTTAGTTCCCTCCATCTGCCAGGGTCAAGAATCTGATTGATCACTAACTGAAGTAGGCACTGGAGAACTCTGCTCTCCTCACAAGAAATTACTTGGCTCACTTGCAGTCAATTGATGAAATATTTTCTTTACCGTAGCTGAGTGATGGAAGTTTTTTGGGGAAAAAGTTCAGCTAAGGGATATGTCCTTCTTCAGAGTTGGAGCAAAATTACAAGTGCAAGAGATTCTGCTCAAGATTGTTCTAGCAAATCTGTGTGTTACTTTTTTATTGCCAAGCATGAGGCTATTCTTTTGGTCTGTTAGGTGGTCTGTAAATGTCAGACATGGCCTGGAAGGACCCTTTTTGGGTCAGACTGACTGTTTTGCTTTTAATGCCTCCAGAGTCCTATGTAGCTTCAAAATAATGCCAATTCTGTTTCCTTCATCTTAGAATGTATATGCCATAGAAAGAATATATTTTTCTATACCTTCAACTGTAGTGAAAGAAAGTGATAGAAAGATAGAAAGTCTAGGAGAAGAGTACTGACATACTAGAAATTCCTATAATTTTATAGAAGAAATTAAAATATATCACAAGCATTTCTTGAAAAATTTCAATAGGCGAAAGCATAGAAAGCATACAAGTAGGCATCTATTAGTGAAATAAAACCAATGTTGAGGTCATATGAAGAGTTGAGTACTTCTTTAAAGTCTTGTATTAATATGTTTCAGTCATTAATTATTAGAGAAACTGGCCATTTCAGAAGTGTATGTAACCCTGCTTATGTCAGGCTTACATTAGCTCCTGATGACAAGTTCCAGATGTGCCTTGAAAAAGAGACCTATTTATTAAATATAAAGAACATTACTATTAAAAATTATAATCAAAAATACCTAAGAAACTTATACATTTTCCATAGTGCCTAGTAATGTACTTATATTTCTTTGTGGGGTTTTTTTTTGTTTTGTTTTGTTTTGTTTTGTTTTTTCCAGGGAAGCCACAAGAGCAGACATCCCATCAAAACACACGGAGCACAAAATCACAGACACCTCTTGTATGAGCGCTGGGCAAGATGGGGGATGTGGTACAAATACCAACCTCTTGATTTAATCAGGTATTAGTACTTTGAAGATTTTCTCTGGTACAAAAAGCCTGGCAACAGTGTGCTAACTGTATTAATAAATTACTTATTCTTTCCTATAACATTTAGATATTCCATATTATTGGATAAGGCTGGAGGTCTCTAAGTTGCTTATTTTGGGTGGTCTTTTGTAGGTTAATTTCAAATGAGTCTGCTTAAAGAACATGTAGTTCTAGCTGCTCAGGAATTTGCAGTGTGAAACTTAAAATACAAACCCATAATGTGGTCTGCTGATCAGAGACACTTGCCCCTTGGGAGAGCACCGTTGAAAGCAGACTGTTATCCACATGGACAGTTACCAGATAGAGAGGACTTAAAATGCAACCCAATTTTAACCTTACCATGTGGGTTTACATAACTCTTATTTATATATCTTAGTGTCATAGGTTACCAGAGTTAAAATAGAGACATAGGTATAATTTAAGTTAAATAATGGCGGTATTTGGGTTTCATAGTTTCCTCCTCTGACATTGAATACCAATAATTAATTTTCCTTGCTGTAAGTTTTTATTCCTGATCTGAGTCATAACCGATTATTAGTGAAGCTAAGCATGAGCCACGGGACAGTTTTATGCTGTGTCATCCTTGACTGACTTTCTGATCACTGCTGTTTCATCTGTACTAGCAATTGATACCCAAGTTTTGAAAAATTAAATTTCAGTCTTCAGCTTGTGTTTTCAGAGCGTTGTTTTCACTAATAATAGTTAGAAATATGTCATATTATCTGTGTATGATTATCTACCATAATTTTTTTTTTAATGGAATACTTAGGTCATGCTAACTTACTTTATGCCTTTCCAGGTTTTTGTGTCTATGTACATCCATCCATCCATCTATCTGTCCTACGTTTAATAATGTTGCTACTAGTCCATCTACTTAGTCATTGCAAGGACATGAAAATCACAGAGGCACTACAGTTATATCCTTGTTATCATAAATCTGCAATTGGTGTCACTAAAATATTATGCTAGCCTGAAAATACCTATTTGGTAAAGTGACAGTTTTGCCATAAACTTGTGATGGTAGTTCCATGTTAGAATTTTTCTACTGCTGTGACAGTAGAGATAGATAGAGGTCACCATAAAATTTAGTTTTAAACAATATATGTGTTTCCTTTTCATATAGGCGATACTTTGGTGAAAAAATTGGACTGTATTTTGCCTGGCTGGGATGGTATACTGGAATGCTTATTCCTGCTGCCCTGGTTGGGCTCTTCGTTTTCCTCTATGGATTATTTACAATGGATTCCAGCCAAGTAAGGTAAAATTCTATTTAATAATATGTAATAGCCTGTTGCAAATTAAGAACAGTCTGGCACAGCTTAGATTGGTATACTTTTAAATGTTTTGCAGACATGGTAATAATGTAAAAATAACCAAAATAGAATATTGAGTCTTCTTTACTTAAAAAAAATCTAAACACAGGAAACCCAGTGGAAATTGGAAATTTAAACACAATGTTAGGGCATTTTGGCAATCTCAGAACCAGCATATTGCCCCAGATTCAATATTATTTACTGAACAGTTTCATGTGGAGCAGGTTTATTACACTTGTTATGAGGAATCCATGGCTGTTGGGGAGTGTTGATTTAAGTATTATAAATTCCATCAAAAAGCCCTATTTCTTATCTGTCTTATGTGCTACAAAATCTGAACTTAACAAATAATCAAATCAGTTTTGTAGGAAGGATGCTTTCCTCAATGATGTGCCTTCACCTCTCAGGTGCAGGAAGCTGCCGTCAGCTCACCTCTAGTAACTGCAGGCAGGAAACTATCATTTTCTTTTTTTTTCCAGTTATCCAGCACAGTTTCAGCAGAGAAGTAATAAGCAAGTTCAGGAGTATGTACTGCCATACAACCAAACATTGCTTACCATGCCAGCCATAGGTTTTGTGCAGCAATAATTTGAGGGTGATGCAGAATGATGTCACATCTAAGAATTAGTTTGTCTTGTTTATGTCTTGTCCAAGTGCCTGCCTCTGCTCCATGCTCAGGGTCTGCTAGCAATTGGCTCTTTTGATATGCATATATATTTTAAAACATATAAATATATACTACATGTGAGATATATATATATGTATATATATATGTATCAGCCTATGTCAGGAGCCCATCTCAGCTCAGCAGAGGACCATGAGTCTCTGCCCTCTGTGTAAAAGATTCTCTCTGTAGTTCATCTCTGGCTGCCATGGACAAGTTGGAAATGGAAAAGAAGGAAGAGTGCCACCAAAAGGGAGCAAATATCCCCCTCTCATACAGACTTTTGCCTCTTGTCATAGTGTCGCTCTTCTTTGCTCAATTACATACAAATGATGTCATTTGACTGAGATCAATGTAGATGTACCAGTGTTGTCTATGCTCTGAATGTTTGGTATCTTATAAAAATTTATAAAAATAGACTGTAAATGCATTTGAAGGGTAGTGAGGAATTTTTTATTTTTCTGTTTGTGATATTTGGGAGAGAATTTGCTAGTGTGAGAAGTGTAACATGATGCCCAGAAATATTGTATACTACTCTATGGCCCATAGTGTTCAGGTTCCTGATTTGAGATTAGGCTTTCCAAGCCAAATATTCACCTTTAATTTATTTGCCCAGTTTTGTGGTGCACGCACTGTTGACAAACAGAGAATATAAATGGCATAACCTCAGAAAATCTTGTGAATGCTGGAAGTGTTTTTGTAACCTTTTTTTCCTATCTCATGCTAAAGCAAAGAGATCTGCGAGGCAAATGAAACCATTATGTGCCCTATGTGTGAACGCAATTGCACGCTACAAAAACTCAATGAAAGCTGCATATATGCCAAGGTAATTATTGTATTATTACTATCAAGATCATTTTGATTGTATAATGGCTGCCCTTTTTTCAGCCAAGTTTCCTGAAAAACGTGTTGTTTCTCTAAAGATGTTGTTTTCAGCCTTTGTAATTAATCTTTCTAATAAGGATATGATCTGAAATGATCTAGGGTTTTTCTAAAATTGCTTTCTGTGAGCATTTCCTTATTAATAAATTCTTATTTTTTTCATCAACTTATTAATTCCCCTGTGAGGACTTCATAGTAAAACTTTTTGTAAGGTTTTTCCTATTTTCCTGTGTAACTATCTTATTACTCCATTTTTTTTTGCTTTGTATTTAAGTTTTTGCTCCTTCTTTGCTCTGTCAAGCTATTGCAAAGATTTTATGCAATTAAATATTTTGCTACAAGAAGCTATTCTTCAAACTTAAATAATCACAAGGACTTCTGTATACATGCAGTGTTGGCAGGTGAGCAATATATTTTGATGTGTGGTATATTCATAATGCTGGAAAAGCAGCCTTGGCTTTTATCTTTGTATTCTTTATGCCATGGAAGAAATACTTCTCAGAAGCCTGTATTTATAAAACATGATTGTCTCTTTGCCATAGCACTGCAACAAAAATGCAGCAGTGTCAAAGAGAAAATTGATTTTGTATTAGATGTCAAAATTTCTTAGAGGTAGGACCAATCCTGAGTGAAACTCAACATTTCAAACCTATCTGTGAAAATATTTTAAAAATTATTTATGTTTACCATTTACAAATTTCTATTTCTAATTTTCTATTTTATAATGCAAAAGTTAAGAGGTTTTTTGTAACAACAGCAATAAATACCACTGGAAATGCTGTACTTAAAGAAAAAGTGGTTTTTGTTTTAAATACTGCTGTAACTATATAACAAAAAATAGCTCCATGAGGGAGTTTTGTAATTTCATTTTTACTATTTTTTTAAAGTGTACTTAAGGTAAACTCTTTCTTAATTGAAACAGCAAGCTATACAACCCATCCCAGAAATGCCTTTTTTTAGAAGGTGATAAGTGCTTCTTCAGCAGTGCACTGTAGTTTTGGCAGGAAATTAATATATTGGAAATTGCAGCAACCCTTTAACTGTAGATCCTGTTATTTTAACATCCTCAATTAATAAGCAGGTTTTGTGTCTTACTTATATTTATACTGACATCATGTGCTTTATCATGCAAATTTCACATTTCGTGTCTGTCATGGTTTGACACCAGCCAAACGCCAGGTATCCGCAGAAACTGTTCTCTTTCCCTCTCCTGCTACAGTTGGGCTGAGGAGAGGGGAAAAAAATAATGAATGAGTTAAGAACTGGGAGAAAAACACTCCAGGGGCAAAATAGGTTCAAATTTAATGGCGTAAATTAAATTTATTATTAACAGAGGAGGATAATGAGAGGTAAAATTACCTTTTTTCACCCTCCAGCCCTTCCCTCTTTCCCACAAACAGCACAGGGAGACAGGGCATGGGAGGTTTGGTAATTTTGTCACCAAGATCTTCTTCTATTTGCTCAGGGAGCAGAGTTTTTTCTCTGCTGTGCTGTGGGGTCCCTCCCACCGGCAAACAGTCTCCCCAGAACTGTCCTGGCGTGGGTCACTCGTCCACAGGGTGCAGTCCTTATTTTTTTCTAATAGGAATTTGAAGCCTTTGCACTGGTTAATAATTGCCAGCAATGTGTTAAACCACCTTTTTTTAAAGAATAAATGTAGGCCCATTATCTCTAGATAAATTACATTGCTATAAATTGGCAACCTTAAATCTACTGAAAGGACATTGATCTTTTCAGCTTCCTAAATACTGTTCCGTATTATGGGTATAATATTGGATGTTGCCGATTTTTGTAATATAAATTGTGGTGTTTTCTAAGTGAGACCTCAAATTTACCTGCTCAGATGTTTAAAAGGCATGCGAAACCTAGTTTTCAATCAATACTTGTTTCAGTAAGTATGAACAAATAAATATAACTATAAATAAATAAGTACTTTCTATTTCAGTACTTATTTTCAGTCAGTAAGCCTTAGACTTGGCAGCAGAATTGCTGTTCCGACCAAAAATCTTATAACAAAGACTAAGATAAGGGGTAAATCTAACTAAGAGAAGAGCATTCGTGGAAGAAATTAACTTCGCAGTTAGAATTATGGAGACTTCTGTCTCCATAGAAACGATTTAATGTTTGTTAGAGTTCAGGTGCACAAGCCTTTTAAGAAAGAGAATGTCAACAATTTGGGAGGCTGAGGTGTCTGGATAAAAAGGAATACATGCTATTTTTACGTGCAGAGAAATTGCAAAATACCTAGGTAGAAGAACTAAATGGAATCAAGAGACAGTAAGTATGTAGAGGGAGAAAAGTGAGGAGGTTTTTTTTAGCTCGTAAAAGTCTGAAAATAGAAATGATTGCGATTAAGTTTGCCCTACCATATGACGAGAATTCTGGATGAAATTTTAGCCTGTCTGGACAGGGACAAAACAGCTCAGTGTCTGTGAAACAAAATGGCTGGTGATGCATGAAGTGATGGTCTGGAACAGCAGATTCCAAATTATACTGGAAGTCAGATTGTGACATTGACAAACCTTGACAGAAGAAACCTGCTACTAGGACTACTTATGAGAACACTTAGCTTTTGTTTTCTGACACCAGTTAGGTACTTTGGGACTATTTGGGGCAAAAGATGAGGTGGCAGTATTATCTTTTCCTGATGTATTTCCATTTTTTTATTCAGGTTACACATTTGTTTGATAATGGAGGGACTGTCTTCTTTGCGATTTTCATGGCAATTTGGGGTAAGTACATTTTTACTTGGTTGTTTTTTTTTTTATTTTTAGTTCACCTGACCCTTTTATGTGATTACTTGACAAAGAAGATTGTAGCTCTTGATAAAAGTTAAAGAAGGATTATGATTTTGTCACACAAACAATTTTTTTTTCATTTTCATTAACTTGAATTTCTATGCCAGTAATGGGTAACAACCTTTATGGCTAATGTAATGATTTTCTTTAGGATCTTAAATGTCTTTAAGCTTGAATTTTATATTATTTAGGCTAAAGTCCTTTTGGAGGAAAACACGTAGGTTGTGTTACTGATATTAAGCCAGTATAAAAATCACATCTTTTAGAGGATTCTTATAGAATAAATGAGAATGGTTTTGTGGGAGCTAATTTGAGCAAAGTATAGGAAAGGTTTGAGGTTAAGTGCTTACTTAATTGCAGTTAAGGTATTTCCATTCAAATTCTTAGTCTGAATCTCTCCTCATGTTGCCGCTGTTGTGCGGCTCAAAGCCAAGCAGGGGCGTGTCCACAGGGGACACTGCTGGGCAGGAGTTACAACACAGTCCTGCCTCTTGTGGAAGGTCAGGGTGCTGGTGCCATGAAAGACAGATTTAATGACTCCAGCGCTAAGTTCGCAGTAGAATTAGCTTTCACTGCAGCTAATAGGATTTTGCTGCTGGGAAAGAGGGAAGAAGAGCAGAACCAGAGATAAGTGCTTGTACCAATGTACATGTTTGCGTAAACACTGAGAAAATGACACTAGTTCACATACGTAGAGCTGTCTGCATTCAAGCCAGAGTTTTACAGTTCTGAATGAAATGGTACACAATGGCTTTGTCTATGTAATGTGTATGAATGAGTATTAATGACTCTAACTTAAAGTGAAGTAAGAACAAATGTCACAGATTTTGGAGGCTGGCATGGTAAAAGCAAGTAACAATATACAAACAACAGCAAAACATAGAATAGTTACATGGACAACAGGAGCACATCTCCATACATGCAGAAATTATGATTGGATTGTTAAAAGTTAACATGCTATAACTAAAGGGCACACTTTGATTACTTTCCTCATTGATATTTCTTCATTTACTGCTAATCTTGCTGTTACTGTCTTCCAATTATTGATTATTTCTTTCAAAAATTCCTAAAATGCAATGCATTTAACTATATAGTTACCAGTGGAGACAATACAGGTGGTTTCTTAGCATCTCTTCATCTCTCTCCTTCAAGAGAGCTCTTTCCATTTTCATGCGAGGCCAAGATTCAAGTGTAAGGAGGAATTTGCTTGTATGACACTGCTTTACCACAGAAACAATGGCATTATTTGGCTAAGGAAGGTGAAAGCTGAACGTTACATTTTTCTTCATTTCAAGCATCAGGGTGATATTCTCATGTAATATACGTGAATCTGTCTCAGATTTTCAGTCTGCTGTCAAACGTGCTGGATATAATGTTAGAAATCAGGGTATTGACTGGACATATGCTGTTTTTATAACTGAATTTTAAAAAAAGGGCAAAATTGCACATATGGACTGAAATCTTGAATATTTTAAATAAATCCCTGTTTTGCCCATATTCACTATGACTCACATAGTTTCTTTCTGGGGTGTATGTGCATGTAATTTGTTCACATATTGAATAAAACCTCATTGCAACATTCGCAAGAGTTAGTGAGATAATTCCATTTCATCAATGTGATCCACAGTCTCCACACTAATTAAAGTGTTTTAGCAGAGCATAATAACAAGGACATATCCCACATGGGTAGTTTTCTCTGCACGCTGTTTTGTTTATGCTATGCCTTTACAATTCTTTCTTTTACGTATTCTTTCTTTCTATTTTGACATGTCTGGTAATTGCAGACAGATAAACTATGCAACTATTTGCATTATACTGCCATAATTTTACTCTTTAGCTGGACAGAACTGGTCCATGCTTTTTACCTGTATATGCATCAGAGATAATTCCTTTCCTCTCTTGTTAAGTATTTCTTCTATCTAATCTGTCTTGACACGTTTTAAATAATTTCTACAGATCTAGCCTGCAATTCAAACAAAAGATGCGTTTGACAGAGGAATTGAAGCTTGTAATCTTTTTCACGTTGATAGTGATATTAAATTGTTGTCATCTAGTCAAAGGTTAGATGTAGCTCATTTTACTTAGTAATTCCATTCTCCCCAGCAAGCTTCAAGTAATCCAAATTAAGTAATCCAAGTAAATCTGATCAATTTTGGCATATTCACTGAAGAAGGTGCAAATGCCAACTTGGGAAAACAATGACCTGAGTCATTTGTCAGATAGAAATTATATTTGGATAGAATGGTGTCACTTCAAAGTAGTGAAGTGGAGGATGTTTTTTTGTATTGATACTAAAATATCATTGTAATCCTAGTCAAATTTTTCTCTGTTACATTGTTGATTCAAGTTGCATAAAGCAGAATCTTAGCTGGGTGCTATTTCTCTGTATTATTTCTGAGAAAGCAAGTATCCTTCCAGGAAAACCAGCGGTTGATCATTTAATTACAAAGTACAGGAATGATGCTCTGCTACTGAACCCTGCCTGTTGTATATTGATATAGCTTGTGATTTTTCCTTACTTTTCAAGACATTGTTTACACAGCAATGGCTGTAGGGTAACAACAGCCAGGTTGTTTTGGTAAAAATGAAAGGGGTGTAGGTAACAGGCAAGAATATAATCTGAAGCAAGCATTACAGTCAAGGGTGGGATGGTATGATGTCAGCCATTGGAATGCCATCAGATAGATGGGCACCCTGCATTGTCTTCCTCTGTCTTGTCTGCTGTGCTGGTTTTGTCACCCCTGAAACTCTTATTATATGGTTCAAGAGAGTTGTCTTGGTGAAGAACTGAAGGAATAACATAATATTTTTTTTATATATGGCTTGAAGGATTTGAATCACTGGCTACTGGGTACCTCATGATTTAATTCAGCAGTCCCTTGCATGTAAGTCCAGTTAATCACTTTCTGACATATGGGAGAGCAAAAGGTCAGGGTTCTGATTCATGATTTTCTGAAGAAAACTCATGTCCTGCTAGCAACACCCATTCAGCATCCACCTGGGTGGTCAACATTCAAAGCTACTTCCTAGTCTGATGTTCTGGTAGCTTTCAGCTCCTGCTTTTAAGCTGCAAAGGGCATATTGCCAAAATTTATTTTGATTTTATTTTCTATGAGGAAAAAAAAGGTGTGTTTGGCATCTCAGTATTTGTTTAAACATTTAAAAATAAGGTCCGGACATGATATAAATGTTTGGACTGTGATTGCACTTCAATACAAGTTTTTACATACTCATGGAAAAGACAAAAGCGGTCATCTTTTTAAACCTCTTAAAAATATTTTTACTTCTGAAAACAGATGTAGCTTCATCCTTAATTTTGTAATTGACATTGGATGACTAAAGAGTCTAGCTTTTTTTTCAGTTAATCAAGGTTTGGCAGAGCTTTTGAGCTATAGTTTTAAACTTGCCCACAATCCTTTGAACAGGTTCACTGATACTAGATACGATTTTCCTGATATTTCAGATATTAAAAAAATAACTTGTAAGGAGGAGATACAGAGTTAAGAGGCGTATTGGTTAAGCTAAAATTTAAAAGTAGTAAATTAATGTCAGTTGAAAGCTAGTTTGACTGGAGTCAATGATATCCTAATAATTCAGTAAGACAAGACTATTTAAGCAGCCCCGTGCAGAAATTAGAAACATTCTTATGCAAAGCACTTGTACTGTTCCTTACCTGGGTCACTCCCTGTATCATCATGAAGCCATCTGTGGGAAAATGACTCAGGCCTCTTGGTGGCACATACAAAATATCCAGCCAGGCCAATCAATACAGATCCCAGAATGGCTTCTACAATGACGCCAGCTATTACTACTCCTTTGTTTTTTTTGTCTGGGAGAAAGAGAAGCAAAGATGAAACGTTGAATGGGAATAATAAATCTATAAAACCAGTGAGTGAGACTTTTCAGTAAGGATCTGAAACACTTTCTGAACTATAAGTAAACCAGCCTTTCTGCAGAAACTTGCTGCCTTTGTCAATGAAAACAGACATCTCCATCCTTGAGGTTTGGGAGAATAACAGGTGTTTAGGAAAAATAACAAGGCAGCTAAATGAGTTTTTAATGAAATAAAAAAGTTTCAGGTTTAATTACTGAATCAACCACTATTTTTTAATTAAATAAATAAACAGTAATCATTGTTTAAATGCAATTATTTTTAAGCATTTAAGCCAGCAGTTAAAGTTGCAGCCTCTGAATTTCAATTTTTGTATGTGCAAAGTTAAAAATTCAGTAATGCTTCATGCACCTGTTCAATTAGCAGAATAAATGCATTTCTTCAAGATTTTCCCTCAAATTTCATAAAACTTTTCTTCAAGGTATTCGGTTTTTCTTGGAAGCGAATTTGCTCTCCAACTCTCCTTCCTTTCCAGTTATTGTTATCTAAAAATCAGGTGCCTTGCAATTATTAGCTATGTATTAACTATGATGGGAATCATGAAAGTCTGATGATCCTTCAGTTCTTAGTACAAACTGTACTTTCAGGCCTGTGTTAAAAGCTTGAAAGCTAATTAGTGCAAAAAATTACTGTGCCTTCTAATCTTTTCTTTTCCTGAAGAGCTGATTCAGAATAGCAGGATAGAAAAGTGCAATGACAGTTTTATGTTCCATTGTTTTCCCACGCATACTTAACTTGGTAATTAAATGCACAATGAGTAATTCCTTTGGAAGTATTTATAAGAAGTCATTTTGGTCACAAAAATTTCTGAACTTTAATAAGTTGATGTGCTGTTTTAAAACTAATTTCTACACATCTGCTTTGAAGGTCCATTCCAGTGAAAATAGGCAATACCTGTCACTAGGTTCTCCCACTCTGGAAAGTGTTAACTAATTAATTACAGAGTAAATAATTTGAAAAATACATGTTTTATTTTGAGTGAGCTTTAGTTTTAGTCTGTGTTAGGTCACTTGTAAGTTCACGTGTCTCATGAAGCCTCCAGTTCAATTTTAAAAAAGGTTTTATTTCGGCATTATAATTTTATTAAACCACTTGGATTTTAGTTAGATCCTTACCTTCATTGGCATCTTTTGGTGATGCAATAGAAGGGTTGCTGGAATTATGACTTAGCTTTGTAGTCTGCTGAATGAGGTCGAAATTTGGGGTAGGACTGTCTTGCTTCACCATGGGTGATGTCAGAATGACTCTGATGGGGAGCACCATGGTGGTTTGATTGAAGAGTTATCACTGGGAAGCACTAAAGCCCCAAGAGCAGTTTAGATGACTGTGGAATGACTCGGTGTACTGGGGAAGAAATGTAGCTGCAGCACTTTTGGTCACGTCAGAAAAGTCAACTGTTGTTCTAAATGTTGCTGAAGACATTGGGTTTCTGCGGATGTTTGTGGCTGAGTTATTTATTCCATTTTTTTGACACATTTGAAGAGAAGGTGGTGCCATCAGAGGACCTCAGGGATATGCTTTACACCACAACAGAAGTTTTGTGAATTGCTTTTCTTCCAAAATGCAAGACTTTCTATATACCTTTAGCTTTTTTCTCAGTAGCCCTGTAGCACAGCAAAATTACCATGTATTTTATTATACCGTGGGAAAGAGAACATTGCAGCTTTTTTAAGACCTCAGGTGAGTCTGGAAAAGTACTTTAGTTGACAAGTATGGTTAATGATTTGGCCTTACCTGCTTCATCAAGACAGAAGATTTTGTTTATCATTGCATTGTCAAATGCTTCATGCATATATGTAACATAAAAGACATCATTTATTGTTATTCATATAGTACCCTATAGAACCTATTATTGGTTGTGGTGACACTACCAACATCAGTGAGTAAAGGTTGTTTCACCTCAGGTTACTCAAGTACAAACTCCACTACTGCTTAAGTGGAGAGCTGGGTGCTGTTCTTGTTAAGAGCATCTGAAACTTACATCTGTAGATCCATGCTTCAAAGAATAAAGGAGAATACTACCTAGAAGTAATACTCAGGGACAAGTTACTTTCATTCAACACGCCATTATTTATGGGTGGTGGTATGGTGAACTTCTGCTAGCTTCTAGTTGCTGTGCTTTAATATATTATATAAATAAGTCATGTATATTTATGTAGATATAGGTATAATAGATATAAGTAGTTTTGTATCAAGTATGTATAGAAACCCAAAAATATATTTATATAGTACAAAAATATAGATCAAGGTGGGAATATGAGACCATCCTGTTTATTTTGAGTTAGAAATCCTTCTTCTGAGCAGTTGGCTTTCTAGAAGGAAGCAAATTTTCTTACCTCCTATTTGAATTCATTGTTTTCCAAGGAACAATTGGACAATTCTATGTTTCGTTAGGAATCACACCCTAAACAAGGTGTCTTATCCTCAGTGGCAGACTACACTGTTTTGGAAATTTGGAGTTATTTATTAGTTGTAATTATCTTATCAAAACCTCCAAGTACATGGAAAATCTGATTATGGTCTCACACCTAGATTAGAAATAATTGTCTGAAGAATTATTCTAGTAGCAAAACTGCTGCAGTATAAAACTGGTATAGCTGGGAAAGAAGTGAGGTTGTCTTATTTGAACTGAATAAAATGAGATAGCTCTTGGCTCTTTATTAATAGATATCATTGTGTATGTGTTTCCTTGTTTCTAGGTACCTATCTCTGTACAGCTACAGCAGGCAACAAACACATGATTCTTAGATAACCATTGTTAAATAGTGTTTTAAATGTAACAGGGATTATCCTGAAGCTTCTTAGAGTTTTCAGATTCTGTGAGAAAAACTGTCAGAAAGTGGCTAATGATATGTTAACGTTGCTGATTTTCTTGAGATCTGCATGGCCTTTTTTCCCCCAGCAATTAAAGTACAGTTGTTTTCCACAGCAACAGTTTTTCTAGAGTTTTGGAAAAGACGAAGAGCTGTATTAACTTATGATTGGGACCTCATAGACTGGGAAGATGAAGAGGTAAGAAGAAACAGAAGTAAACATGTAAAGCCTTGTTATAAGCATGGTTAAATTCTCAATATCAATCCATATTGTATGTCAGTCATTTTGAGTTTGTCATTCAGATCAGTATTTGTATTTATAGTACTAGTTGCAGAATACAAAGGTATGCTTGAGATTGTACAAGGATACTGTGCCTTTTGTAACTAACATTTTAATTCCAAATATAATTCTACATTTATTAAAAGTATCCGTGGAAAAAGTGAGTAGAAATACTTCCCGTACAGAGGACGGGAGCTACTTCTGATGTCAGCACAGATGCCTTTCAGTTCCATGGTTTCTTGTTCTGGAAATTCCTGATCCTGCATAAAAACAGGACCAAGACAAGCAACAAGACAGAAACTAGATTTTGTATCCGTGGAGAGGCATAGCTTATCCTTGAACATTCTGCTATCAGGATCAGCAATAATAATTTTTTTTTATTCCATAAATCACCAGTCAGCATAGCTGTAATTTACCTATATTGGTGATTTAATTGCATTCTAAGTCAATAGACTTCAGTTGTCTTACAGCTTTCCATGTATGAGTAGATAGAAGCTGGTAGCTTTTAAAATGCTCTCATAACACAAACAACATCGTTATAACTGGCCCTAATTTATAGTTTTCTTATCAATTTTCACAGATAATCTAGTGTCTAAGTCAGCAATATGACCCATGATTCTTTTTAACGCCCTCACGTAATGAGGAAGGCTCCTGTGGTTTCTGTTCTTTGCTGGTCTCTGGCACTGCTTCCAAGGATTTTCAAAAGAGCAAATTATTTAGGTGTTTGAGTTGAAGCATTATAAAAAATCATTGGTATCAGTATAATGTTCTACTTCATGGCACATGGATGTCTGATTCTTGAGAGAAATAAGTAACACAACAAATGGAATCCACCCTGTCGTTCCAGGAAGAGCTGCGTCCCCAGTTTGAAGCTAAATATTCCCAAGTGGAAAGAGTAAATCCCATCACAGGAAAACCTGAACCTTTTCAGCCTTTCCCTGATAAGCTCAGTCGACTGATGGTGTCTGTCTCAGGAATATTCTTCATGGTGAGGTTTAATAATATTAGAACTATTGTATTGTAATTCATCTTATCCTGATGTCAATTGTAACTCAGCATGAGTGCATTCATTAAGATCAGTGGATTTACATAACATAGCCAAATCTGATTGTCTGTCTTACTGCTTGTTCAGGCATCTCTTTGTTTCACAAGATGGAATATAGTTACATTAGAAAAGAACAGTAAAGAAATGCCTTAACACATCTTGTTTTCTGTTCTCTCAAATTCTGCTCTCCAAAACAAATGTCAACCTTTAAACCACAGGTTTTATTATTTCGGTGGATATTATTTCAGATGTGATTTCTTTTGTTCTAATACCTCTGCTCATAAATACGTACCTGTAGATTTCACTGGTCCTTACTGCAGTGTTTGCGGTTGTGGTGTATCGACTGGTAGCCATGGAGCAGTTTGCTTCTTTCAAGTGGTATTTCATCAAGAAGTATTGGCAGTTTGCAACATCTGGCACTGGAGTCTGTATCAATTTTATGATCATCATGTCACTCAACGTTGTAAGTCTTCTGTTCTTTTAAAGGAGCAATTAATTTAAGACAGTAATTTTTACAAGCTTACTGAGTTAGCCATATATTAGACATATACATGTTCATGCTTTTTCATGCAGCAGTGTCTGAAACTAGTATTGCAGTGGGTTTTTTTCCTCTGATACAATCTATGTTAATGTTTTTCTCTAATTCCTCCTTGATTTGTCACTGCACATCT
>VWZV01002027.1:14884-31739 GCA_013397155.1 Irena cyanogastra | reverse complement strand
GACTTGGGAATGGGGGGAATTATTAGTGTTTTTTTTAAATTTTTTGCTCCTCTTTTTATAGAAACAAATTAACTGAGGTCAGTTAGGCTTTAATAACAATTATGTTATTTTTGTGGAGTGATGAGGATCATCACTTGCTCGAACTGTTAAAGACAACAGAACATATATGTAGTAGCTTCCTAGACTTGGAGAAGACATCTGAAAACATCAAGTTTGTGCATATCTCTGTCTGGTAAAACAATATGTGTGCATGTTAAACATTGAAAATAGTCCAAGAGCTGCCATTAATTTGAATTGGTCTGAAATCATTATCTGGAACTGCCAGGGAGCTGAAAAATGAGTTATTTCTGCAACACTAATCTGAGATGCTCCATATCTTTAGAGGACTGTACAAGTATATTATTGTCATCAATGCTGCTAACTTCAATGGTACATGAATACATTAAATATGGAAGAACTCAGAAATGAATTTAGTAATATACCCATATTAAGCCATGCCCCTTAACACTTATGTTCATGTGAACAAAGTCTCTGTGGAGTGTTATCCAGTGGAAAAATCTCCTATGAACTTCAAATGAACTTACCTCAAGTTGTGTAAACCCATATAAGGAGAAATGTCTAAAAAAAGTTCAGAAATGGAGCAGACCAAACACATTGTCAATTGTCTTGGTCTTGCCAAATATGTCCCTTCAGCAGCTGACAGCTTTTGTGACTTTTTTTCAGTCTATTTTACTAGAGGCAATAGAACTATTCTGGCATGTATTGAGTTTCTATTAGGTGGCTTCCTGCCCTTAAAGTTCAATGATCCCTGCAGATTCCTAAGTCATTACCCCTATGTTCCTAATCAGAATGTTCCTAAAATAACATCACCTCTACTGAAGCACCAAGTGAAAGTCAAGAAAAATAAATTAATTTTTGTACATTTGGTTCATTGTAGGACATTTTGACACCATTATATTGATCATAATGACCTATTGTTTTCCTTATCAGTGTCTCCCTCAATAGCTCTGGGAAGTTATACAGAATTGAAACTGGGCAGTAATTTTTAATGAGCTGACCATAAGAAATCTTTTCAAAATTCATAGCGTTCAAATTTTTCCAGGGAACATTTATTTTACAGCATTTTTCTGTTGGAAATAACCCATTTTCCAATTAGTCCACTGAAAATTTTGAGTGTTTTGATGAAAATATGCAGATATGTTTTATTATTATTATTATTAGCATGCATAAGTATCTTTCTGTTTGCTTTCCTGTTAATTGCTTTTAAAACTAGAGCTCTAATTTGCAAAGGTAGGTAGCTGAGTTGCCTAAATACCTCCACAGATGTGACAATAAATCTCAGTCAAACCAAGGTTTAAAATCTGGTTTCTGCTGCAAAACAATATTTGGTGAAAAACATCTGTAGATTATTCTCTTTCTATCAGTTATTTTAAAATTTTTTCTTAAAAGACTTTGGGAAACTCAGTACTGTTATTTGCTAAGAGGGTGGAGAGTATGCTTTGTTCAAACCTAGGAATGCTCTAGCAATCATATAATGGCTAAAAATAAATTGTTCTCTTCCAAGACTTGATATCAGCAGTGTGATCTTCAGCTCAGAAAAAAAGATCAATTCTACCCATTTTTCCCATGCACTTGGCAAATATTGTAGCAAATGATCTACCTGGGATGGGATGGAAAAAAGACAGTACTTCACTCCTTCCTAAGTGTTATTTCACATTTCCTCTGTGAAAAAGACTACCTTCAGGAGCAGTTTCAGGGTAATGAATATTATTGCCCTAGATCATGTCCTTGCAACATATAAACATCACCCCCCAGAGACTTAAGAGAGAGCTCTCTTTTCAGTATTTCCCACAAGCTATTTTCAGTGACTTTTGGTCTATGTTATGTTTTCATAGATCCCATTATCATCTCTCTCTCCCCACAGACTTCCTGTAAGGAAGTGAATCACCTGCAATAAGTGCAATTCCAATAAGTGGCTGGTTTGGTGCTGCAACAACCAGCCAATGCTTTAATGTCCAAAAGTGTTTTGCAGTAAAGTTTTATCTCCTCAGGATTTTGACAACCTTTGCAATTTTCAAGAAGTGGGATAAAACTATCTCAGAAGTGCTTACAAAAGCTGGGGACGCTTTTGTTAACTGAGCTGTCATTTTGGCAGGGTTCCAAGTGCACGGCAGACTCACTGAAAAAATATTGCATCATAAAATAGACTGTGTAACAGAGTCTTAGCTTGGAATACACCTGAGAACATGAGGTCGACCTGTGCTTGTTATCTCATTAAGATTAAAAAAATCCAAACAACTAAAATCCCCAACCTAGCAGAGGGTTAATTTAAAACTAAGAAGAATCTACTTCAGGCAGTAATGTTTTTTAAACCTTCCTTTATAAATTTTGCTTATCAAGGAGTGCCCTTCTGGTATATCAACTGAGCCAAGACTGAGTTCTCAAATACTATGATGGCTTCTGTTAATTAGATAGTTTATCTGTGATGAGTTGTTGACACTGAGATGATTTGTGTTAAATAATTTTAAAATATTCTGTGGGGCACTAACTTAGATGCATTGTTTGTTCATATTACAGGCCCCGGCTTCAATCTTTTTTACAGTCCTCGACAGAAATGAAGTTGATGCTTCAGCAAACTTCTTTAAGTCAGAACAAGTAACATTGCAAAGACACTTTTGATTAACTGGAATTCTCTGCAATTTTTATTTCTTTTTGTACAACGAGCTCTAGTTTAATACCATAACATGTGAAGAGTATTTTTGTAATATTTAAATACATCAAGTTTTGCTAGTTTATAATTTCTTAAATACTTTTTTTTTAATGTTTTCCTTCTTATAAATCCATCTCCAGTCACCCAATTAGGGGTAAAAATGCAGGAAAGGCTCGCAGAACATGGAACTTCTTTCTACTAGGCTGCTGTAGTTTTCTAAATGCTCTATATTTTTGTAAGCTTTACTTTCACGGTAAAGATGGATAAGTTGAATTTTAATTGTAAAATATACTATTTATAACAAAAATCCATGCAGTGTGCTTCAGTGATGCCTACTAAACATTGCACTGTTTGAAATGAAAAAAAACATTAAGGCTGCATGTAGATGAACCAAAGGTAAATGCTTACAGGTAGCAAGCTACCCTGGCATCATAATAATAACAGAACATCCTTATTTGTTCTTGTTCTTCTACCTCATAAATTAGCTCTCATTGCCTATCTTGCTTCTCTATTATACCTTGCAACCTTCCCATTTTTCTCTATTCTTTTCTTCCTATTCCCTCTTTCAATAAAAAACATACCCTTCTTTCTGACTGTTTTTATCCACTTTTCTCTTGTTTGCCTTCACTCTCTAGTCTATAAAGCCCCAAATGCTCCCTTTTCCTTCTTAACGCCCCATCCTTCCTGAGTGGGAGTGCTGCCCATGCCGCGATAACACCTCAGACTCTGTTGTGATCTCCATTCTGCATTTGCACATGGATACAGTCCCCTAATTGAGAGACTTTTTTTTTATTAAAAGCATTAGACATTTATATGTAGAAATAACACTTGCAGAGACATTCTCTAGGTTAAAAGTTAAAAGGGATGTCAATCATCATACTTCAGAACATAAACAGATTGCCAGCGTGGGTTGAAAAGGAATTTTCCCCACATAAAATCATAGAAGTTTGCAATAGAAAAGAACTAATAGGTCAGCTAATCTACCTACCTGCCAATTCAAGCTCTTTCCCCAACATGTATTTTGCTGCTCCTTTGGCCTCTCAAAAATCTCAAGCAATTGCACTGTTAATATTTCCCGGCAGAGAATTTGCAGTTGTTTAGTGCAACTAGTTTGCTGTCCAGAATTTTTCAGGTCTAAACTTCCTCTTATTACCTTCAACCCACTAGTCTTCATGGCACTTCCATCTATCATATTGAATAACCTTTCTCTCCTGACTTATTTTTTACACTTTTCCATTATATATATATTGGTGCCATGCCCTGTTTGATGGTTCCTACCTAATCTTTGACATGCCTTTAGCTAAATAAACAATTCTTTTCAGTATGAATTCTGCTTAAAATTATACCCTTGTAACTACATGCACATGAGAAGAACCACCTAGACCATGACTGCAGGCAAACTAGAGCTTCTGAATATACAAACAAATATACATACATAGATTTGTCAACAAGCATACCAACACTACATGTGGTAATGCAAAATGAACATGCAACTAACTGCAATTTCTTGTAAGACAGCTCTTTTAGCTACATGAACTATTCTGTGGTATTCTTTTCTGTCCTGGAATTCTTTGTTCAGGAAGAAAGATAGCTTTCCAAGGAAGGTATCTGTCTCTTCAGTGGTTAAAAAAAACCATAAACGTTTAGGGATTCAGAACAATGATGAATTGCCAATAAAATAAAAAACACAGAGAAAAGCTTTAGAGCTTGACAGGTTAAACAGGTAGAAGAGTGCTGTTACTTTCTGAGCCACTTATAAATCATCCCACACACCACTAAAATCAAGCAAACCAGAATTCTCCAGCATCTTTTAAAATTCTCATATTCTAGCTTATAAGCAACATTAAGCAAAAAATTTACAGGTAATCCAAACAGGCAGAGGAATACTTTGCCTGGGTCTTAAGAGAGACACACTCTTGCAGATGTGACAGAGAACAGGATGAGAAAGCACCACATTGCTGCTCAAATGTATCATGTGAGTTTTCTGTTACTTGTGGGATTAGTAACATGCCAGAAGAATGAATAGGAAGTTTTTGTACTCTGTGTTACTGTCAGAACACCAACAACAGAGAATGTCGACTTTTGCCACAAACAGCTTTCAACTACTATCTCCAGTTTCTGTTTTCCAAGATAAACAACTGTCCACTCTTTGAAACCTCATATCATCATTTTTCTAGTGCTATGGCTTTTGCATATCTAAGGCTTTACTATGGAGATATTTTGAAAGTCTTGAGGCCAAACTCTAAGGAGGTGCTATCAGATGAAAGCGGCTAGTGATCTTCACTGCACTGCCTAGCCCTCAAGACACTTTCAAACCTCATTGACCTAAGGACATTGGATATCTAGGCTGTTCATATAGCAAACACACATCTCAGCGGTCCTCCTGTAAAAGAATATTGAAAAGTACAATACAGAACTTTCTGGTTTAGGTCAATTTCTATTGCAATTCTAACAAGCAAGTAAATAATATACTTAAAATGCGGGTGATGAAATGGTTACTATAAAGTTGCTACACAGTATCCTAACTAGACACATTTCTGTAACTCTGTTTTTATATTTCTTTACATCCTTTGTAGATTAGCATAAACACAATTAATTAATCATGAAAAGCAACTCCTACAGAGTAGAAGCAGGATTTTAGCTTCCAAAGCAACTTCCCTGCCAGACCTGAAAAATCTTATTCATCGTCAAGCAGTGTCACTCTTCTTAGCCAGCCTTTGATACCATGAGGTGCAGCAACCAAGAACTGCAGCAGTCTGCCTGTTTTTTGACATGGATACAGGATTGAAATATACTGGGCTATTTGCACCATCTGGTACATGCATTTCAGTTGAATGAAAGCAGATGAACTCCTGGGCACTTTGGTGATGAAACACCAGGAGAAAAAGAAACAAAACCCAAGAGATGTAAAAGTGTTAGTGAGGAAAAGAAGCTGAACTGATCTCATTTATGGACTACAGAAGGCCATCTTCTAGGTTTGCACACATGACATGGGACTACATATTTGACTCCTTGCATGTTTGGAGTGGGAGTGCGTTAGATTAAGCAGACTGTTTTAATGATCCTTTTTAGTTTTGAAATCTAGGGATCTATAAATATGTATATATCAATGTTGCTGTGACTATGATTTGCAGCTGTCAATCAGTTTGCTTTCTATGGCTGTAAAATTTCATTTCACTAGGTTTTTTTGTGTAGTCTTCTGAAAAGAATAAAAGTCTACTCCACATCTCCACATTTTAGACAGAAGAGTAATGCATGATTAACAGTATGCTGAGAGGTGTCACATTCACATTAACACTGATGTGTGAACCAGTGGTCAAATGGCAGATTACATGTCTGTCACAACACATCAGGGCAGTGTTCCAGTCTGCCAGCTTTACCCTGCCCAGCTTCTTCAAACAAAGAGTTCTTCTGAGAAATGTAGCACAAAAAAGAATGTTGAGCCTTTGGGGGAAAAAGAAGTCTGTCTCACGGTCAAGCTTTTTGAAGACTTAGTAACATCAAATGGCAGGCAGGGGTTACTCACAGTCACATAACCTTGCAGGTTCATGGATCTCCATAGCACAAATGGTGCATATGTGGCCTTATCAAAGATTTTCCGCATGATAACTGTATTACTGAAAAAGTACTACGGCTGGCATATTTCGATTTCGAGAAAGGATGCCAATTCTATCAAGGCTAGAAAAACTCTGACCCAGTTCCAAGAGAAAAAGCAAGTTTTTGGAATATCATTTGAAGCAAAAAGTTCCAGTTCATTGAAAATGTCATGAAAAGTGCCCTGCTCCTTTCGTCTTAAGGACAGAATTTTATTTTTTAAGTGGATAATTAACTAGCTGCTTGACTTCTTATATAGCAAATAGTCACGCCTAGAACTGAAGTGACTCTTAGAGTAATGATGTCTGAAGCCAAAACATGTAATGAAGCGGAACACATGTGTAATCCCTTAGGATGTTTACATATATTAAAAGCAAAATTTTATACAATAATTTTATTATTGTTTGCAAACCCAAAAATTCTATCTCAGGGTTTAAAAATGCTTTCCAGGGGGTTGTGAATATTGTGCACAGTCAGTGCCTGACTTCTTACATGCTTTAAGTCTCAAAAGATCTGCTGAATTTTCCTGGAAGACAGATTGCTGTTCCATCAGTACTCTCACTGAAACGAAAGCGCAAATTGGAAGATATAGAGGCTAACATGCTCAAAACACTTAAATAACATAAAAGTTAAGCTCTATTTTCAAGAACATCCAGGTTACATGGATCTCTCTTTACAACAGAAAAACATGCCTGCTGAAGAATATTATCTAAATATTATACTGGTAAATAGTTGACATACGAGCCAGTATTTGGACTCAGCCCAAAATGTAGTAGTTGTGTATTGTCTTGGCTCATCTCTTACATGTTAATATATGTTTACTATATATAATGGACTTGACAATAACCTCTTACAACATTTTAAACATTGATTTTTTTAAAAATCACTTCTGATTTACACAAAAACATTAACTGGAAGATGGAATCTATGCAGATATAGAATATGGAAAAAGACACACACACACACGTGTACATGAATATGAATATATATAAATTGTGCATTTTTCTATATGCTATGTATGCTATGTATAGACTCTTAATTCAATAATATAAAATACATATTCTACATTTCATAAATTGTTGCATATTAATGCACAGAAATACGCCATTTCTTACATGAAAAATTATTTGGATTTTTACACTGATTTTGTATGCATTTGTACACATTTCCAGACAAGCTATCACCAAATTCTATTCTTTGTATGATCATACAGCTTTTACTAAAATCCTCTTCTCTGCTCCCAATTTAAAATATTGAAAATACCTACATAGTTGCCAAGATCTATGAGTTTATATAGTACATGCAAATTTCTTTTAAAACTAGTATATTACAGTGATAAGAAGGTTTTTTCTAATTTTCCCTTTTTTAACTCTCTGCTTTGTTAGTGAAATGAAGTTCAACAACATTCAGATGAGCCACAATTCAGTTTGTCAGGCTTGGCTTCCTTTCATAATTTTTTTTCTTCCTGACACTATGAACCTGCTGCTACTCTCACAAGATTTAAAGTTTATTTCTGTACACATTTTGCTTCTCATTTCTGTATGAATGGCTTCTGTGTCTTAAGGGATAGAAATATTATTTTCTGTGGCTTGAATTTGGACTTCTCAAGAATAACATAGGTATGGCATATTACAAGGAGGAAGAATACTAAGAGAGTCTGAATTCCACCTTTACCTATTGTCTTTCTAATTCACTTACAGTCCTGTAAATAATTATTCTTAAACAAAGGTCTCATTGTATGTTACAGCACTATACATAAAAGGAACTAGAGTTGTGCAGCACAGCATGGTGTTATAAATCATAATTCAACAGTTGTATAAATTTTTTTCATACAGAAAGTAGATAAAAAACTGCACAACATAAATGATATTCAATGAATGCATTAATTTTATTCTCTTATTCAAAGATAGACAAACTTAATGAAATCTTTTTAAGCTCTCATGAACGAACACTTGAGAAATATAAAAGAAGTGCTAGAAAATTGTCTAATATTACTCTAGTGGGAAGAAAAAAGAGACCTGTGTGAAAAAAATTCCCTACTCCAATGGAAGAAGGTTTAAGAAGCACAACGAAAAAAATGTAAATTGGCCCAAAAGAAAGAAAATCAGAGCTGATACAATGGAGTTTCCTACCATGAAGAACTTTACTAACAATAGTAAAGAAATAGTACTTAAAGTGGAAGGTTCATAAGAATTAATTATTGGTCAGCTCTGTTTCCCTTGTGTTCCAAGACTCACAGGAAGAACAATGCTCTTAAAATTGCAGTTAGGCAATAATATTTTATTCTGTAACGCTCACAAAATCCTTACAGAACTGATGTTTGCAAATGTCTAGAGCTGTTCAGCATCTACATTTTCTGCAAGTAATATTCTTGTAACGTCATTAGAAACATGGTGAACAACCCATACCTTCAGAACACCATGAAAAGTATCAACGAACACTCTAAGGCCAGTTTAATTAATTACAGATTAATTTAACAGCCCTGTGTCTAGGTCCTGAAAGTATTGCCTATACTTGCTGTCAATTAGAGACTGAAGCGACTTAAATTATCCCTGTTAGAGGTTTGTTTTTGCTTCTGTAGTTAATTTCAAAAATTAGCTACACACACGTTATTATTACAATATAATGAGTCATCTGTTAATTATTTTTGACATCTATGATAATAAAAATATACAAATGTTCCAGTTATTAATAGAATTGGCCTATCTTTATGCAACTCAAATTGCCATGATCGTTGGACAAATTGGCACCAACTCACTCTTTCATCTTTGAAATGGTGTAGTAGTATTTGTATCTAAGTTCTGTGAAGACATACAACGTATAAGTCTGCCTTCACATAACTGCAGACAATCAGGGTTTAACTCACTTTACTTTAAAGTCTTTCACCAAAATCCATGACTATACACGCTATCAAAAATAATCTTCGACCGACCACATGCTGTGTAAGTGTACCAGTGAAATACTTCATAAACAGACAGAATGCAAACACGCACAAACACACTAACCACTAATGCCATAAACAACTTCAAGTACAGTACAAACAAAATGCATGCCAAGAAACCTGCTTTATAAGTGTATTATAGAAAAAGACACTTTCAATTTCTGGATGTTATTTGACTACTTATTACACAAAAACAAAACTATGCAGTCCATGATGGCCCTTGAATTAAACTTCTGCCAAGTTCCAGAGACTGTATATTATTCATTGTTCCTGGATGGATATACGGTATGTACAATATTAAGAGTATTGCTTCTTTTTGTCCATGCCTGTGACTAATAAAAATAGGCAATATACACATGCTATATGCACAATACATTGAAAAAACAGTAATTATTGGGGTAGAATATGTGTACTCAGCAAACATAATCTAAGCCACAAAACTAATTTACACCTGATAAAAATCCACATACTTCACCACCACTTTGAATCTGTAGGTATATTCACTTCTATAGAGAATTTATATATAAGAGTTTCTTCCTTATTTGATTGATTACAGTGCAATGATGTCAAAATCACCTAACGCCTCACAGTGGCATCACAAAGTACCCAACATGGCAAGGGGCTGCCAAGCGAAACCCTAAGACCACACTTGGCAGGCAGACTGGCTGCAGACAAATCTGAATTGGATTTATGTTAATGAAAAAAAGAGAAGGTTACTGTTAAGTAGGAAATACAGAGAAAATAGTCAGAGCCCAGAAACCGTCCCTCAGGACTTGGGTATCGGTTCAGTCTGTGTGCTGGAATTTAGTCCGAACTTCCTTCCCTCCCATCTGTTCTGGGGGAGATTGTGAGTTAGGAGCAATTTTACACCCAGTTTAAGATAGAAGTGACAAAGTATACCATTTAATGAAAATTACTCCCAGATTCTTTCCATATATTTTGCTACTGATATGAAAAACAGCAAGAGTGTTGTGGCAGGCTGTGCTGCATGTTTACTGAATGGCCAAACATGCAACTACCAACTTGAGTCTTTTCCTTGCTGGAGCTCTGATTTTAATTATTTTCCTTCTCACACAGGTGTTTATGTTCAAAAAACCTGCATGAATATTGTGATCTCCAGTCCTTTGAAAATTATCTTACATTCACAAAAAGTTTACAGGAAAGAGTGCGGCAGAAGAGGGAAGATAAAAAGATGGTTTAGTTTCTTAAGGCTAAATCCACTCTTAAAATGCCTAGCCAAGCACAGAACATCCAGGGTAGAGTTAATTGAGAATCAGAAGCGAAGAGAATGAGCTGATTGCTAAGAGGTGCTGAAGGGACAGGATGACTCCAGGCACAACACAAATGAGAGTACTGGTGCACAGTGCTAATCAGTGGTTACAAAGAAATACTGGGGTAAATCTTGCAGGGCATGTCCAAGCTGCCACTCTAATGAAGATAGGTTTAAGAAGCACAATGAAAAAATGTAAATGGTCTCAAAGCAAGCTACAATTAGAAAATGACTAAATTAAACCAAACAAGTTTCGCTGATGACTAAAAATATCACAGTGTGGGCACTGATTTATCTGTTCTGATGATTCATACTGAGGCAATTTAACCACTTGTCCATTCAGGCAGAAGTCACTAATCCTGTGGTAGAGACAGGATGTTCACTCGCCAAATGCTGCTGTTTAACAACAGCATAATAAAATAAATGCAATTAGTGGTCTTGCAAAGTAACACAGAATTTCACACCCCAGATTGGCTGAAGGTGATACCTCACCTCTTCATCCATCCTGTCCAGCAAGAAGAATTATCCTCAGGACAATTATCATTTAAATTCAACAAATACCATGAATCTTCATTACCAAATTGCATTGATTAAATTAGTCAAATTTCAAATTAATTCATTTAACTGGGCATAACTTTTGAAAAACAGCTCAGTGCTCAAAAAAGAGCCACTTGTTAATTAATTTACTGTTCTTTATTTTAAGACTAGTTTCATTTGAAACTCAATAAACACTAAGTGAAGACCTTTTCTGAATTTTCATTAAAAATTCATTTCATGACAGAAACATGTTTTTGAACACTCATCAAGACTACGAAGTGCATCAGGTGAAGGTGGCAAGCCTTCAGTACCCTTGATATTTTAGAATTTAGGGAAAAACACACGCACACCCACACAAAAATTTACTCACATGGGCATGTAAAGAAGTGGAAATTCCTAAGTTTTTTTTTCAGTACTTTCCCTAAATCAAAATTAAGTAACAAGATAGTAGTTATTTATCTTTTCTTTACCCTTCAGAACTTGCCTATACATAACTTTAAATGTTCTCCTCTATAATCTATGCACCCATATAATCTATGTGTCTTTTACCTGGTGACTGTCTGCCTCTGAAGAATACTGATTAAAATAATTCAGCCTGCCTGTCCAGGCTCAGCAGAAGCAAGTATTTTTCAATTTTTCACTCTGACTAAAGATCAGCTTGGGACAATCAACAGCACTGCTTTTTTTCAAACTGAATCCGATAATTTGCTACCTAGTACAAAGTGAAACACTGTACTTTTGTAAGTTTGAAAAGGACTTTATCCTCGTGGTAGTAGAATTTTGGCACACAATTTTTGTGGCTTTTTTCTTCCTCAGACATAAGGAAGTTGCTAGAGATATGGCTATTACATTCTTTGGTTTTCTTAAGTAGTTAGTTACTTGCCTAAATTCTTTTGTAGCAACAATTCTCTCTTGTTGCAATGAAATAACTTTGGCTTAAATTTAAAAAAAAAAAGTTCAAGCTCTGGCTTTGGCATGGGTGAGCATTATTTGTCTGGAACCATACTTGATTTGGAAAGTTTTGGCTGTGGTGGTGCAAATCCCTTGACACAACTTCAGGCTTAAGGTCAGTAGGGAATATTCAAGTCCTTTCCTGATAAGTGAGCATGACTCAGTGATTAAAGATGTCAGGTGACCTGACATCTCTGGAGGTCGGCTACAGAAAGGTCGTGGCCAGAAGCCTTTAAACCCATATACCTGCCTGTCTGTTTATTAATGTCATCAGTAGTGGCAAATGTAGTAAAAAGTTTAAAAAAATAATGCTCTGTTTTTTAAACTGGATTTATAAAGTCCAAATGTTTACTTAGAAATTAAACATTTTGGTACTGGGGCCTCTAGGATATGTTGGCAGTGGAAAAACTAACCTACACCAGATGGCAGAGGTTAAAGAAATACTATAAAATATGGCTTCTATTCATACGGTTCTCAGACAAACAGAACCTCAAGCAGAAAAAAACTGTGAAAGTGGAAAACCTTTTCATTTGCTTACATTTCTCTTTGCTACTCAGCAAACCTGAGAGGTATTGTATCATCACGTATCAAGGAAGTAATATGCCAGATTGTTGTAACAGGTGGAATATGTTTGTTTGTAACACGTTGAATCTGAAATAAAGAAAGGACCAAAGTTACTAAAGGTTTTTACAAAAACATTTACAAAATGCAAGTACCTCAGTTTTGTACCTTCAAAGCTTACTGCCTAAGTCACAATTTGAAACAACAGTTGCATTTTTGCACACAAAATATAATGAAAATTATACTCTCAAATTTTCATAGATTCAGTTAATTTGGCTAGATGAATATATACGTTAAGGAGATAATTCTGCATTAGCATTTTTAATTAAACATTTCACAAGACAGAGAATTTTTTATTTATATTTTATTCTATTTTACCTAAACTATATGATCCCTAAACTTCATCTTTATTTTTTTGTTTCTAAAGCTTCTTAAAATCACAACTGTTTAGTAATTTCAATGTATTTACATAGCATTTCATTAATCTATCATGTTTATAAAATAAATCCATTCTTACAATAGAAATACCTCTCGTACAATTTTTGTCAGTTCAAAAATCCACTGTGAACTCAAATCTGTAAATGTGTGATATAACCCATTTTCTTATTACATATGTAGTCATATGATGTTTTAAAAAAAAATAAAGAAAAAAAATGATGTGAACTTGGGCACAATGGACCATGCTGTCAAAAATATTCAGTTGTCAAAAATACAGATGGCACAAAAACACAGAAACAGATCAGTTATTGGAGAGGGAGGGTTTAATAGAAACTATTGCATTGATTTTTAAAATTTATTATGTGCCTAAATATGTGGGTGGGTATCCAGTAAAGTCTTCAAGGATACCTAAATGTTTTTTTTAAAAAAAAGACATTTATATGAATAGTTAGGTAATTAATACCTTGAGAGACAAGGTCCAATGTCCAAGATAGAAATAAATGTTCTCCCATATAAACAGTGGTCAAAAAAGAAAACAGCAAGATGTCTGAGGAGAGAAAAGCTCCCTGATGACTTGATCTTTTCCCTTAAAAGAAAAGAAAAAAAAAGAAAAAATGAAAATAGAGCAGAAGCAAATGGAAAGCTCTGCACAATGAAAATAACTACTGAGCAGTTATTGGGAACATTCAGTAAAGATTTTGTTGGCAGTGTCTGAACTACAAGCCATTATTAATGAAACGGCACTACTAAGGGCATTCAAAAGAACAATTAAGGTCTGTAGCAATCTACCTGGCCAATCTCAAAGAGTTCAGCTGGAGGCAGACTCTGCCTTTGCCTTCCTGACCCGTTTCCCTGCGAAAGAGAGAAATCTTGAAATACAGAACATACTTACAACTACTGTGACTGTTCCCTCCTTCTGCCCACCCTATTTTTGCCCCTTTTGCCTGTAAGACTAGTGGCATTTTGGTGTGAATACAAAACCTCCTTGCAATGGATATAGAGTCAAGTATTCATAATAAACTCATCTCTTATTGCTAGGCAACACTGAGCAATGTGAATTTGTCACTTCTGTTTGGTGCAACTTTCAATTTCACCTCCAACTGTAACAATATAGCCTGCTATATTTTAGATGCCACTGTGGTTGGATGCCATCCCAGGAAAGATGTGAACTACTACTGACAGGGAGTGAATGACTGGCAATGGGCATAAGCAGTTTTCTGATTCTTAAGCCTTGACATATAATTAATTGCTAGATTTATTCTTCTAAGAAACTCATACTTCATGATTCCTATTTACTGGCTGCGTTTTAGAAAAGGCAAATAGAACAAACAAACTTCCAATGAGGTAAAGTTTTTTTTGCCTGTTTAGCTTTCTTTCATGTGGTATTTGTTCCGTTCATATTTTTCTACTTCGACTGTCTTTTTGAGGAGTGGCTGTAAGCAAAATTCAAATCTTAAGCACCCTCAATCAAGGAAGTATTATTTCTAAGGCACACCCAATTATTTGTTTGAATCAATAAATTTCTTACTGCTGAACACCCCTTGCATCTAACACCACCCATTGTCAAGGAGCTCAGATTATTGCAAAATGAATACCATAGTCACATTTTTTTCAATCTGAAACCAAACTCCCCATCCGGTATAAAATAAGATTAATTCTATTACATGCTCTCTAGGCTTCTTTTTTTTTTTTATTACAGGACTGATAATTTTGTTTTTAAAACCTTGGTGTGATTGTCTGATCTGTCTTAGCCATTAGATCTTTAAAGAATTAGGTCTGTTTGAAGGGCAAAAAAGGAAAAACTGAAGACTGATATTGCTTCACCACCTTTGTCTAAGACATAGCTAAAAAAAGGACAAATTTATACTTCAAAGAAAATACATGTCTTCTAGAAAATCATCATCAACAGTCATTTCTCTAAATGTTTTGAAACATTTCACAACTACATTAACTACAGAAATATGCCAAACAACTGAGAATCTTGGTAGTATTTTAGTCTTTGCATATTTTCACTGACTCACTGAAAACAAAAGGAGTTTCTGTAACTGTATGAATGAACCCTGGCATGTGCGTGTTCTTTTAAGAAAGGCCAAGGGTGCAGTTCTATTTTCTTAGCTCTGCTTTCATATTTATGTGTCTCATTTCCAGCTCATTGCTGATGCCTTAGTTGAACTATCCATCAACACTTTTATCCTCCTTGTTCCTCAAAAAGAACATAAAATCCTTTTTTATGTCGTGGTAATATTATTGCAAATAAAAGCAAATACCAAAATCTTTATTAGTCTGCCAAAATAATAAACTATTTAATAAAAGCATGTTGTAAAAATAAGGTCATTTGCATCACTCAAGTTTCTTGCAGAAAATACAGAGAATTATTGGTCAAAAAGTACAAACTGACAGCAATTATTTCTGCTGTTGATCTAATGCTGCCTGGAAATGGGTTAAAAAATGCACTGAGGTTTCACAAGTTTTCTATCTTTAAATGTTTGCTTTTAATGCTGTAGTATACATAAGAGCTTGGGAGAATCAAATTTTTCAAAGCTGTTTTTTACCAATCTTATCTATAATGGAAGGAGGAGAGACTGGATATACCCTATTAGAAATCTTTAATGCAAAGCTTACAGTAACCTTCTGCCTCCCACACTGCCACAAGACTTATCATTCAAATATTTACCATTTTTATACTCCTTATTAATTGTGTTTGGTTAGGATTTGTGTCAGCTTTAGCTGCATTATTTTCTTTCACCTTTTCCTTTTGCTATCATTGCAGAAGAGAGACCAATGAAAAGCTTCTATTTAAGAAGTTTGTTAAATGTTTGAAGTTCCTCATGCTGTTAAAATAATGTATCTAATGTCTGATCCTTTTTTCCTGTACTACAAACCTCACCATTATTTTCTCACCGCAGTTTCTCTCCCCATCTGGCAGTTTTTCAAATATGTTATTTGATAGAGCATAGAAAAATCAGTTGCCGTGGTGAGATTTAAATACTGCTTGTGATGTCCCTGTCTACTTTCCCAGAAGAACCTGCATATAAACATTGAAAATAAGCCAGTCTTATAAATTTATATAACTATAAATTATCTCATTCATTACAAAAATGTATTTCACTTAATTTCCATAATCTAAATGATAGGAATGATTTTTAGAGCAACAGAGTTAAAAGGTTTATGAAGACTCTTTTTAATATATTACAATCATGTTTTGTAACTTACTCAGTTGTAAACTCCCATAATTCTCAAAATACTCTGCAAGGTATAGCTATGTCACTTTACATAGAGAGAAACTAAAACAAAGAGCAACTGAAGTAGCAGGAATGATCGAGCAACAATCAACAAGTTATTGACCAGAGAATAAAATTTCAAGATTCAGATCACTGGTGCTGTCTCAGTATTTTTGGGCTCTACTGCCTCAGCTTTTTAAGTGCAAATGAGATGCTCCACTTCTTGAGAGGACGAGACCTGTATTGAGATGAAATATTTTAAAAATACATTATATATATTGAAATGACTACTTCATGGAGCCCTGTTAGTATATTCAATCATGCTTTAAACCATAAAGCAGACAAGAGTTACTCTCCTTGCTTCACAGACTGCACACTGCTGAAAGCTGAATTAACTCTTCTATGAAATAATGTTTAGANGCATTGTATATGCTTGGTATTTATTGGGCTCACTATGCTATGTATACATCATAAGACAGATGGGATTTTAAAGAGTCAGATAATTGTATGAATGTTAATTAGAGCTTTGTCTATTCAGGCTAAGAGATGCAATAAAGATATCACCATACCACATCTTTCAGAATATTGTATCTTGCATTACCTGTAAAACTCAGCAGATATGCAAAGGTCTT
>VWZV01002027.1:0-14480 GCA_013397155.1 Irena cyanogastra | reverse complement strand
TCTCCTTGCTTCACAGACTGCACACTGCTGAAAGCTGAATTAACTCTTCTATGAAATAATGTTTAGAATGTCACATGATACATACAGGGTAGATAAAAAAATGCATGTTAAGAACAGCACTTTTATTATTTTTTTAATTCTGAAGGTATGGAAATTTAGTATTTGCATTTATTTGTATGTTCAGTCAAGGTCAGCTTTTGTCTTGCCAACACCTGAGCCAGGTTACACACCAGGTAACTCATACGTGGCTAAATCAGTCATTTCCAAAGTTTNAAAGGTCTTTTACAGATTATTTCTGAACTGTGTTCTTATATATAAAAGAATTAAGTAAATTGTCAGCAGTGAAACAAACCTGTAAGATTCCCATAGAAAAAAAATTTGTGACTTGAAAAGACTACAGATTATTAAAATTCCCTTTAATTTTTTTTTTAAAAACCACAAGCCCACCAACCAAAAAACCCCAAACCCAAATAAACAGGCAATGGCACCTAGCAAATTGAAATTAATGTTCACACAGCATAAACCAGGGAGAGTTCTCTGGGTTAGTGGCATATTTGACTATGGACAGAGAATCTGTGAAGTGAACCAGTAGTTCACAAAACTGCCTTTCAGTCTTTGCAGATGGATGGTAAAGTTTTGCTCATCTCAGCTCATATTCCTGAAGGTGTAAAGATTTTTTTAACATTGCTGCAGAAATACAATGACTGCAAAACTGTTAGGTTTTGAAAATCATAATGCTTATATGAAGATCAGAGGGCAGGTGTCGTGGTTTTTGTCATTGCGCAATTTCTCAGGCATCATAGAACCAATAGGAAAACCAGAAGAGATCTTTTTGTTCAAAACGAGTTCTTATCAATATAGTAATCAGAAGTACCTTTCAGACTCTTGAAAAGTATTTCTTTACTTCAAAGCTTAAACAACATCAAAGAAAGCATACAGACAAAGCAGTGTTGGAAAGGAAGTAACATGCCCTTATTTTTAGCACTTGCCCACTTGTCACTCTTAAACTCTCATCTGCCTTTCAAATGTACTGTAATCTAATTTTTATGCATACTGTATGCTCATATAGACAATTTCCTCATTTCAGAGTGTGTTGAGTTTGGTAAAGGCTTATGTACTTTTCCTTAACCTGTTTCAGAAATAGCACTGTCACCATTTGTCTCAGTAACTTATAGGATGATGAAAATTGACATTTTTTTATATAGAAGTGAAAAGAATATTAGTTTTATCAAAGGCTAGATCCCCTCTTCTCCTCCAGTTAGATGTGAATTTGGTCACTTCAGGGCTTACTGTGTAGGATGGTTTTAAGCAACGGTCTCTGTGGTTGCAGGCTCTATCACCTAATAATTGACCATGACAAGAATTATATGTCCAAAGCCAAGGGGTAGAGTGAATAGCATATGTCAGGGTCAATTATAAGGAGGAAGACCCTGCGACAAAAAAGACTGCACTGATTAGAGCATGATGTTGACATGGGAGCAGAAGCTTCAATGTTATTTCAAAGGGCACTGTCACAGCCACCCTTCCTTCAGGACTCAAAATCAGAGGCAAATTATGTCAAGTGGTTTATACTACACATGATGTCATACGGTTCAACAGGACATTGGAAAGAAAAACTATTTTGCTGCTGCTTTTCAGAAATGAAATGCTTTCTCTGTATCACTCAAAATTAAGCTCACTACTTTGCTGATTAGGTCAAAACAGCTCCATATTTACTAGATTAATTCTCTCTTGAAAAATCTACCTGTGAGATGAAGAGTATTAAATGTGACACATTAAAATCTGCTTTGATTGTTAGTTATGTTATTTTTACTGACAAAATTGAACAAATAGGAACAGTGAAATGAAAAGAAAATAGTCATTTTTATTACTTACAGGACTGTTATAAATATTTTATGGTACAGCAAGATTTTTGCAATGAAACAAATGGGCCAAAAAACTTGCTGTTTGCTTATTCCCCTGAAACTTCACCAGCTTTAACCTACTCAAATGTTTTAATCAATGATGAACTGCAGAACTATTTAGAAAGTGAGGAATGATCTCAAATTATATACTACAATAAGAGACAATAACTCCTTTTTAGGTTTTTATTGCAACAGTTCAATTTTTTGAATCTTTTCATGGAAAGCTGTTTCTCTAAATTTCTGTGTCTTTGTAAAAATATCTCAGCCATTTCTGCCTACCAGATCCCAGTGGTTTAGCTTATGATGATGGAGAAGATACTGTAGCTTAACCCCATTAAATAGAGAGCTAATTTCTCTCTGTTCTCACGGATTATTATCCATGACCACATTTTTCTGAGTGTTTTGCAGCCAAAAGATGGCTAACTCCCAATAAATTAAAGCCTATAGTTTTAGATTCAAATTTGTTGGATGATGAACACATTTTAAGGATTATTGAGCCTAGTCTCTTTCTTACTCTCTAGAATGGTTAATAGTCTCTAACATGCAGAAACACTCCAGAATTTCTACTTTCAGTCTTCATTGGCAATTAATACAGCTTCAAAGGAAACATCTCAGATTAGATAACAGGGACTTGGTTTTGAATCTTGTACATGCACTTATTCGCAATAAACTCATCTTCGATTTACATTTTTTTCAATGTATCATTAGATCAGCTAGGCAAATTTGTTTTGCATTTATAAATTCCACAAAAAATTGAAATCTTTATTTCTAAAACCTCCACCTTTTTAAGAAGGGAGAAAAAGTGAGAAGAATATAAAAGTCCTTTAAACCTGTAAATATAAAATCCCCACTTAAATTTTTAATTACAATCAAAATAGATATACGTAGAACAGAAACTCCTTTACTACTACAGGTTTTCTGGTAACCTGGAGGTGGGTCAGACATCTTTTTTTGTCTTGAAAGTACTGAAAGACTTCACATGGAGAAAAATACATTTAAATCCCATGGATTACGCTGAACAGAAAAAGGTAAATTAATGATTTTGCCTGTCACACTCAATAGTTTCTCTTGGTGACAAATAATGTTACTAATAGAGAGGGTAAAAATTTCAAACACTGAAAACTCATCTAGTCAAGTGAAAAAACTGTTCATCTGTCAGTGAATATTAATTTAGCTTGCACTAGTGCCTGATGGAAACATTGGTCATTTTGACAGAGGCATGACCTTATACGGTTAATATTATACTTTTGACTCTCTGAAGAATGGTAAATTGGCTAATGAAGTTCATCAAAAGCTTAGAAAAACTGACATCATATAAGGACAATTACCTATTAGTCAAGAACCTATATAATGCCACCTTAGGCTAAATTCTGTTTCTGTCATAGTGGTCCATGAATACCAGTCTGAGAGTTCTAAAAAGTTCTATACAAGGGACAAAATAAAGTTGTTGAATTTCATAGTTCTGCAGTAAGAATTCAAATCACTCATGAACAAGCCCTGCCTGACCAGAACCAAGAACAGTAAGATTAGCTATATATATATTTCGTAGTGTTGAATATGGAGCACTTAAGAGCAAGGAGACCGTAAGCCAAGTAAGTCATTCTTCACATAAAGCGCTGATCACCAGGGCCATGTCTGTGTGAATGGCCGGGGAACAACTTTAAGTCAATGTATGCCTATTTGGGTCTAAAAAGAGATTATCAGTGTGACAAGGTACTGAAGCTAATCCTAACAGGTTGTTTTATCTAGGGCATCGTGAACTGTTAGTGTGGTTATGCAGCGTTCAGAGCAATTGAGATGTAGAAATGTAGACAGTAGTACCTGGAGTCCTTGTACATCTGAATGGGGAGAGATGCCGCCTGAGAAATTTCTTTTATTCAGATTTTAGTAATATGTCAATGCATCTCATCCTGACAAACCAGATTTTTTTTCTCAAAATATAATTCTAGTTTATCTCACGGAGAAATTGAAAATATCCTGCTTACTGTGAAGTAAGTGAAAATTCAGGGAAGCAGTTGATGATGGGTAGCTAAAGGAACTCTGCTGCCAATTTCTTACTTAAAAGTCCGACTGACATATTCTCTCGTAAAAGCTCAAACCATTTTTCTGTATTATATAGAGAGCTTTGGGTATTAAGAGCAGCAAAAAATTCTGCCACATGTTAAATGAGAAAAACACCTCTGACTGTAGGAAAGTCAGAGCAGGACACCCTAATAAAGGCCAATAGTGGCATACTGCCAAGCTACACCCGTGAAAACTCTAACATTCCCATTTTGGAGCTGGTAAGCAAAGGCGGAGACAATTTTCAAAACCTTTGTTTCAAAATGGAAATACTCTTCTTACGTTATATCTACTTTATGTATGCAGTATTCTGTTACTTACTGGTGATTATAACAGGAAATCTTTTAATTAAGAACTTCATTAGTTCACCTTTAACTGCCAATCACCAGATAATTGGTCCTTTGCTAAGAGGCACTGCAGCTCAGGTATGCTAAAATGACTGTTTCTCAGAATAACTTACTGAAAGTAAGTTATTTTTGGAACTCATTTATAAGAGAACTTAATTAACTATTCCAGATCATTAGGGATACTGCATTGCTTTTTTCAATCCTCTGACAGGTTCCTCCAGTTATACTAATTCATTATCATTATTTTCAACTTTCTAGGCAGAAAAGGGTGAAAAAGGAACACTAAGCCATTGCAGGCCTTCTGCACAAACTAGCCAGTACTCCCCCAAGATGAAAGGCAGCTTTGGTGAATTTTGTTGTTTGAGCTGCTGTGGCAGTACAGCAGAATGTCTTGGGGCAAGCAGTTTGAGAGATGGTGCACTGTCTTCTGTCCACTGTCATATGGCAGAACTTTTTTAAGAGCAGTGACATTACAAAAGAGCTATTCCATGAGGTGAATGAAAGCAAACAGATTTTCTCACAGAATATATTCCACATAATTTGAAAACAGCATCCTTTTGGGTAAAACGCAAATTTGTTTTGAAACCCCCACTTTATTAATTCGATTTTGATATATTTCACAAATTCTGGGACCCAAACGCCACTTTTTTTATTTGTGCAAATAACTAGTGATGTCTTCATCAAGTAGCAGCAAAAATTCAAGTTGCACTAGTAAATGAAGCAGACCTTGGTCCTACAGTATTGTACTTCTACTTCAAACAAGTCTGACTTGTAAGTGGAAATTTGGTCTTTTTGGAAGCTGTAAAACTGAATGCCATAGAACCACCCCCCAAAGCTCAGCTACATCATATCAACAATATATTAATAATAACACACTTTTTTTGAAAATGCAGGACTTCAGAATTTCTCTTTGTAGATCTTCCAACAATGCTTAGAAAAGATCTTTATAAGCCTTTGAGTATTTGTTCTAAAGCTGTCTGATTACCACTACAGATTATATGGCCTCTCCATTTTACAAAGCAGTGGAATAATTTATGTACATGATTTTTGCTTTCTATGTATCATTGTTAAGTACTGCAAATATGCATATTCTAAGTGTTCACAACTACTGGGCCAAATATTCTTTCTTGCGATAATAAAAAAGCAAATATGTATCATTTAAACTCAGAAACACAGAGATGATGTGTCAAATCAAACACTACCTTCCTCTTTTTATTTTCTGGGCAATAATTCAAATAACTTTGTTCTGCCTTTTTTACAGTTCCTTGGAGGTCTGGTTATTTTCTGCTAGCTCATGTACTATGCAGTATTGTTTCATTCATTTTAGTAATCTCTGCTAAAAATCTCTCTTCTAGTTCAGAACAGGTCTCCATTACCTTGATAAGCTAAAAAGAGAAATCCCAACCCCTAAAAAAAATCCTGTGGTTTTATCAGAATTCCACATCTAAGACCTCTTTCAGATCACCTAGGATATTCTGAAAAGCAGAAAAAGCTTTCAAAGATTTACACACTATGTCATCATCAATAAACTAGCAGAAAACTCAAGTGCCCTGTAAGCAATTCCAAGGCAAGTAAAATATTCAGTCTCATAATGCCAGCCTGTGATGGTCAAAGCACAAACTGAAGATTTTTTTTAATGTATGTTTTTTACAATTATTCCAATGCAGAAAAATCTATTGTGTGTTTACTACCTCTTCATAACTACTTAGCAAATAAGTTTTATACTAATTGTCATTTCTTAACTTTCCGAAAGCGTATTTAGGAAGGCATCATCACCTTCATATCTGCCCATAATTATTCACTCCTATTTTACAGTGATGTACTGTATAAATCACGTGCTGACTAAAATCATCTTTAAAAAAAGTGGTTTTTCAAGCTGTTTCACGAGCTGTACATAAAAAAATCCCCCAACTTACATACTTATTTCATTATGCATTTATTTTTGTACATTTATCACTGTAACAAAGTGCTTGTTTTTAGAATGTTTTCTTCCATCTTATCTCTTCCTGGGAACTTCATACTTAGCAGTCTATGTGCAAGGAACTAATGTAAAGCCTGAGCGGTACAGATTGTTATATAGCATTGTATGTTGTTACAGTGCACTGGTAAGTTAACACTCACAGTGTATAAAGCATTTATCCCAGCCTGGAGGGACAAAGCCTTCTCTGGTATCTGCAGCATTTGCTGCAACTAAATTCAACAGGAACCATGAACGGGCATTCCTGGTCACTGCAGGCAGGCTGACACCGCAGGGAGCCGGGCAGCCCCGAGGCTCACCCTGAGGCACTGCGCTGGTCCCGCTGACCCTGCACACCGGGTTCCAGCCAGGGTGGGCAAACAACCGCGCTCCAGTGGCTTCTTGCCCCATTTTAGTCCCACAGGCCCTAGGAACCAAAGCCTGGAGAGCGGCAGGCCCTTAGACTGCTGCTTGAAACCCTGCCACAATACCAACAGCGATGTTTTTATCTGCTGGTACAGGACTCCCAAAGTTAAGTCTACCAAGAAAGTTTCTTGGAGAGAACTAAGCCACACGTTTCTTCTATGACATGAGAGAAATAAAATTGTGTGCCAGGTGTGAAAAGACTGGGCACCTGGGTAAGCTTTTAGCCTGCAAACCTACAGGGGTGTCTGTCGTGCCTCATGGCGGGATTGCTGAGAAAATTGGCCCAAATCAGGGATCAGATGAGGAGGTCAGATTTTCGGTCTGCAGCAGCTGAACCCGAGGAGACAGAGGGACAGAGGGAGATTTTATGCTCGCCTGAGAGCAGCGAGGCAACCTGGTCAGCTCTACTGTTCCAACGTCCTCGCTGCTGCAGCCACTGGTCCGCGGCGACTCGTAAAGCCTCGCAGAAAGTCCTGCTCTCCCAGCCGGCCCCCCTGCCCCGGGCCGCGGCGGAGTTGCGACTATGCCCTATAGTCTCTCCGGCAGACACTCCAAGGGGAGCGGGTGGCCTCCCTCGGTTGGCCCTGTTCCCTAGGCAGCAGTCGTTTGGAGCAAGTCCTTGGTTCTTCGCTGAAGGACCGAAGGCAATAGGCAGACACGGGGAAGCAGCAGGAGGGCGATGCCCTCAAACGGCCGGCCCGGGCCTGCCAGCTCGGCCGCCCTGCCCTCCATAGGCGCCCGCCGCTCTGCCTCCGCGGCCGTGCCCTCCTTACGCCCGCGCCCCGGCCGCGCCCAGGCTGGGCCGCCCCGGCCGGCGCGCAGCACCGCGGCGGAGGCAGCGCAGCTCTCCGGGCACGGGGGCTGGCGGCTCGCCGAGCCTCGGTCTGTGCAGGCAGTCTGCCGGCCTGCCCCGGGAGGAGGGCCCGTCGAGGGGAGGCGGCCAAGCGGTAGTGGTAGCAACGGAGGAGCCGGCGGCGTGCGCAGCCCAGGGTGGCTGCGCGACCGGGCTCCTTCTCCGCTGCGCTTGCTGGCTGTCGCCCACCTCCCTGTCTGTGTTACCGCCCCCGGCCTGCGAGCAACATGAGAGTAGTGGCTTTGATCAGGTAACGCGCTGACGGAGCGCCTATGTGAGCGAGTGAGGGGCATCTCGCAGGCAGAGAGAGGGCGCTCAGAGAAGCCCTGCCCGCCCGGTGGTCGCGCTCCACCCAGCGCCACCCGAGAGACCCGCCCGGCCCTTTCCGCCCGGCTTTTCCGCACATGCGTTTCCTGTAGCTCCCCTTTCCCTGGCCTGGCGACTCATTCTCAGCCGGCTGCCGGCTCTGCCTGTGGGCCCTGGAGCGGGTGCCTCCGAGTGCCGCGGCGGTCCGGTCCCTGCCTGCGCGTAGGGAGAGACTGGGGCAGTTTCTCCCGTGTTACGGAAGAATTCAAGAAAAACCGGTGTCTTTTTAAAATTAAACAAGCAAAAAAGAAATAAACCATCCCGCAACCAACCAACACACCTCCACCCCCCAGCCAAAACAACACCCACAGTTATTTCCCCCAGTCGCTTGCTCTCCGATATCTCGGTCTCTCGGGTTCTCCGTCTGCAGCGCGGGGAGAGCCGGAGCCGCCCGGGGCGCCGGCAGCGCCTTCGCCAGGGGCCCAGAGCGTGGGCCGCATATCCTGCTGTAATGAGGGGGTTCTGCTCATTCGCAGTTCAATATCCAGGTGCTTTTGCTTTCTAAGAATCTTAAGCTCTTTCAGGATAGATTTCCTCAACTCTTAACGATAGATTTTTGTAGTATGTTTTTTTTTGCGACAGATTAAATTTTGCCAGTTTTAAAATGATGGAAGCTAGCTTGTTTCCATCGTTGGAGTTGGACACAGCCGTGTCTGTCGAGGGTTGCTGTGTTTGCCATCCTCCCCCCCCCATGTTTTTTGTAAGTTTCTTTATTAGTTTCTGCAGTTCTTGTGTATTTTATTTAAGAAACTAATATTTTCTAATAAGGACGTGTATGTATTTTTCTTCAAGAAACAGTAATTAATTAAAAAAGAACAAGGTAGGAAACTACTAAGTGGAAAAGAATTGTGCAGATGTGAGCTGTGTATTTTTATTTTTGGTGCAGTAGCTATTTACTTAAGCCAAAAGTTTAATGTATTAAATATTTTCAGGGAATGTCTAATATCAAACCTTGTTGAATCTGGGGTTTGGCCACAACAACTGCAAATCATTCCAAACATGCAGAGGAGAAAATACCGGAAATGTCTGTTTTTCTAGATTTGATCAAATATGGTGTAGGGGAAATAAGCTTCAATTTTTAAATTTTATTTTAAAGATAAGACTTTGTCTTTCAGGATTATTTACTTTGATATTCTTTAAGCAGAGGAATGTGTTAAAAGGCAGACTGGAATAAAATCCTATAAACAGGTTACTAACACAACTGCTATTTTAATGGTCTATTTTACAAGGATGGATTTAGTTTCAGTAATAGTTTTAAGAAGAGTTTTAAAGAGACATCAAAGTGTCTAAAGTCTTTGTAACAGAGCTAGCCAAAGATCAGAGGGGAGAAGAAAGTATTTGAAAAGTGCTTCTTACTTTTGCAAAGGTCAGGATTATTTATGAAACTACTTCAACCTGTTTTTTTTTTTTTTTACTTATACAATGTTGGCCACACTAAAAGTTGATAGTCTTGTTTTAAGGTGGTATTTATGGGGTAAGCCCTGCATTTTGTTTTGTGCTAAATCATAGACATTTTAAAGCCAGGTTTCAACCTGAAATATGATGGTTTTCAACTCTTTAAAATTCTTCTAGAATTTTCTTAACTGTAAGTGATTATACTTGTCTATAGAAAGGAATTTTGCTCCGCTTTTAGGAGGAAGTCTTTTATAGGTTCATATCTTCATGATTACCCAGTTTTTTTTCTTCTGGTATTTTGTTTATAAGCCCGCCTGTTAACATACTTGCAGAACCCTGACTGGCCCCACTTTGGAGCTTTCTACAAAAAGGCTTTGTGATTTTTTTTTAATATGCTGGGAGTTGAGAGGGGTCCCCAGGCTATTTCAGTACTTGCCTTCATCTCCCTTATGTGGGCTGTGCTGAGTACTCCTTCCTCTCATAGCATGGACTGTCTGGTTTTGTTGATCTTAACCATGCTGTGTTTTACATTTAGTTTGGAAGGTCCTAGGTGGGCACCATTTCATTTGTTTCTTGGTACTGTTAGTTTTTAGGGCTATGGTAAATAATACAGAGAATAAATAACAGGACAGTAACATGTGATTCAGTGAGCACAAGTTTCCACCTACTAACTGGTGGTCCAGTATAAGCAATACGGATATCAATATGTATCTTAAAGTGTGTTTATGTATATATATACACATAAATTAATTGGAAAGATGACTAGATTTATTCCTGTGGCATTTTAATTTTTTATTTCAATATTTTTAAAAAATTAAACTGCTGTAAACAGCATAGGCAGTTACCTATTGCCATACAATTTTTTGTCTGAATTGCTGTTTATAGTTGAAATCAGAACTAGTGGGAAACTTCTATTTTTTAGCATAAAGTCATTCTGAAAGAATAGAGTCTTTGTCTCATTACTGTTAAGCCAAGTGAATACTATCTATGTTTTCAAGCTATCAAGAACAGTGTCCAAAATTAATGAATGTATGATTTTTAAATTTTTTTTGTGTCTGTATATAGGTTAGAATAAAGTTGTTGGTATGCATCAGAAGAATGTTAGGTAGACATGAGTCCTTAAAGTAGGAATTTGTCATATTTACCTTTTAGTACTGAAACAGAAGCAACTGCTTTATGAAAATCTGATAAGTTGGAAAGAATGCCATGTTTTACGCTATTTCTACTTCAGGTTTGAATTACACGTAATTAAAGACAGCATACAGAATTTTTGTGCGGATAAAAGCAGAAATTGAGGGGAGTAGCTGGAGGGTTACAATCCTATAGGGCACTTTCAAGCTCTTGTGTAGAGGGCTAGATAAAAGGGGGAGCTTAATGCTGGAAATTCTGAAGAAGTTTGTAAATCACAGAATCATTTAGTTTGGAAAAGACCTCCAAGATTATCAAGTCCAACATTTGACCAATCACCACTTGTCAATTAGACCATAGCACCAAGTGCCATGTCCAGTCATTTCTTGAACATCTCCAGGGGTGGTAACTGCACCACATCCTGGACAGCCCATTCAAATATTTGACAACCCTTCCAATGAAGAAATTCTTCCTGATGTCCAACTTGAACCTCCCCTGGTGCAGCTTGAGGCCATTTGCTCTTGTTCTTCATTTGTTTTGTGAGAGAAGAGGCCAGGCCCAGCCTTGCCCCAACTCCCTTTCAGGTAGAAATAGGAATAGTGTGACCACAAGGAGCACAACAGTCTATTGTCCAAGGACTGCTTGTACTGTATGTTCTCCTGTGCATGTCTCAGTGATTCTGAAACAAAATACGGTTTTACAGAGCTTGTATAGATCTCTGTTGCAGTTCCTGCCATGGTTTTTGTGCCTTGGCATTTAAAGAAGCTGCGTAGAATCTCCACTTGCAGTTGTACTTTGAAGGTCATGAGTCTGAACATGGATCTTTTAAGCAGTGTGTATTCTAGAGCACTCTTATTGTAGATTGTAATGTTTCTTTTTCTATTGGTTGAAATCCATAGAGATACTTTTTCAGTTACATCAAGAGAACGGGATTCTTTCCTCACAGATTCCTCACAGTTAGTGGAAAAGGTTCCTGTAGATTTTGAATGAATGTCAAAATTAATTGTATTCTCTGTGTTGGAGTGTTATCTCTTGTGCGCAAACAAGAGTATGGTTATGTTTGCTTTTGTATTTTTTACTAGCAGTAACCATTTTTATTTGCAGTGAAATGCAGTAAAAAATTACTATGTTCTATGCAGTGTCAACTGAAACTACTTTCTGTTGTAATTAAAGTTTTTGAGAATGGGAAGTATGCTCAAAATGTTGAAAGTTTAGGCAACATATCCCATGAAGGAGAAATGCTATTCCTGACATAGGATCAATGAAGTTGGAGAAGACCTCTAAGATATTGAGTCCAGCCATTAAACTAACACTGCCAAGTCCACCACTAAAATGTGTCCCTAGGCACCACCTCTACATGACAGACCTAATTTAAAAGGATTACTAATGCTGGCAACATGCTGGAGCAGATTTTGAGGGTTTGATCCAAATTAACTAGTAATGAGTACAGAGTAATTCATCTCTGAGTAAAAGACAGTCTGAAGAGATTCCAGTGTCAATGGCTCTTCTTCATGTAACCTCTCAGATTAATAGTAAGATACAAAACTGTTTATGTGTTTTATAGTTACTGTATTTAGGCACCATACATACATAGTAAATATATGGTGAAATCATTCTTTTTCTACTGTTACTATTCTACAGCTCTTCATATTTCAAAATTTAAAAACAGCTCTGATAATACTAATTTTTGAACAGTTTGTCAAAAGTTATAAGAGGCTAAAACTTTTATCTGTACTTTTAATTGCCACTATTTTCTTTTTCTTACAGTGGTGGGAAGGACAGTTGTTACAATATGATGCAGTGTGTTGCTGCTGGGCATCAGATTGTTGCTCTAGCCAATTTAAGACCTGCTGAAAATACAGGTATGAAAGCCACATTTCTTACAGGAAATTTTTTAAAAAATAGATTAGAAACAACAGAATCACAGCCATTCTTGAATTAAGTTCTTATATGTGTTGTCATCTGGTTTTGTGTATTGAAGGCCAATATAGAAACTTGAAAGAGGTATGAAAAAGAAAATGCTATGGAGATGTATTAAGTGTATTTTTCCTTAAAGGGGAAAAAAAAGCCCACAAGAAGAGAAGATCAGTTAAAATACGGCTTACACAATTTGAAAGTGAGAATATTGATATCCTGGTGGTAAACAGAGGGGTTGTGTGAGGTCAGTAGCACAAATGCTAAAAGGTGATAGATGATGTCATCAACCAAAACTAGCACTATACTTCTAGAGATGCTCTAAACTGGTGCTAAACTAAATGCTGTAAACCATTCCTGGTGCCAAAAATGTGCCATTGTGCGTCTGCTCATCCATTTTTATCTTTGTGTGTCTTTCTCCATTATTCTAACCCAGCATCTGTGAACTGCATTGAGGCACTGATGTGGGTTGGAATTGACCTTGATGCACATATTTTTCCTGCTTTTTTCCTTCCTTTTAGGCTGGAATGATTTTTTTATCAATTCCTCATGGGCTCCACTTTATTTCTGTGAAAAAGAAAGGGAGAAACTCAGGTAGTCAGTGGTGAGGTGACAGGATGAGCTAAGTATTTGCATATTGGGCTAAAGCACGAACTGAAGTGAGACTGGAAAAGCAAATTGTTTCCAGTTGGTAGGGGAGAACGCTGAAGTATAAAGTATGTTAACTAGGTTCACTGTTCAACATATGTTAAGCAATTAAGTATGGTATTTGGTAACTGTAGGAGGGTACACAGAAAGGAAAGGAAAAAGGGAGCTGCCATCACAAATGAGTCATGGGCAGACCTGGCAAATGCCGGGAGAGTATAGGAAAAATTTATTTTCTGGGTAGCTAGGACATAATAATCTCTAATCTTGTTGAAATATGTTGTCTTCAAACTAATTTATCCTCATCAGAAATGTAGAATATTGTCATTAAAATCATAAAATACTCTCTTTAAGTGTGTAGTTGGAAATTTTATAGAAAGTTAATTGAGGTGCTTCAGGCAACAGTGAATTCTATGCCATTCTTTTTATTTTATCTTGTACCACCGTTGCCTGGAGAGTCTCAATTAATAAAGAAACTGTGTATTCTAAGCAGGATATCACTTAAAGACCTTGTCATATTCATGTATGTTGAAATCACTGAATTTTCCTTTAAATCTACTCTTCTGGTCTAGGTTGGTTAGTTGTGATTAGGGGCTTGGATTTGCCTATTTTGCACAGAACCATATTTGTTGTGTGGCATCAAAGGTGTCTGACCTGATTCTTATATCACAAGTTAGTTATATTGGTCTGTAACAGACCTTTTTCTTTTCAAGGTGTGCTACACACATATACAGCAGAAATGCTTCATGTTTCTATGTAAATTGAGAGAAGTGCCAGAGTTACAAATTAGCATTGAAATAGTGAACTGTGTTATGTTGTAATAAAGTGGAGGTTTCACCAATAATGATTTATTACTTTATCAGTCAGTTTGAAATATTTTCTGAAAAAAATTATATGTAAATGATTTATTGTATAGTTTGAGATGTAATTCTAATTCATGATAGCTGCATTTTTAGCTGCTTTTTCCTTATCTGCTAGCTACAAACTGCTTGTAAGAAAATTTGGTTAATTTTTTTCTCATGGTTAAGGAAATAAGCTTTTTGTTTATTTAACGATGTCAAAACATTATAGTGATCTGCTTTTATTCTACCTAAGCAGAGATAGTCTCCTTTCATGATGACCACGATAACAACTTTAACAGTAAAGTTTTTGTGAATTTTGACAACATACAGCTTGTTCTCAGTGTTGCAGTGCATTACAAATTTCTTGATCTGAATATGTTGAAATACATCTGAGTTTGTGCCTCTGACCTGTGTTCTTGTTAAAATTACCATGTGAATGGAAGCAGAATTGAACTGATAGGAGATTTTTTGGATGAAGCATGAAGAAGGAAAGACACCACAATTTGCAAATAGGCAGCATGTTTGTGACAGATGTCTTCCTCTCCATACGTCTGTTGGGTGGAGAAATCTATTTTTTTCTTTCCATGTTTACAGCGGTGTTGTCACCAAACATCTGTTTGTGAACTGAAAAATATTAGCATT
>VWZV01001981.1:22283-38685 GCA_013397155.1 Irena cyanogastra | reverse complement strand
GACGCGCTCCCACCGCCCCCTCCGCCGCAGCCGGGAGCGGGCGGAGCCTGCGCGGCGCCGCCGGTTTTTTCCCCCCCGCATCCCTCCCGCCGCGCCAGCCGGGGAAGCGACCGCGCTCCTGCCTGGGCAGAGCGGGATCGGGCGGAGGGACCGGAGGCACCGGAGGCACCGTCACCTGGCGCTGCGGCGGGGGGGGGGGGCGGTGCTGTGTCTGCGGCAGCCCTGGGGCGCTGCTCGGCCGTTTAAAGCAGCGGAGCCGCCGGTCGGGAGGGGCGTTCGGAGCAGTGGCGGCCGCAGAGCGAGGGGAAGGCATGGAGGGCAAGGAGCTGGCGGCGGGGTCCACGAGGGATGAGGGCTCCAAGGATGCGCTGGGCAAGCCGCTGGGTCCCACGCCGAGCCAGAGCCGCTTCCAGGTGGATCTGGTGGCCGAGGGGCCCCGCAAGTCGTGCGGGGACATCGGCGCGACGGGTAAGGGAGGCGAGGAAGCCAAGGGCAGGTTTCGGGTGAACTTCGTGGACCCGTCGTCCGGCGGTGAGAGCCCCGGCGAGCCCGGGGGAGGCAGCTCGGAGGGCGGCAACGTGAGCGGCGTCCAGAACGGCGGCGACACGGTGATGAGCGAAGGCAGCCTGCACTCGGGCGGGCACCACCACTACTACTATGATACCCATACCAACACCTACTACCTGCGCACCTTCGGCCACAACACCATGGACGCCGTGCCCCGCATCGACCACTACCGGCACACGGCTGCCGACCTGGGCGAGAAACTGCTCCGGCCCAGCCTGGCCGAGCTGCACGATGAGCTTGACAAGGTGAGAGCGGCCCCCGGGCTCCCCCGGCGCCGGGGGTGCGGCGGCTCCTCGGAGCGTGGCGGCAGAAAAGCTTAAAAAAAAAAAATAACCGAAAGCTCGCCGAGCCTCGAGGAGGCGCAGATAGCGCGGGTGCATAGCTTGCGTCTCTGTTCTGTTATTTTTTTTGTCTTTTCGTGACGCAGTGGTAGCCATCCCCCCACACACACGTGCTTTTGGGAGATGGTCCCCCAGTGCGAGAGGTATTTAGAGCCGTAGGGCTGTTTTCCCCGTCACCGAGCGGGGATCTCTTACAGGTTTTCCGTTTCCGAATCGCCTCCAGCAGATAGGGTATTGATTCGGGGGCTCGCCGTGGGAATTAGTCTGGGAAGGGGAGTGAAAACATTTGGTAGAGACGCTAAAAAAAAAAAAAAANAAAAAAAAAAAAAAAGTAAATAAATAAGGATGCGCTCTCTTTGATAGCGGCCGGAGGTTGTCTCTGCGGCGCCGAGGCAGAGCCCGCTGGATCCGATGGGATCTGGAGCGGATGCTGATGGATCTGCACAGATCCTGAGCGAGCCTTCCCAGGGCTGCTCGGTGGCCCCTGCGCCGCGGTCAAGGCTTGAAAAATTTCGGAGCTGTGCGTCTCAAGCTTTTTCTATTTTGGACTACCAGTCCGTCTGTTATTTGAGACGAGTTGACAGTGAGAGCCTTCTTTGCATTGCAGGCTGGCTTGGCTAGACCAGCTTTAGCTGAACGTAGAATTAATTTCCTAGACTTTTTTTTTAAACTATCATCACTAAACTAACTCTAGATAAAGATTAAGCTCTTGCAGTGCTGTTTTCTCAGAGTTTGAAAATTGGTGTATGGTTGTGTTGAGAAGCCTGTGTTTTAAGTGAGGTCTTTCTGCTGGGTTTAGGGAAATAAATGCATGGGCCACATTCCAAGGAAGCGAGTATTTTGTTTCCAGAACTTTTTTTTTTTTCATCCCACTTTTTGCTCCTTATAGGTGGAGTTCCGTGAGGCAATGTGTATTCTTTCCAGATTTACCTGTTTCACACCGTTATTAGGGTGCTCAGTGTATCAGCACAGATATGTGGGGTTTGGGGTTTTGTTTTTTTTTTTTTGTGGGATGGTGGTGATTGTTTAAGTGTATCTTTTGACACTGACTGTGGAATTGTTCCAGTAGAAATAACTGGTTGGTGTATTGTAAAGACACTTGTTTGTGACATCTGAGATTAGATGTCAGATTTTAATTACTAGCCATAACTGCAAATTACTCCTGCCTTCCAGGTCCTCTTTTGAAGGAGCTAAATGATGATCTGTGATCTGATTCTAAGTTAGTATGAAATCGAAATTGGCAATTACTGCCATGTGTTGGACTTGGGTAAACTATAAATAAGACACATGTATGTGTGCTCATTGTACATGTGAAACCACATTGGTTTACTGTCCTCCTGCTCCCTCAAATTTCTGACTCCTGGTCCATGATGGGATGACCAGGTGTTGGATAGTCAGCTTTGTAAGCAGAACATTTCTCGAATTTCTAAGGTTAGGCAGATAGCTTTTTCAGTTTGTTAGTGTTACAGCACTGTGGAAACTCTTTGATACCATTAAGATATTTCAGTGCAGAATATATATTCTGGAACTAAATTTTCTAAAACTAATTTCTTTGTTAAGAAGAAATTCGTGGCAAGGAATTTTCTTTGTAGGCTGTGGCATAGAGGGGTGGTAGACAACCTGATTACAGTATAATTATCAAAACAGTTTCACAGCGAGCATTAATTAAGTCAAATTATTAATTTCTTATATGTCATTAATTTGTTCTGCAGTGTGGATAGATGTGCATGTGAAGATACTCAGTTTTTTAAAGCCATATCTTGTCTGCTTGGGCCCCTCCTCCCATAAAATAAATATTGGGGTGGAATATGGAATTTTGGTTGCATTTGATACTAAGTATTAATTTTTTAAAAAGGTCAGGGTAGAAACTTCAGAATTTAAGTTGATGTTCAGTTAGAGTAACTCAAGTGTTCTGCCGCAGGATGTTTAATGTCCAAAGCAATTAAGGTGTTAACAGCTACTTAGGCTTATGGGAAGAAAGGAAGCCATTATTTTTGCTTCCAACTTAGCAAAACAGTTTCCAGATAGAGCTGTGAACACAAAACCTTTTAGTAAGGGTGTGTTGTGCATGCTAATAGCATCAGATACCTACATTCCTGGCAATCTCATGTCAGTTTCACAGGAGTGTGAAATACATCCCATCTCTGATTGTGTACTTGGTTTGTGAACACAGAGCCCTGATAACTTTTAAATCAGGATGGTGCTGTACTTTTACGTGGAAGATGTTCTCGAAGCTGTTGTGCTTTTTTTTTTTACTGTTTCCAGGGGGCTTATTGTCTCCATTCTCAAAGTGACTTCAGTTCCTGCTGACTAGCAGTTCTCTACTGTTGAATACTGTGTGTTTGGGGAAGTATCTTACTGACTTTTGGTAACTTGGAGAATTAACCTTGCTCTTTAGGTGTGGATTTTGTACGAATTTGTCAGGTACGGCATGTCTGTGCAAGGCAGCTGGTGCAAACATCCTAGTTCCTTTATATGAAGTCTGGCCTTTGTGCACAACCTATTATTGCATATTATTGTGCCTCTGCTCTTGACCCAGTGCATCTAGAGTGGCAGATACTTTGTGTAAAGAATGATCCAAAACTGTTTACCAGCGATATGGTTCACTGCTTTGAATGCAGCTATTTTATCCAGTGGTTAGAGTTCGTGCTATTCTGTTTGCTTTTAATAGGTAGATAAATGTGAGGCAGTGTTGGAGCATTGTTCACGCCAGTGCCAATTATAGGACAGATTTTTCCTTTAGCTTTGTTTAGAAGCTTCATCTGTCTAACACTTCTACTGATTCTCTTCTCACAGAAAAGCAGTGTTGGAAGAAGAGTGACTGTTTGAGGAAGACACACATGTACTGAAGGGGTCCCATTTCTCAAGGGTTTGTCCTGCAGTCCTGGTGGGATAGGTGTTTGTGTGGTCATTCTAGCAGTGGCTTTTCTCGTAGTTAAGGGATTGTTGTTGAAATTGGCCATGGAAACTCAGCTGAGTGATGCTGCAGTACTCTGAGGTGGGTGAATTGCACAACACTGATCTTGGTTGATGGTACTAAACTCCGGGAGAGGGGTCTTGTCTTAGTAGGTCATTGGCTGCAGATAACTGAGGTGGTCAGTATGTTCCTTACCCAGTTGATATGTATTGTTTTCTCTCTGCTTTAGAGAGATGAGAGTTTGGTGATGCTGTTGCAGTTTCTGTCTTGTAAAGAGAGCGTGTTGCAGGAGCTCTGGTCTCCAGAGGTGTTGAGGTGAGAGGATGTTTATTAGCAAAGAAGTGGGAGGGAAGTCAGCATACCCTGACAGGCAGGTTTTTTTGGCAGGGGTGTCCCCTGCCCTCTTGAGGGGGATCTGTCTTCAGGCCATAGGAAAATTAAAAGTGTTCTTGCTTTTCTTAATTTTTTTTCCTGTCTTACAGCTTTTCGTGGGTCAGCTACATCTGTACATAAAGATACAGCCTGTAGAAATACTGCACATTCCTTTGTGCTTCTCAGTTTATGGATACCATGTCAAAATATCACAGACCTTATTGTTGTCCTGACAAGTGTGTACTCTTAGGATATTCAGACCTGCACACTGTAACCCACTGGAATAATTTAGGATTTTTTTCTGTATAGCACTGTGTGAATTGAGGAGGTTATGTTTTTTTCCTTAAGACTAGATCTCGCTGTATAGGAGTGGTTCTAATTTGATCCTTGGGCAGTCCCTCGCAGCTGTGGTGAGTGGATGTGGTGTGAACCAAGCCCTCTGCTGGCAGCTCTGCTCTGCTGTTTGTTACTCACCAGGAGCACTGACAGGGTAAGCACTGATCTCAGAGGAAGATCCTTACTCCACGTCCACCCTACCCCCATCCGGATCAAATTATAAACCAAAACAAAAAGAAATCCCAGGATATTTAAAAACACAAGTGTGCTTTGCTTCCTCCCACACAAAAATCTGTGCACCTGTCATTTGAATTTGGAGACAGGTGTAAGAAAAAAGGCAATTACTGGTAGTCCTGATACAAATTGAGGGGGTTTTTTTGTTTGTTTTTACTCAAGTTGGATGGCTGTAATTGTTTTCAGTTGTCTTTTGGGTTTTGTTAAGTATTTTCTCAATCACTGTAGTTTTTCCCTCTGACGTGATGGCTTCAATTGTTTAACAGAAGCACATTGAAAGGGTCTGTGTATGGCATTGCTTTCTAACAAAAATGTATTTTGTCTTGAGAATGGTACATCTCTGCTGCATCTCTAATATTTGTTTGTTTTTATTTTCTTTCAGTTCGTGGTTGATTTGCTTAGCCTGCAATGAAAGCAGAACTCAGCTAAAGATGCTTAAAAGGCTAAAAGATGATTGTAGGGGGTGTCAAGTTAGCTGACCCTGTTATATAAGGTCTGTCTTTGAAAGCTCCTTCCTTCCTTCTCACAGAAGATTGAGACCCTCTTGCAGATAGTTTTTATTGCACCACCTTGCTGAGTCTTGTCTAGAGTCTGTAGGTCTCTTCTTTCTTGAGTCCCTGTTATTTTTAATTTAAATTACATTTCCTTCTTGCTGTCCTTCATATATGTGAGCAGAATTTGAATCTTCTTTCTGAAGTTCACTGTACTAAAGTTAAACAAGAGAAGCTGTCTTAGTCTTGGTCTCGGTGCTGTTGTATGTCCCAGAAGTCTATAATTGGTAACTGTTCTTTCATCACTTTTAAACAGCAGTGACCTTATTGCACCTGTACTCAGTGAGGCTTTACTTGCATCATGCAGAGGGATGTTTTTTCATGAGGGATGTTTTTTCATGAGGGTTGTTTTATGCTATTTCAGCCTGTGTCGAGAATCGTCATTTTCCTTACCCTCATACCCCACTTAAGCACAAACATTTTTATCAAGGAAAGAATTAGCATACTGCTCTGTTTGCAGCAGTAAATATTGGTGTTCCAGGGCTCGTATTTTATAAAGACCTTGTATAGTTTGTATTTTTATATTGCTTGATGCTTGTATCTCTTGCATCTCTGATAAGTCTTTAGTCCAGAGCACCTATGGAATGCTAGAAAACATGAACTGTGTTCAGCAAACTGCTAATATTGTTCTTACTACTTTTTTTTTTAAATGTCCCAGGGAAGCTGGAAATAACTGAACCTTTAACAGCTTGTATAGCTCACAGCACAAGTGTGGACTGCTGCTGAAAGGGGTGAACTTTTTTCTGTCACAGGTCTTAGTTGGATCTGATACAGATCTGATCTGGTTTACAGAAAGCCAACACCCCCTCATCTGCAAAATCTTGTACTGCATGTGGTGATTCAGTTCCCTGATCCAATACTTTAGGGATCTCCACAGTCTCTTCACTGCACACAGGCATCAATAAAAACTTTTGAATGTGCACTCCTAATATAAATATATTCTTTTACTTAAAAATATTAGGTACATGTGCTACTGTACGAATAATGTGTATAGTACAAAGTAAAACTTCAAGAGTGATATAGAGATGAAATTCGCACTTCGTTTTTTTCTCTTCATTAATGTTACAAAAAAGAATACTGTGACACTCCTGGTGGACTGTTCCAGAACTGGTTAAAGAGGAGGGTGCTGCAGAATTCGCCTTCAGATTAACTTTTCCCTTTTGGTACTGCACTTGATTAGAACTCAAATGATTTTCATTCTTGAAGAACATTTTTGCAGGGGAGGAGCTTGGCAAGATCAGTATCTTCGAGTAATTTAAACCAGTGTACTACATCTTCTGTTGAATTCTTCAGATTTTTTTCTAGAGCCTGATATAATACTCATTCATGAGCAACCACAAACCCATTTTCCCCACTTCTTGGTATAGGTAATAGCAGTCACACTGTAGTCGTTGGTTGCTATTAAGAATTTTTTTTAATTAGTTGACTTCAAATTATTTGCCTTTCAGAGTTTTGGAAACTATCCAGTTTTTGCAGTTTAGGTGCAGAACAGTCTTTGATTTATTTCTGCACTTTGCCCTGCCGATGTCTTACTGACATTTCATTTATGCATAAAAAATAACCTTGGATGTATTATCTGTGCCTTGCAAATTTGACTGATTTAAGGATAAGGTGTTAAAAAGAGTAAAGAAATTCTGAAAAACTCAAGTTCAATTTTAGTAAGAAGGGTTATCTCTTGCATCTTCATTTTGTTAGTTAACTTCACTTCTTTGAATCCCCTGCTCCTACTTCAGATGATTCAGTTGTTTGGGTTCTTTTAAATTCAAAGAAAATAACTCTTATCTGTTCCAGCTGTGAAGGAGCTGTGATGCTAGTCAACTTGGTCTGTCAGTCTACATGGCAGAGACTCCTGAGACTATTCTGAGTAATACTGCTTTTGAACTGTAAGCAGTTTGGCAACTTTGGCTGAAATGTGGTGCTGTGCCAGTGCAAGTGAGTACTTTTCTATGTGAACGTACCAGCCCTGCTCAGGGGCTGTGCTGTTACTGCATTCACCACTTCAGGAGATGACGTTAAAAATTCAAGTGGTACTTCAATGATTTTTTTAGGATTACTTCAATGGGCTTTTTAGTCTGTAGTAAGCCAACAGGTAAAATGTAATTTTTCAGGAACTTAATACATTGGAGCTAGACTTTTTATAGAAATGGGATGTTTTAATAGGGTTTTACTATTGCTGCACAGGGTCATTTGCTCCTGTCTCCTCCTTCTTGAGTAGAAAGTTCACCATGTTTTGCAGAAGTTGATGAAAACCAAAAGCTGTTTAAGAGCAAGAATGCCTCAAATTAACCTTAGTTTTGGGGTGGAGAACAAATGACTTACGTGCTGATTTTGACTGAGGTAAAGTTAATTTCCTTCTCAGTAGCTGATGTGGGGTTCTGTTTTGGATCTGTGCTGAACACATGGTTGGTAATACGGAAATATTTTTGTTTTTGCTGTGCATGTCTTGCACAGAGCCAAGGCCTTCCCTGCTCCTCCTGTGGCCACACTGGTGAGGAGGCTGGGGTTGCATGGAAGGGTGGGAGGGGACACAGCCAGGGTAGGTGACCCAGATTGGCCCAAGGGATATTCCAGGCCATGTGACATCGTTCTCAGTATAAAAAGTAGGGGGAGGAAGGGGACGTTGGGAGTGATGGTGTTTATCTTCCCAAGTCACTGTGAGGTGATGGGACTCTCCTCTCCTGGAGGGGGCTGAACACTGCTGCCCAACCATAGGAAGCAGGGTGTTAATTTCTTGTTTTGCTTTGCTTGTGTGTGTAGCTTTTGCTTTTCCCATTGAACTGTCTTCACCCTAGCCTGTGAATTTTTACCCTTCAGTTCTTTCCCCAGTCCTACTGGTGGAGGAACAAGCAAGTGGCTTCTGGGGTTGAACTATGATGACTTGGAAATCTGATGTGTCCAAAACAACTTCTTGACAAGACTGAAATGGATTCTCTTTTGTACTTAATAGCAGAACATTGTATTTCTTGGACTGCACTTGAGTATGCAAAACTTCTCTGCAGGAGGCTTGCTAATTGGATTTACTTTAGCTCTTATGCAATCAAGTGCTGCATCTGCTTCGTTCTGGAGTTTATCAGGCTTCTGTGTTTCAGATGCACATGTGAAAACTAAATTACGTGTGTTCAGAGCCTGAATCTACTTTCCTGTGAAGTGTGGTTTCTCCTTCCAGAGCAGTGGATGTCCAAAGAATATTACATTCAATGCCCAGAAAGGAATAATTGCTTCCATAGATCATTCAGAGTGCAGCGGTGGTTCTGGGAAGGGTCATATGCATCAGTGCAGAAATGGAGGTGCATTCTTGAGGTGTGAAGTAGACTGCATACATTTCTTTCCCTTAAACTGAAGAGTTTTGTTGCCCCTATGCTTGTGTGGGAAGTCATGCCTCCTGCAACTTTCTGTTAACCATGACTGGAGAGACTGGAAAAGGAAGTTTGGGCTTCTTTTGGGGAAGTTTGATTTTGGGGGGGGGTTTACATTATGTTTTGTTTTTACAGTGGCAAACCATGTTGACTATTCCTTGACAGGAAGGCCTTATTTTAGCTACAAAATTTCTGCGAGTGCAGACCATAAGCATTGTGAGTCCTCCACACTGCAGAGCTACTGAACAGAGGCCTTTTCTCATTTGTTTCTAGTTTTCACGATCAGTTGCCCATAATTTTCACACCATCCTGTGCTTAGGAGGGATGTATGAATCAAGTTTTAAAGATGTGGGGAAGTTTTCTTTATTTTGCAAAGTGCTCTCATTCTTTAATTAATGTTTTTGCTAGGGGAGAAAAGCAAATACTATTTATATTTGTGATAAGATACTGGTCTTGCATCCCTGTAGATGTCAACAAAACTTTGCTGCGTTACCACATGTCAAAACTGCTTCAGAGGGATGTAGCCTTCATGTAGTAAGATTTGTCAAGAAAACTGTGTTCATGTAAAACATTAAAGTAGTGCAAATCTTCATAAACAAATCTCCTATTTATCCTTTGTAAGTATACCACCTTGAAACAAAGGATTTACAACTAAGCTGAAATCAATTGCCTGAGTAAATTTCCTGATTACATCTTGCTAACTTAGTGCATCATGCTACACATAAGAGTTGGAGGGATGAGTGGATGATTGTCTCTTCAAAAGAATTAAAGTAAAAATGGCTTTTTAAATCATTATATATACAATATATATATATGCACAGACATAAAAAAAACACTGCTTAATGTTTCTCTATGAAAAACAGTGTGCAAGACAGAAATACAAGCTGATGGCAGAGACACATAGCTAATCCTTCAGTTGACATGTTAATTGCAACTATAAATTTCATCGGTTTAAAATTGCTCTGCTGCAATCACAGTACAACACTCTTTAATTTCAGCTTAAGATAACATTAACGTTCAGTGTTTGATGCAATCTCTTTTAAAATCTCTGGCACTGCATGCCAAAAGCGTTTGCTACTATGTTTTAAATGTATAATTGTAGAGAAGGTAATACAGTCAAAGCAGTTAAGTTTTGGTCTCTTGGCTGCAAACCTGCAAAGGATTTCCTTTGTTTGAAGTGAGTAACCAGTGATTGTAGCTGTTCATGTTTGAGTCCAAAGAATCCCAAGTTTTAAAAACTGACTGTTTTATCTGGGCAATTTATCTCCTGCTGTTCTGGGTAACTTCTGGATGCCATTTAATGCCTTAGTAGGCTATTTTAAGTTATGACTGTAAAGACACTAGAGTGGGAATTATGACAAATTTGCTAATAGAATTTTTAGTTCACTCCTGTTCTGTAACCAAGTAGTAAAGTACCTGATATGACTGCTGAAATTCCTGAACTGCTGTCAACAGCAATGACTAGTCATTGTTCCCTCATAGTATTAATTTTTTGAATTAGTTCTCTAAAGAAAATGCTAAGAAGGTGTTAGGCATACTGAGGTGTCTTGAACATGTCTTTGTGCAATGTTTTCTCTGTGCTACCTGACTGGGTTTTTTTCCCCACTGAGAGTAATGCTGATGAGCCAGGCTTCCCATGTAACTCCTGAAAAACCTGAGCACCTGAATCTGTTTTGTTAGCTTGGTAAACTATTTTTAACTAATAAATAATCAGAAATCTGTCAGTTGCTTCAGGTGTTCTGTGGAAGATACTGGCTTTCTGAGTAACAATTTCTAAGTGAGGGTTAACCCTTCTTAAGTACCAAGTTTCAGACTCTTACATCTGTTTTAGAATTTACACTTTCATTCCTCTTTCATCAGAATGAGGCCAGTTACAAAGCATTAATTGAGAGTTGTGCGTGCTTGTTCTTAGTTTCCATACCTGTCACCATCCTTATTCCAGCAGAGCAGGACTAGTTTACAAAATACTGCCCAGTCAGACTGTTCTTTAAGAGAATGTTACGTTAGAGTAAGATATTTTAAAAGTCATTACCTATGGTACTTCCTCCCTTTGGAGTTGTTTATTTCCTTTACAGGAAAAAAAAAAACCACTTAAAAACTGTCAGACTTGGCAGACCTGTTTTCCAAGTTTAGTATTAAAAACTCACTGTGATTTGTAGTTTACGAGCAAAGTCAGAAATAGAATCCCAGCCTCTCTTGAGAAGTGGTTTTCTGAAAAAATTACAAACAGTACTCAGTGTCACCAGCTTGAGTCAAAGACTGGTGAGAACGTCTATTTCCACCTGTGTATTTAAGTACTGAAATACTCTGGAATGTCAGGCAACCAAACTGAAAGCTTTTGTTGACAAAGGGTTTATCATAAGACTGTCTGGTGTCCCTGGACAGGAATATACTTAAAGCCATTCAGTGGCGATTTAGGTGTTTTGGAAAGGAAGCTCAGTCCTCTTGATCTCTTTCACAACTGTGTAGATAAAAGCATTAAAAGATAAAAACAGTTTATCAAGCTGACCCGTAGACAAAAACTGGGCATTTTATGACTGCAAACATCAACGTGCTGCAAAGAACAGATATATGTTCAAAGAACAGATTTGTTTGATATGGCTTGGTGTCCTTCAGACAACATTTAGTACCTGGCTTATTATTTATTCTTTATCAGACATCATCACACTTGTACCAGTACAGACTGTTTTCAGAAGTTCTGTTATATCAGAGGTAAACACCATAGCAGCAGGATTATTCTGTGCAGTTATTCTATGCATGAAATACATGTAGCACTTCTAAAATCTTTTATTCAGCTCCTTGGAAGTGTCACAGGTGGTGAGAGCTAGAGTTCAAAAGTTAATTTGCTCTTTCAAGGAAAAGATCTTGGGTAGTTTTAAAAAATCCTTTGAAGTGTTACCATCATTTGAGGCAAAATGTCTAGTAATTCTTATGTAAGTTGATACTTTCTTTATTCTGTCATTTTTACTATATCTATGCTCTGGCTAAAGTATCCTTTAATTAGAAAAGAAAAAAACCCAAAACCAAGTGTTTATAAATTCTTTTTTCATGTCTGTTTTGAACTGTGTTAATTCTGAAAAAAAATTTTGTAGGCATATGGGTTTTGTAGCCATAGTCTTAATAGTATGCAAGTCTGGAGTTGGGATTTTTGGGAGTATAATCTCTCCAAATAATGATTCTTCCTCTGTTGAGACAGATGGCATGCTGTGTGTGGATCAATGCATTTTGCTGCTTGTTCCCTTCCACAAAATAAGGAACATCTTAAAATGGCAAAGCCTACAAAATTAGCCTTTGGGGGATGGAAATATGGAGTTGTGACTGTAAGGGCTAGTGAACAGGTTGGCAGCAGTGCTGTGAGCCACATTGAAGGACTGCAGAAGATGTATGAATGCCTCTCACTCTTGTGAAGAAGGGTTCCTGCAAACATCCCCAGCTTCAGAGCTCCTGAGGCATCGACTGGTGAGGGCATAGAATTGTTCTGTCAGCACTCTTTGGGCGAAGATGGTTCTCAGGGTAGCTTCCTTTATTTTTTTTTTCTGCTCTCAGTAAGCATGAGAGAGCTATGCTCAGTACCTGAATGTAAGTATGGAATCAGGATTTAGAATGCAGGTACAAAGCAGTTTTAAGTGTAAGCAGCTTGGTTAGATGTAGTGGAAGGCCATTTTTATATTTCTCTGCGGAAGCTGCAGCTTGAAAAGATTAGGCTCTTGATTTTTAGCATTATGATAATACAGACTATTGAAACCAGCTTCAGTACTGTATCCTGCCAAGATGGAAAGAAGCTGCTGTTGTGAAAGCCTTTCTAGGGAGTTTGTGTGAGAAGAGCCTCATGTTACATGGCATGTGCTATACCTGCAACTGGCCAAACTTGAGGAATGGGAAAAGCAGTTAAATGCTGAATGGAGTCTGAGGTGCTTCTCTGGCCTCCTGTTTTTGCACAGGACTAATAGCAATGGGAGGGAATAGCTAAAGAAGTCAGTGACTACTTGAACACACCAAATCAGGCAGTTCACAGTGGCAGCAGTCTGCCTGGAGATCCAGAAAACAGTCTTAGATACAAACTTGCTGGTGGTCCTGCCCTTTACTTGCGGCTTCCAAGTTGTGATTCTTGAAAAGAAACAAGACTTCATGTGTGTTTATTCTGGTATTACCTCATACGATGCAGCATAGCCCAAGTATGTTGCCATTAAGATGGGATTTAGATTAAGTTCACCACAAAAACGTTATGCTGCATGACATACACCACTATCAAGGACTCTTAAAAAAAGGCAATTTTTACTGAACTTTTTGATGCACAAGTGTATTACAGGGTGTGTGTGAAAAATCTCAGATCTCCTCTACCAAAATACCAAGTATTTTCTCATTATTAATCTACTTCTAATAGATGTGGAGGCTATTCACAGTTGTCACAAATAACTTATTGTTATGATCCAGCACTGGAGATGAAATAGTAGATTATCTGTGTAGGGGCAGAAATTAACTTTTTCTTGTCTGAAGTCCTCTCAGTGTATGATAGAATTGTCAACTTGTAAACATACATTATTTTTCACGTATATTTTAACAACGCAAATAAACACCATGACTATTTTTTGACTGATTATTTTAAGAATTTTGTTAATAAGACTGTTTCTGATCTGAAATGCTAACCTTCCTTTTCTTTCCCCTTTTGTTACACCCCCTCCAAATCCACAGTGTGTTAGTGTTTTTTACTGTTTATGAAGATCTTATCGTACATGTATTGGCTGTTCTAAAATAGTGCTAGGGCAGTTTTTTCCATTCAGTGTCTGACTTGAGTAGAAGCATTGTTTCCTCATGAAACACAAGCATGAAAAATACTACGCCTGCTTGATTTACAGCTGAGACCACAGTGGTGCTTTCTTAATACCGCCTTAGAGGGCTGAACTCGGAGCCTTCTGGAGTGAAATTCTTCTGTGCCCACACTCTGTGATAGCTGTTCTCAGTGGTGCTTTATTGGGCACCCACTAGCACTGATAACCAGGAGTAACCTTTCAGTTATTACATTTTGCTTGTGCTTCAAAATATTTTCCTAAGAAATATTGCACAGTGTGGAGAGATGAGGCATACAGAACAAAACTTCCCTGTGTTCACAGTGTGCAGTGTCTTGGAGCTGATATGGTAACTGATAACTCAGAATACCAGTTGTGACCCATTATCTCCTCCCCAGACCACAACGGGCTGAGCTACAGGCTTGTTTGAGCACTACAGTGAAATGTGTAGCTGCCGCATGGTGATTGAGGTTTTGGAGTGACCTTAAGGGGCCACGTTGGTGATGTGTGCAGGTTTTACCAGTACCTGGCCTGCCATGCTCACATGATGATGTATGTGATCCTTTATTAGACTAGATACAAAGGTATTTCTCCACCTTCATACCAAACCTGAACTTGAAACCAACAAACTCCAAGCTTGTTGAAAAAAACCCAAAAAACCAAAAAGGCATTAGCCACTTTAGTCACATTTCACTATTTTAAGACATGAAGATAAAGATTCCTCCTACAGTTCCTTGATCCTCCCTGACCAGTCTTCTCAGAGAACAATTTTGTTATTTCTTATTACAGACATGATGCATATTGTTGTAATAGCAGAAGATGTTATCTAATGTTGGCAAGTTGTTTTGGCCAAAGCTTAAAAATTGTTTAGATAATTTGAATGTGACTCCTTTTATGTAATGGTTTAAAATAGAGTTTGTTCCAAGTATAATGTGGTGGTTTTCTATAAGGAGTAGGAATGGGTTTTACATGAAAAAGTAATAAGTGGTTATGCTGTCTCATGCTTGATTGGAGGTTTTGGCATAGTTGTGAACATGTTTATAATCTGCCCCTTGTTTTAATGTATCTTTTTTCTCTTTGTTTCCTCCCCACTTCTGAAAGCAGTCATAAAGGGTGACATTAGTGCTTAGAAGGGTTTTTACATTTTATTCTGCACTTCTAAGCTGTTGGAGTAGGGTAGGTGGTTGGCTCATCCTCTTCTGGCATGAGCCTCAGGCTTGAGGAGGAGATGTTTTCTTAGTTCTGGTTCAGGCAGGTCAGCATTTCTGAAATGTAGCAGCATTGTCCTCACTGTTCTTCTTATCACTCTAAAGGATTATGTGCCACTACTTGATTTGGCTTGAGTGCCTGAATACAAATAATTGGCAATCAGTAGATTAATCTGGTCAAAGGCTTTGCAAATCTCCCAAGAATTACAGCCCTTAGTTCTATCCAGGAAAACTGCAGTTCAGCAAACTGGGTAACTCCTGATTAGGTTTCTATTTGTCCTCTGTTTAGTGTGTGTAACACAGTTTATAATACATTAATGTACTCTAATTTAAGAGAGTAAACTGTTAAAAGTAATGATCTGGAAACTGATTATGATTCTGTTTAACTGTGGAAGGCTTGTGCCTTACAGAATCACCAGATGTATTGCAGGTGTATCTGTTTCTATGAGAATTTCATAATTCTGCATCAGTGAGACAAGCACTGCCATGAATCTGTGCTTTCATGTCAGCCTTTGGATAAGGTTGACACAATCTGGTTTTTTTGTTTTTTTTTTTTTTTTTAATCTGGTTTGTATGTTTACTGCTGATCATAAGAACATATAGATGACACCCTTCATAATGGACAGGTTTAGAAATATTTCCTCTGGACCTTGTGCTGAGGCTATATCTGGTACTAATGTATCAAGAGTAGAAAGAATTTGGTAAATACCTCGCTCTAATCTTTATTTGTCTTTCCCTGCATACACTTGAAAGCCATGTTTGTGTCCACTCTATTTTGTGTCTATTTTTACATAGCAAATGTGGGTTTTGCCCTTTATCTCGTGGGATTGAACCTCTAATTGTTTAAATATTTTCTAAGCCCTGGGATGCAGGCTGCTTCACAGTGTGCTGCTTGAGCTGGTTTGTTGACTGTTGTTCAGGGTCTTTCTAGTAGATCCATTCTTAATACTTGTTGCCTTGGATAAACTAACATACTTAGCTTAGAGTGCTTCTTGCTTTCTTACAGCAAGTGTAGGAAATGTTTTGAGTTTGAATGTTCTGGTGTTTGCCTGGCTTGGCAAAACAAAACTGCCTTTTTCGCAAGCATATATGTGTGTGTATACACATCTATTTTCAATTTATATTTAAAGTTGAGTTTTCCTGTGTTTTTGAAGTTGAGAGTTGAATTGTAAATAAAAGACGTAAGTTGGCCTTTGTCCATGGGGCTGATGTTTTCTCCATCTGTGATCCTTCCCATTTAAATGGAGAGCAGTGTTTGGGAAGAGACTTCTCTTCTCTCTTTTTCCCTGAAATGCCAATCTCCCATCCTTCTTTCTGGCAGCATCACCTTACAAAGAGTAGTAGAATAGTTTACAGGGAAATGAATAATTTATTTCCTGAAAAATTGATCAAATGACAGCTAAGTCTGAACTACAGGAAGTGCTACAGCAGAGACCGGTAACTTTTGGTAGAACAGTCTTTGCTTTCAAATTAAGAAGTAAAATTTCTTGTGCATTTGAAATCTTCCAGCTCTTTTTCTACAGACCAGGTGTTTGACTTTTTTAGGTATCTAGAACTAATTCTTGAATATACTTACCACATTGGCTGTTAATGGTTTGCTCTTGTAAGTTTTACTTTCCTTGAAATCGGAGATGTGCGCCATGCAAGGGACATAAAGGAGCAGCTCAAAACTTCTGTCATGTCATTCTTTTAATTTTTCTGTTTACACAAGTAACATGGGGTTGGTTTTTTGT
>VWZV01001981.1:0-22278 GCA_013397155.1 Irena cyanogastra | reverse complement strand
TTGGTTTTTTGTTTTTTTTTTTTTTTTTTACAAGATAAGTTTCACATGCCCACTCTGCTCTGTCAGTCACACAAAATACAACCTTTTTTGTTTTCCAAGGAGCCCTTTGAGGATGGCTTCGCAAATGGTGAGGAGGGCACACCAGCTGGGGATGCAGCTGCTGCTTACACACCTGACAGCAAGGGGGTGGTCAAGTTTGGCTGGATAAAAGGTGTGCTGGTAAGTTTGAGTCTTCAGTTTCTTAGAGGTGGTGATCTATTCTTACTTACCTTTCCAACTGCCTTTTTTTCTGACAGACATTGTGATAGTGTAGTATAAAGATTATATGTATGAGAGGTGTGATAAGTGCTGTAATTTTACAAAGGGTTGCTCCTATTTCAACTGAATTTTAAAGCAATAAATACTTCAGGCCTTTAAGTCCTTAAGGGTTTATGGTTTCTTAGCACTGGTTTTAAGAGTTTTTATGTTGCTGATTTCCAAGAAGGAAAAAGATACTGTAGTAGAAAAATACATATTGTACTTCTGTGCTTTGGAGAGGTTCTTACCTCCTTTTTTTAGGATTGATATCTTACTCTTTAGGGAAAAGAGAGACCAAAGATCTGTTTTTAGTCTCCTGTCTGAATTCTGTACAATGCAAACTCTATTTTTATTGAGATCTAAGAGTTGTAAATACAAGGATTAAAAAAAACCCACACACCTCTCCATCCTGTTATTGTGCAGATGTGTTGTAAGATACAAAAGTTACAGAAATGGAAAGTTGCAGCAGAGTTTTTGTTCTTTCAAAAAGAGTAAGTTATTTAGTAGGGTATTGCTTTAGGTGCATGTTTTTTTGAGAGAGAGATCTGTGGGAGATACAAACTGGGATTTTAGACTGCCCAATCATCATAGACTTCTATCTTATTTTAAGTCACGTATTCCGTAGTGTGAATTTTGGATTCTGAAGGTTAGGGTCTAAATTATTATTACTGTTTGCTTAAGGCATACTGCAAGTGTCAGATATTGAAATACTCTTAACTCTGTGTTTAAGGTAGTAACTTTTTGATGGTATTTAATGTATAATAACATCATATTCTTGTGAAATAATTTGAAAAGTCGTGAGGAAATATAGCAAGATAATTTCAAGAATGTTAAAAACTGAAATGAAGAATCAGTGAAAATGACTGCAGATGCAAGAACTAATCTGTGTTAAATTTCTGTTTTATCCTAGGTACGATGTATGTTAAATATTTGGGGTGTGATGCTCTTCATCAGACTATCATGGATTGTAGGACAAGCTGGGATAGGTATGGGTTCTAATGCTGTAATTTTATTTCAGTGGCTTTCAAATGTGATCCACAAGAGATGTTGATCCTGAGATTTTACTTCAAACAGGAATAGGAAATTACCTTAATATTGCCAATTTTTATGGTAGTTTATCTTATCAAAAATGCCAACCAGTTAGTTAGACTTTTTCATTTAGGTACAAGGCAAGTGGTTTAAAATTGACATTTGTAAGTCTTCAGTGAACTGTAGAGATAAACTTTTGATCTCTAATAATTAAACTTGTATAAACCTTGCATACAGGCTGTGTAGTATATAAGCAAATCTTTTCAAAGGCTTAACTTAGTGTTGGACTGATCTGCAAAAGGCCTGAGTTTCCTCGAATCTCTAGATTACAGCTCTTACCTTGCTGACTAATGAGAATCTTTGCCCACTTTTGTTTGTGTCCTGAGAGGGAAAAGAGGAAGTCTTTTGCTTGAAAGTAAATTTGTGTTATATTTGCAAGACTTCAGTATTTAAATGAAATTAAGTTGAAGGTTTGTGCTCTTTAATACTGCAGGGCTTACAGTGTTTTTCATCTCTTTTCCCAAAAGGTCTATCTGTCTTGGTTATTGGAATGGCCACTGTTGTGACAACTATTACAGGACTCTCTACTTCAGCAATAGCCACAAATGGGTTTGTAAGAGGAGGTAATGCTGTTTTCATGGAGTTTTTAAAGCTTTCCTCACTCTGGAGTGCACTCTTAATGTTGCTGAGGAGCAAAGCCTTCCTTGTGTTCTGTGTGTGATTAAACAGTCATGTAATTAACAAAAAGTCAATAGGTAGATTACTAATTAGATTTGAAATAGTACCTTGCTTTTATGCTGTAAAAGAAACTTTATTGGTGTAAATTTTTGTAATGCAAACATTTTTAAAGACCTATATCCAGGAATGAGTAGAGTCTTAATATCTCCTGAGCTGTACTGGTTGGTTAGGGGTGTGCTTGTATGTGATCATATCCTGAAATAAACCTGCACAGAAGTAACTCTCCAAACTCTTAGCTTCAGCTTTCCCAAGGGTGATGGTTTTCATTCTTTTCCATGGTTTATGTGGTGTTGTCAGCTATTTTTGGAAATGGTTGATGCCTCTGACGTGATCAGACTGCTTCATGACATTACAAGACTGCTACTAGGAAAAAAAAATAGTGGAATTAAAGTAGGAGCTTATAAAACTATCTTCATTAAGATCAAGAATGAAAAGTGTCACTATCACAAAGTAAACAGACCCAATGGGAAAAATCAGCTGTGAGTGTTAGCATTATATTAAGCTTAGTTTCTAAATGCCCTTTCTGGTTTTTAATGTCATGATGTATATCAGGTTTTTCCATTCATATAGGAGGTTTTTTTTTACGTCACTCCTGAAAAATAGTACTTTGTTAGAAAATTTGAAGTGCTGAATTGGAAGAACTGTAGAATTTCATAGGAGCAATTGTTCCTATGAAAATGTTATATTAGAGTAAGATATTTTGTAATATTTATATAAGACAGAGTATGGCCAATCTAGGTACATATATAGGATTTGCACAAGAAGTCTAATGCAGTGAAATTAAGCATTTTCGGTTGCAGATTTTTAACATTGACTCAGTTACTTCAGACTGGAGTGGAGTGGGGGATTCTGTTGCTCCTAGAAAGCTTAGCCTTAAGTTTGAAGAAGCCTTTGCTACATTTTCTAAACTTGACTTTCCTGTTATACTCCAGATACTCAGATTTTCATTGGCATGTGGGATTTGAGATGTTGTTTTTGTCCATCTCAGAAATACAAAGAACAGACTCTTGAGAGTCCCATTGGAGGGCAGAAAATTCCTTTAACAGCAGAGCTTTTAGAAACAGGTCTTGGAGGTTTGGAACTTCAGTGGGTTTATTGCAGTCTGCTTTGCCAGTTCCTTGATCTTGACTGCACAAGTGCTTTGAGCAGTTTGAAGTAAAAAGCCCAGTTATACTGCAGCTTGTGTTTTACAGTTTAACCATAGAACTGGTTGCATACCTGATATGCAGTAATATGATGTGGTGCATGAATTACAGTTATTTCCAACTGGAATAAAGATTGAGTAGAATAAAGAGGTAAAGAAGTGAGGGAATAGAGAGTGAGTAGATTCTGGCTTGTGTAAATGTTAAATTGCTGATGACTGTCTGTTTTAGTCTGTGTCATGTAGAGGACTTTTTTGTCATTTGTATTTTTTTTTCTTTTAGGAGGAGCATATTACTTAATTTCCAGAAGTCTGGGGCCAGAGTTTGGTGGTGCTATAGGTCTGATTTTTGCATTTGCCAATGCTGTGGCAGTGGCAATGTATGTTGTTGGTTTTGCAGAGACAGTTGTCGAGCTACTCAAGGTGTGTGGAAGTGTTTATATTAATTATACTTTATATATAAAGTTTTATACTTCATATAGAATGTTTGAGTATAGAAAGTATATACTTTATAAATAAAGTTAAAGATTATACTTGTTTTCTGATTCATCTAATCATAAAACAGAGTGGTTTGGAAGAGACATTTCAAGGCCACCTAGTCCATCCCCCATCCAGCTAGAATCACAGGATGGTTTAGGTTGAAATGGACCCTAAAGACCACCCAGTGCCACCCCCCGCCATGTGCAGGATGCCTTCCACTATCCCAGGTGGCTCCAAGCCCCATCCAACCTGACCTTGGGCACTGCCAGGGATGCAGGGGCAGGCACAGTTTCTCTGGGCACCCTGTGCCAGGGCCTGCCCACCTTCACTGTAAAATGTTTCTTTCTTGCGTCTAGTCTAAATCTGCCATCTCTTAGTTTAAAACCATTATTCCTTAGTTCTGTCACCACAAGCCCTATCCAAAAGTCTGTTCCCATCTTTCTTATAAGCCCCCTTTAAATATTAAGTGATTGCAGTAAGGTCTCCCTGGAGCTCTTTTTTCTCCAGGCTGAACAGCCCTTACCGTTTCCATTTGGAAGATTAATTCATTTAAAAAAAAGGCAAAACCCAAATTACTTGTATCATTAAAGGGAATTTACAATCAGTAAATTTATGGTGTGCAGGTTAACTACTAATAAATTACAGTGAAGAAAATAAATGAAGGTATTTACCTGATGAAGTATATGACTGTGTCTTTTTTTTTGTTGTTTTGTTAGGAAAATGGAACATTGATGATCGATGAAATGAATGATATCAGAATCATAGGGGCTATCACAGTGGTTATACTGCTGGGCATTTCCATTGCAGGAATGGAGTGGGAAGCAAAAGTAAGGAACTCCCATCTCTTTTTTTTTTTTTTTTTTTTTAATTCTCTGCTTCAGAATTTTGATTCTATTCTTGTACCTTAGCCATCTGATTTATTTTTAGTATAGTCAGTGTATTCAGTATTGCATGATGGTATGTTAGAAGTCAGTTAACTTTTATGCAGTAGCTCTTGGTCTGGCACTAGCATGTGCAGCTCTGAACAGCATTTCAGACCTTAAAGCACTTCACTGGAAGCTTAAGCATCTATGAGAACCTAAACTCCAGCATAATCCACTCTTAATGACATTGTCAAGTAGATTAATGGTACTTCCCTCTTCTGAGCAATTACAGCACAAGAGAAGGTAAGAACTTCAGCATGGGAATTTTCCCTTACTATCAACTTCAGGCAAATTCTGAGGATGAAAAACACAGGTCTGGCTTGTCTTCTCTTTCATTCTCTTCTGGTTTGATTTTCACCTGGAAAGAGCCACACAGTGGGATGCATTCACTAGACCCAGCATGGAGAAGGGTTTTGAACATTGGTGGTGATGAATGTGTAGGAGGGAAAACCTCCTTCCCTCTCCTTGTAGCTGCACAGTCTTAGATCAACTCTGACTGAAGAGATCTTAGAGTACCTTAACAGAGAAGCTCTTGCCATACCAGTTTTCTGCTTGGCATTATGAGGCAGTGTAGCTTGCTCTCCCTATCACTGTGGCTTCCTTCTCAACTTCTGTTTATATCACAATAGCTCCTAAATTCTGCACTGAGAGGCAGCTGAAGGAACCTCTTCATGAAGTGTTGTAAGTTTCTTGTGCTCCTGCATCAAGAAGATGATGCTATTTATAATCAAAATGAGAGAGGCTTTTTTATCATGGCTTCCAATAAATAGGGATCCTGGAATTAGTGAATGAAGATGGGGTGCATTGCTTTGATCTACTGGGAAGAAATGAAACTTAGAGAAATTTACTTTGGCACGAATTTCTAAATTCAACATCCGTAAAAACTGTTTACCTTTCTCAAGTAGCCCTTCACTGTCTGTAACTTGAATTTGTGATGCTGTCGTTACACACCCAACTGCAAACAATGCTGACCTCCTTATTCTGAACTGTTTTGAAAGAATTATTTGTTATTAATCCTCTGGCTCCTGACACTTCAAGTCACAAGTCGTATCTTATTTTGCTGCATAGCATGAGCAGTTATATAACAATAGTTTGCATTAAAGTACCTCTGTTTAATGTTTCTGCATCAAACCTAAATTGTGGTATTATTGCAGTGTCATCCTTATTTTAGGGGTAGCTTTCAAAAGTCCTGTCCTCAGTGTAAAAGTCAAGACTTGATTTCTCTGTCATGGAAGGAGGCAAGTGGGAGCAATGATAGGCAACTGAACTTGTCAAACAAGCATTTCATGTGGGCTAGCATACAACTCAGCATAGCAAAACACCAGTGTCTGCTGTGGTGTTTTGATCTATGGTGTTCTCCTATGCCTTATCCATATCTTAGAGAATACCTTGGAAAATGAAGCAGGGGAATCTATAATAATGCTTTTGAAATAGATTTAAAAGTGAGGAGACTGGGATTGATTCCAGGGAAGTTTGCTTTAAAAAAATGGCTTTTCAGGGTTTGTGCTGTTTACTGCTCAGCTCCTTGTGTTGAAGTCTTAGAAGTCCATTCTTTCAGGCTTTGGAATGTAAGTAAGATGTTCAGCAAACATCCCTAGCTTCAGGGAGAAACCTAGGTCAGTTATGGAAAAATCCACTTGTGGCAATTGCTCTGTGGTAACTTCAAGTTTATGTTTCTGTCCTACTGAAGACTTCTGTAAGCACCCAGCTGTAGCCTCACACCTTTCACCTATTTTGAGGCTTTACAAAGATTTAAATATAGGGCACAAACTGTTTTCTTCAGGTGGACTTTTAAATCTGCCCCAGGATGTTTTGCTGTTTATCACTGTCCCACCCTGTTTTCCTGAGAGGCTGTGTGAACTGAAAACTTCGTTTGTAGGCATGAGCAATGCCACAGTGATATTGCATATTAACTCCTGATCCTAGGCCTAAAAAAGGTCTGTGAATAGCTTCCCCCAAGCTATTGGGATTCCTTTCTAAGGAATCAAATAACCCAAAAGATAACGGCAGTGTGATTGCTTATTTTAGTGGAAGACCTGAACCATCCCTACAATGCCTAGATTTATCTTTGTACACACTTTTAAGGTGTTGGATGGTTTAAAGTACTTCTTGTTCAACTTTCAGGGCTTGTAATAGTCCTGCAGAAAAGTGACTAAAAATCTAGGTTGTAATAAATGAAGTCTCAAAACTGGGAATGAACAAGTAATTGTTGTAGTTCGCTATTTAATTTCCTAAGGGTTGAGAACATGAGAATGTAGCAAAACAGACTAGTTCCTTGCATAAAATAGAAAACAAAAGCTGTTTCATTCTGGAAGTAATAAAACTTTCAGAAAATACCACATATTAAAGTATAAGACAAAGGATGACCATGGCTAATAATGCAATAGTAGCATTTGTGTTGCATTTGGCTATTTTCATGTAAATTTCTTGAATGTCCTCAAATGCATTCCTTCTGGAAGGCTTATATATAGAGAAATTAGTCCTTTTAAGCATTTTGTCTTTAGAAGTATAATTTTGAGGCATTTAATAATAATAAACCTTTTTGATTAGACATAAAACTTGAAAATTATTCCTATTTCTTAGTTTAAAATCCTTGTACAAGTTCTCTCCCGCTTTCCTCATTTTTTTGCAGAGAGCATGCTGAGAAGGTGAAGCTGAATTTGGAATCAAGTAAACATTTACATTTTATAGCACAGCACTTGATAGTGTGAAAAGAACAAGTTCTCCTGTCTGACAGCAGTCATTGTGTTTCAGGCACAGATAGTCCTGCTGGTGATCCTCATAATTGCTATTGGAGACTTTGTCATAGGAACGTTTATTCCTCTGGAGAGCAAGAAGCCCAAAGGTTTCTTTGGTTATAACGGTATGTTGGAACAGTTTACAGTATGGTAAACAATACCTTTCTTGGCAAAATAAGCTGTTATAATTAAATTAAGCATCTAATATATCTTATAGCCTGTTTAACTATGGAGACTTTTCTCCTGATTTCTTCTAACTTCTGCAGTTGGGTTAAAACTGGAATATTGCTTAATATTGAATATATATAAAATTTTAAAAAGATGGATTATACTGTAAGTATGTTTTCTGCCTTTAAATCTGCTTAAGTTTACTGTGTTGATTTTTGAGTTGAAGTGATGAATTAGGGCTTAAATGTTCTACATTCAGTTTTAAGAAGGTCTAGACTGTCACCTTTTTTACTGGTCTGATAGTGGCTGGAATGGGTTCATACTTCATCTTCCATGTGAATACTGACAGACTTAAATCCTCTCCTGCAGCCGACATATTCATGGAGAATTTTGGACCGGATTTCCGACAAGAGGAGACTTTCTTCTCTGTGTTTGCTATTTTCTTCCCTGCTGCAACTGGCATACTTGCTGGTGCAAATATCTCGGGGGACCTTGCGGTAAGTAGTGAATTAAAAACATTCTTCACAACCACTCGAGTGTGCATTGATCTCTGTCATCACTGTCCGCTGACATTTTTCTTTCAGGATCCTCAGTCAGCCATACCTAAAGGAACGCTGTTGGCCATCTTAATCACTACATTGGTTTACGTAGGAATTGCAGTATCTGTAGGTAAATAGAGAATGCTTTTAACTTTATCCTTTCACGTTCATGCTGAGGATGTATTTTGATACAGTTTTATGTAATTTGTTATGCAAAGTCGTTATGTAATTGACTTTCCTGCATGGGGAAGTAATAGCCGAAGGTTTCCGGTTTTTACCGTTGGGAGATTCAGTTTTCAGCTGGTTTTATAATTACATGAAATAACTGGTTACTTTTCTAAGAAAAGTGACTGTTTCAGACTGAAGGTGACAGAAGACTTCTATCTGTGTTGCCTCATTGTTGCAGTTATTTACATTAAAGGATTTACAGTTTAGCAGTGGGATAATCCCTGGATTAGAAAAGCATGTTTTCAGGAAATACCCACTGAAGAAACACCTGTGTTGTTGTGAGGATTATGGTGATCAGCCACATACCTGTAGTGAGCTTGTGGGATGATCAGACAGCACTGTGGTGAGGATGCTTGAGCAGTAATTCCCCAGTTGGGGGAGGAGACCAAGAAAGGCTTTCAGTTCTCGTCAGCCCACTTTTGGAAGTGTCATGTTCTTGTTTAAAGAGGAGAAATAATCATAGACTGATCTGAGTCTTCTCTTCCCAGTCTTTCTCACCCCACAGTTGTTTGAAATCCTCTGTAGAAGTTGCCCTGGGGTTGATACCAATTTTGCAGTAGAGCACCAGTGGTTAACTATGTTTTTCTCACGCATAAAATAATTCTAGTAACCTTAATTAATTAATTAATTAATTACAGGACTGTAATTGAATCATGCACATTTCTTTCCTGTGATTGGAAATGTTTTTTACTCATGTCACATAAACTAGTATCTGACAGCAATAATAATTTTCCTTATATGAAAGACCTTGCTTTTTAATAGCTGTGGTGTCTTTTGAATGAAATTCTCATTTATAAGAGTACTATTGGTCTTACCACTAATGATACTTCCTTTCCAAAGATACCAATCTTGCTAGTCTGCCTCTGTTGGCTAACGTGGGAGTGTAGCTCTGCCAAATAGTTGGCTCTGTAGTGATTGTGCTTTATGCAGCATAATGAGCTACACTCATTTCCTAATTAGATTGACTGCATAGACCTCTTGCTACCAAATTTGAATCCATTGGAACCTCAACCCACACAAGACTAAAATTATTGTTAATACTCACTTATTAATGGAGTACTTTGATCAGCTTCCAAACTTGAAAAATGCAATATAAAAAATTACAAAAGAAGCATTTTGCAAAACCAACTGGACGTGAAATTGTTTGATTCATCAGAAATGTTCTGCTGTGTACTGACTTATGCTTTGAATTCTGCTAGTTAGAAAAAGGCAGCAGGAGTCAGAGATCATGAGTGAAATTTAGCTCCTTTTGAGACCTTGGATTACAGATACTGGGTAAATACAAGTATTTTCATTCCTCTTCCAGAGGAGTGGTAATCAAGTCACAAGAGGTTTGAAGGGGTTAGTAAATGTTGCAGAGTAGTCATATCTGAAGAGGAAGATGTTCTGAACTTAACTCACTATTTGTATGCTGTGTAGAAAGTAAGAAGGCTAAACTGATTAGAAAAGGCTGAAAGAAGCAAAATAACTGATCCTCCTGCTAGAGCCAGGCAGCTATTTCAAAAAGATAACTGAGACGTAGGTCTGCAGTTTCATAATTCAGCAAAGGACTAATGCAGACATGCAGGTGGCATGAGGAGGCAGATTTCACAGGCAAATTTGCATCAAAAATCTTGTAAGATAGATTTCAAAGAACTACATTTATCGCTTTAAAAACAAGGGAAGCTCTAACAAAAAAAAAAAAGAAGCCAAAGTTCTGAGTAGCATTAAGACCTGCTTCCTGTAGTTATGAAAGTAAAACTAATTAACGAGAGCCAAACTGTAGGTGTTTACAGTACTAGTAAAGTTAAACACTCTGAACTGCAATCTGAAGGGCTGTAGTATCTCTGGAATTCATATATTAAGGAGATAGTTTACAGCCATCTCTATCAAGTTTTCTCATGCTTAAAGCCTGGCAGAGCTCTGTTTCATTTTGGCAGGAACATGGTCATAAATGCCTGTGAAAAGGTAAAATCTTATTTTTACAGTAGGGGAGATCTGAAGACCTTCAAGGAAAAGTCTGCCAGAATCATATAAATAAATGAAACTTCTGAATGAGTCTTAGAGAAAGTAACATTTATTATTGTTACTTTTATATATGTGTCTTCCACTGAGAACAGAGCCTGCCTGGCTGGATTCTGTTCCACATTGTCTCACAGTAAGGCCCACATTAAGTTTGTTCCTACTGCCATGTCTCTTTCTGCCATATTTTGATGCCATGTCTGAAAGTCCTGCCAAAGCTGAGTTTGAACTTGGACAAAATGAGGAAGAGGAGGGCTGTGATAGTGCACTATAGGTATTTAATAAGTTGTTCAGCATAATTGGCCTGCCACTGCAATCTGTCACCAAAAAAATGTTATTTACAAATAGTTCAGCTGAGAAGTGTGTTGTCAAACCATTATATACTGCTTGAGTGGCTGGGCCAAATACTTGTATAGTGAAGAAGGAGAAACGTTTTCCTCTTAGAGAGTTTATACTCCTAGTTAAACAAGAAAACAGTAAAAAAAACCTCAGCTTTTCCACATACTAACAAGCAAAGCATAAGACAGGTTTTTAGTGTAGGAAATGTACTGTAATTTAACCAATTAGGCATAATAAGTAATTAAAAAAGAAATGAGGAGTGGAAGAATTAATTAATGTCCACCTACTAGGACCAGGTGTTGTGGTGGGCTGTTAATTGAGTTCTGATGGCTCACAACAATTTAAATATGGTATAGCTAATTAGGAATTCATTTTTCCCCATAGAAGAGAGACAACACACATAAATGCCTAGGAGGGTTACTGAATAATCTTAAACATGAAGCAGATCTCTGCCTTCTTCCTTAGTTCTTGCAAGTAATAAATCTAGGTCCTTAGCTGTCATGGGGTTTTGCTGCAAGGCAGTTCTTGTCATTCAGACTCCCAAAAGATTAAAGTAAGGGAGTCTTGTTGACTCTGTCAACTTTTCCCCACTCCTTGTTTAATTCCGGTCCCTGGAAGTATTTCCTAGTGTACAAACAGTTTGATTACCTCTGCTATTAGACCAGAGAATGTTAAATAATATTTAGTCAGATCTACTTTTTGTCATGTACGAGACAAAACCCCCTTGAAATAGAAGACTTAATGGTCTTTTCATACTCCTTAGTTTTTCTTGATACTGACAGGCTGAAATGCTGTTTCTCCAGCATTTTCTAGACTAGCAAAATTAAAAGTAATCCTAGATAAACCAAAGACAGTAGATAAGGTGATGATTATAAAAGAATGGCCACATAGGAGATGGGTTACTTAAGCATTGGGAAATGGCTTGCAACAGGCTTTCATGATTTTTTTTTAATAGCTGACTTAGAGTGACTGAAAAAAAAAAGCAACTGCAGCAGAATGTATACCTGTCTGCAAACATTTATACATACAAAACAAATCTGCACTCCTCTAGGCAAATTGACCAAAAGAGAAAGTATAAAGTCACAAAACTATAAAATGGCTTGGTTTGGAAGGGACCTTGAAGATCATCCAGTTCCCACCCCTGCCATGGCAGGGATACCTTCCACTATCCCAGGCTGCTCCCAGCCCCAGTGTCCAACCTGGCCTTGGACACTTCCAGAGACTGTGCTCTTAAACTTTTGCAAGTCTACTTTCCTCTGTGCTAGAGCTTTCTATTTCTTCCTACAAGCAGATATATTAAAAAGCTAAAGATTGTTTCAGCCAAGGGAGCAGTTGTTGTGTTTGTGTTTGTTCTTCGTAGTGAAGATAGGCTTAGTGCTGTAGTGTGTTAAAAAACTAAATGCTGTATTTTAATCTTATTCTGTGAGATTATGCTTTGATAAAGAGAAATTAACACATATCCTTACATTAAGGTTCAGTTTATTAATGCTTTGTTTTATTGTTCTGTCCATTCTAGGTTCCTGTGTAGTCCGAGATGCCACAGGGAATTTTAATGACACCATTGTCACCGAGCTGACAAATTGCACTACTGCAGCCTGCAAACTAAACTATGACTTCTCATCCTGTCAGTCTCAGGCAGGGGCAGGATGTCACTATGGGCTGATGAACAATTTCCAGGTACAAAACTTCCTCCTTAATCTGCATATTGGGTTTTGTGTTAGTTTTTGGTATTTTGGTGTTTGTTTTGGTTTTCTTGTTTTGTTTTGTTTTGTTTGTTTTTTGGTTTTTTGTTGTTGTTGTTTGGTTTTTTTGGTTTGGTTTTTTTTTTTTGTTGGTTTGATGTTTTGGGTTTGGTTTTTGGCTGATTTTTTTGGTGGGGTTTTGTTGGTTTTTTGTTTGTTTTTGTTGTTTTTGGTTAGGGCGCTGTGCAGGTTTTTTGTTTTGGTTGGGTTTTTTGGTTTCTTCGGTTTTTTGGGTTGGAGTTTTTTCTTTTTGTTGTTGTTCTGGAAGGTTTTGTTTGTTTCTTCCTTGGATTTGTTGACTTGCGTTTTTTTAGTTGCTTGTTAGGAAAGTCATAGGCTGTAGATGCTCACCTCCATAAATACAAGTTTTATCTGGAATAGGTGTGTGGTACACTCTAGTTGGTATGCAAAAAGAATGTATACATGTCGAAAACTCCTAGGTGTTTATACACAGGTGATATAAATACTCTCTTTCTGAGTAAATTGCTTAGATTGAGGTGGTGCTGCTGCAGCTTTCTTTAGGTACCTGAATGTCATCATTCACTAGTGAGGGTAGATGTACTTATTTTTCAGTAATGATGCTGAGTAATCACAGGTAGCCTCTGTCAGTAATTTGCTTGCTAAATTTTTAAGTTTTTTAGAAAATACACTGATTTTTAAGACTGTTTTACATATTTATCACAGCATCCTCTTTAATGGTAATAAGATCATGAATTTTCATTAAACGTGATGTTACAGTATTTAAAAATCCTCTGCAAGTTAAGGGGTAATTCACAGTCTTTCACCACAGCCAGCTGGGTTGTTCAGGAGCTACGTGTAAGGGTTTGAAAGAATCCAAAGAAAATGAACTTACTGCCCACTGACTCCAGGTTGATTTGTGGTAGTCCCATCTTTGCCCACAGTTTTTCTAACAGGTCTACAAAATGTTGGCTAGAGATGAGCTGAAATCCACTGATGAAATTGTTGTAGTGGAATAATGCATCTTGTGTGCTGTTGACTTTGTTCTTCTTCAGAGAAAGTCAGAATTACTCTTATGGGATTCACAAATTTGCAAAATCTGGTGACTTTCATTGTTTGTTTTAAGCTCAGAAGAACCAACATATTGTCAGATGTGCAGCTGTGAATAGCCTGTAACTGGTTTCCTCTGACTGTGTCTTTAAGTAATGACTACTGTAAGATTCTTAGCATAAATGTTAGTTGTACTTACAGGGTATTTCTGCCTCCCAAATTATTCTTGCCTCTTTCTGTGGAAAACAGAATTGGTGTCAGTTAGGAAAAGTCACTTCTAAGGCCAGAGGCAGCACAGAGAATGTGGCACCCCTCACATCTCCCTGCTGTGTTGTGGTTTTGAGAACCTTCTCTGTGAAATTTCATTTTTCTAATACCCAGTGAGACTCTCCCTTGCTGTTTTTTCTCTCACCCTCTCAGTGTTTGCTGTGCTTCTCTGAGAAGAGTCTGATTCTGACTTCTCAGAAGGTGTCAGAAGGAAAATGTTTGTGTGAGAAGCTGTTTATCTATTGACAAACTTGTCCATTTCATTACTGAACTGCTCACAACTTTGTATCTCTGATTGTTAGGTGTAAAGAGAGATATTTTTCTCATATGCAGAGCATGGTGTGTGTGGGAAGGGGGATGTCCACACTTGTGCACACTTCTCAAGTTCTTTTCTGTATGGTAAATAACTGAGAAAAAATACTGCACAAACTAAAATTAATCCCTAAGGTGAGGGAAGATTGCTGGATTTCCCTTCCTTGAAAAGAAACAGGTTCTGGGGCAGAAAATGCCAGTTTGTGTTCACAGTGTAATGACTTTACTTCAGGATACTCTGTGCTGCAGTCAGTTCTTTTGGCAAAGAATTGACCTGAAGTTCTGCTGGGTCAGCCCAGGGTTTGGGTGTGTTCAGGCAGCAGATGGATAACTTGTAGTATGATTTACCTGTGGAAACCTTAGATGAGAAACTCCAAATGAGGACAGTAGGTGAGACAGGCTTAGTCAGACCTGCCTAAGAAGACCATCTTTAGTTTCTGTTACAGTCAGTGAATTACAGGTCCTCACAGGCTTCTGCTATTTCTGTTCACTGTCAGTGGTTAGTCTGTGCCCAGGCTGTCACCTGGTAGAAGAGTATTTTCAAAAATTTGTTCTGGGCTCTATAGCCTCAGCCTAGAGCTTCCCAACAAAAGTTACAGCTTTGGGTAATTAAAATGCAGATTTTTTTTTTTTTTTTTAAACTTAGGATGGAAGTTGAAAGTAGCATGAAACTCAGGTGTTTTAAAGCAGCATTTTTGTTTTGCTCCACCATGCTGGACCAAGGAACTAAATAGTCAAAATGTGGTATTTCATGATCCCAAATGTTGAAATTTAGGAAACTGCCTTAATTGTAAATGCCAGGCAAACATAATGAGTCCCTTATCAGCAGGAGCTGTATGTCTGTGTCAACACACCAGTGGTTTCAGGGCCACTCTGCTCTTCTTTGCATGATTTTGCAGGGATGAAGATTTCAGTGCTATGGGTAGTTGCCTTTGTGGGCTCCTTGGTTGATGGTCAGGAGGTCTGGATTTTGCTGGGGATGGAGGGAGGGGAGTTTAACACCACAGCACACTGATTCTGCTGGATCTGCTTCCCCCTGTATTCTCCTAGCTTAGAGAAGCTTCTTAAAGACATTAAACTTAAGGCATAACTTGCTAGCTTTTGAAATGCCAAATATTAATTCCGTAGGATTTGCTGGCATGCCTCTCAAATTTATAAGACAGGGTAATAGTCAAAAATAGAAAGTTTCAATAATTGGAGGCATTGGACAGAACTTAGAAAGAGAATGTAAAATATGAGTTGATTGCCAGAAGCAAATAGCAAGTTGAGGCAAGTGTAGTAAGGTGAAGGCATCAAAATAAAAACATTTTACATATGGGAAGAAAAGTGATGGAGACTTGTACGCAGATTCCCTCTATAATGAGGGAAGAATGATTAAGCCATCCTTACAGGGAAAAATATTTACATACTGCTTCTGTAAAAATTATTCTGGATTTGTTAATTATGTTGCTATAGCAAAAGTTCCTTTTTACAATAGTAGTAAAGCATTTACACCTTTTAAGTTTTACTCTGTAACATAATGTAGGGTTATTAGAAACTGCCATTTAAAACTGTAACTTTTTCTGTAGCTTATAAAATTAAATTAAACTGGGGCATAGGAGAGACAGCTTAATAGATGTGTTGTTAGTTTTACTCCTCTGTTGATTATAGGCCTTTTTTTTTTTTTTTAATAAACTTCCAAATAGGCTTCAGGAAGTTCTCTCCTTCATTTGTTACACTGCTCTGACAGGTATTTTACTCTCATTCTTTGCAACTTCCATTTATTAAGTTTCTCTTCTCAAGCAAGGCATTCCTTGAACTGACCAGTGAAACCTGATGCAGTGCACAGATGTATCTGACTGAGAGGCCTAGCTATTTTTGTCAGTCTGGTCTGGAGAAATCCACTAAATTTTACCATGAATTCAGCCCTAGTGAACAAAACCTCATCAGTCATCTATATGTTATGTCTGACCTAGTAAGATTTATTTAGACAGCAAGATTTTCCTGTTTTAGTTAATGTCACCTGAAATTGTAGACTTCTGCACGTTTTTTCTTGCCTTCTTCAGTCACTCTCCTTATAATTTAAATGAGATTTCCATGGTGAAAAAGGCAAGTAAGCAGTGCAAATGATGCAGAACCACATTGTGCTTGAAAAGCACCCTGCTGGGTTTGACTAAAATTCTTCAGCACTGGCTGTCTTAAAGCAACTTTAGCTTTTTATCCGTGAAGAAAAGTATTCCATTAAACCATGAACACTTTTTAATTACGCAGTTATGTGTCTTAATTCACATCACAGATGCAAAGCTGGTTGCAGCTATGGTACAGAAATAATCTGTAGAATAGTGGAGTCATAGAGTGGTTTAGGTTGAAAAGGACCTTAAAGATGATCTTCCAATCCACATGTCATGGACAGGGATGGCACTCACTTTTTATAAGTTCCTTCTTTTTTTAAGACCCCTTGAGGTACTGGAAGTTACCAGCTCATCACTCATCCAGGTTACATTTGACTTCTGTCACTGAGATTAGGGAGATGTGCTGGGATTTGATCTTGGGGAGATGGGAAGCAAGTTTGTCTTGACCTTCTGGTTTTGACTGGGGGAAAAAAGCTTAACTTAAAACGCTAGAGATTCTGAGAAAAGACAATGAACTTTCCTAAGACGTTCCCCAGTTTCACATGTTCTATCACTTGGGCTTTCTGAGACCATGTTAGTCAGCAATAGGTTAGTTGGAATGCGTAACACATTCCAAAGTATTTCTTCTTCCATTACTTCCTTCCGATCTTCTTATGAGCCCATGAAGGCTTTTGCCCTTGATGATTTGAGCTTCAAATTATAGATATATTATGTGAAAAGCCACCGTCTCTTGTCCTGAAACCAGGATGCATTTATATTCCCTGATTTGTCTCTAGTTCATTCATTTATATGAATACATGTTACTCAGGCAGGCTTTTAAGTGAAGAGTGGATAGTATTTTTTTCTGTTTGTGTAGTTAATGGTGCCGTCTGTTTGTGTAGTGTCCTTTCTTACATATTTTAAAAAAAATTTGTTTTTCAGGTCATGAGCATGGTATCAGGATTTGCACCATTGATTACTGCAGGTATTTTCTCAGCCACCCTGTCATCTGCATTAGCATCTCTTGTGAGTGCCCCTAAGATCTTCCAGGTAAGTAAGGAAAGAAAATGGTAATATTTTGAAGAATAATTCATTTTCAGTCATGATTTTTGGAAGGGGACTGACATATTGCCATCATGATCCATAGCAGATGACATCAGTGGATTGTTCCAATATTTACCTGTTATTTAGAGTGGGAGAACAGTTTGTTACTGTTTCTTGAGGTTCCTGAGTGTATTTTGCTCTTTTTCTAACTACTGAATCTCCTTCTCTGTCTTTAATTGGGTTAAAAAAATTTGAGTGGGAGTCAGTTGTATTGATGCAGAGAACTAGTGTGTATATTGAGCAAACTTTCCACTTCCTGAGAAAACACAGTCTGTAAAAAAAGACTTTTTGTGATTGTAAGACAGTAGTCAAGTAAAATAAACAGTTTCTTACAGAAGAGCAAATCTGCTTCTTGTAGGTGGATGTTGCTGAAGGATAGAATAGTAGAAATGCAAAATGTCAAGATGCAGAGATAGTTTATAACCATCATGGATTAATTATATTCTCAACTATCAGGAAGGATTCAAAAAGATAGTATGCAATGGAAGATGGCATGAGCAAAATGCATATTGACTCTTGATTTTTTTTTTTTAAATTTTTCCCCTTAGGCTTTGTGCAAGGACAGCATTTATCCAGGATTTCAGATGTTTGCTAAAGGCTATGGGAAGAACAATGAACCACTGAGAGGATATATTCTAACATTTTTAATTGCTCTTGGATTCATACTAATTGGTTAGTTTGAAATTTTAGTAAATTTCAATCTCCTTTTGTCCTTTAAAAGCATTCCAATGCATGTTGTGGACTTGATGACAGTGTCCTAGAGATCTAATGCACAGATTAATTCTAAGCCAGCATTCTAAATCTGGTTGTTTGAGGCTTACTTTCTCCTATCTTCTAGATACCACTCTGTCAAGAACTGCAGTAAATTTTAACTGCACTTCTCTTTTTAACCATAGGTACCTGTCTTTAGGTGCTGTCAGAAAATAGAAATACATCCTTTGCTTGAGAGATTGTTAACATCTTGTAAATTTGAAAGTTTATTTCAGATTTTTGATAATGGCAGCTTCAGTAAAATACAGACTTTCAGACTTTCATGAGCAATATTATTGAAAATGTGCTATTTTGTTGAGTTACAAATGGTAGAGCTGAATGCTGACGCTGCTGTTGCTAAAGGTTGTCTAGGTGTAATTAATTACATGTGTTCTCTGTAAAAGGTGGCAAACTAATTGTGCTGTGTCCATCTATGAGTCCTGTGCCAGGGCTTTAAACTTCTTTTCCCAATTTGCTCTGTCCTCCTTCCTCCACATCTGCTTGAGGCAGAGATACACCCATGGGGTCCCTACTGACCCATGCTGACTGGAAGCTTGATTGCAACTAGAAACTTGCAGACTAGGATGGCACATTCTGCATTTTGATCAGAATCATTTTGATTTTTGGTTTTTTAAACTTTGGTGAGAATACACATACAAATGTTTTGTATCATGCTGCCTCAAGGAAAGGAGAGAGCATCAGGTTTTTCCTCTCACTGAAGGGGATGTGAGCATCACTGTTGTGATGGTGTGGGCCTATAATATTAAAATCTCCTGGCATTCTTCAGAACCCAGTGTACTAGTGCACTGTTTGATCCAAGCCTTGCTGGGAATGAAATTTTCTCAGTTAATGATCTTGAGAAAGTATGTAGTGCTTCCAGAGTGCTTCTGGAACACTTGGTAGTGCTTACATTTTTGAAACTGAAAGCTACACTTCCTAAATGTTAGAAGATAACTTAGTAAATAGGAGATCACTGACATAAAGTTCTGTCAGCAAAAAGGGTAAACCAATTTCCTTACAGTATATCAAAAAATAAGTTTCTTAGTAGCAGAATTTTTTCTCTGTAGTCTTCAAAGCCATTGGGTGATACCTTTGATAACAGCTTTCTTTTTTTTTTTTCATTTTACAGCCGAACTGAATGTCATTGCTCCAATTATTTCTAATTTCTTCTTGGCCTCATATGCCTTGATAAACTTCTCTGTATTCCATGCTTCTCTTGCAAAATCTCCAGGTAGGAACTACTCATGGCATTAAAAGTTTAATATGTTATATTCATGGGTCTTTGGAAATTCTGAGAACTGGATGATCCAGTAGGACTTGGGGGCTACTAATTTTGTCATCTTTTCTGAGGGAACACAAGATAATTCAGAATTTATTCAGAAACTCAGGAAGAAAGCTTTTTTGCTAGCTCAGTAGCTGGTGCTGACAAACCACCCTTTTGTTGTCTTCAGTTTCTGTTAATGTGTTTCATCTTCCAGTCCAGAAGAAACTGGAATTGCTGGTGTTATTGCCACATTTTTATAGTCTTTAGTGTGGGTTAAACTACAGGAATAAGCCAAAAGCTGGTAACAGAATAAATGTACATTATACCCAGTCCATGTGCAATTGTACTGGAATAACTCCCCTAAAAGCTTCTTATGTTACTGAAAGATTAGATTTATTATTTTTCTTCTCAGAGCGTGGGTATAACAGTTTGCACAACAGTTCTAACTAGAATAACTCTGTATTTAATACGCTTGTTAATCTTGGATGTGTTTGTGGAGTTGTATATACCTGACTTTGGTTAAACTTATGGCAAATAACATAAAACACTGGCAGTCCAATACTTTGATGTCCCCAAATTCTGTTTGGATGTGCCTGTCCTTTTCATGTAGTGAGAACTTCTATGTGAAAACAGTAAAAAAGCACAACTAAAAGCAGTAGTATGTAAGAAATTGAGGTATGAGATGATGATTAATGCTTTCCTACCTTCCAAAGGAAAAATCAAATGTCAGGCAATGTATTGCCAGAAGTTCCCAGAGCCTGATTCAAGAGCATGGCACAAGCATCCTCAAACTTCCCTTCTGAGCTGTGCTTTTAGGGGACAAAATTAGGAGCATTTGCATATCTGTGTGAGAAAGATGCAAATTCATTTGAAAGGTGTTGGAAAATGGAAAGCATAAATGTGCCAGTCTGCATTTTGTACATCAGTGAAACAGACGTTCACATGTAATGGATGCAGAATACCAGGGAAGGGAAAAAAGTGCTGTGTCTTCCTTCTCTTCTAGTGTTGTTTATATTAATTTTCCCCCTCTTTTTTCTACCCTCGGAAATTTTATTTTGCCTAGGTTGGCGCCCTGCTTTCAAATACTACAATATGTGGATTTCTCTCATTGGAGCTATTCTGTGCTGCATTGTAATGTTTGTCATTAATTGGTGGGCAGCACTTCTAACCTATGTCATAGTACTTGGGCTTTACATCTATGTCACTTACAAGAAACCAGGTATGTATGAGGGCGTCTTGTGGTTGTGGAGGGGGGAAAGAAGGGAAAAAGTGATGGCCTTGGCAGGGAAAAACCCCAGCAACTTCATTCTGTTTGGACCACTAGATCAAAATTTCTGTTTCAGGCTTTCTAGTTGTAATTAAATGGAATTTTGCCTGCAGTCACTGCTGTTCCCCCTCTTCCAAAATTATGAAAATGTCACTTAGGCATAAATGTCTGAATGATAATTGGAGGGAAAGGTGCATATGGAAAATGCTAAATTCATTGTGGCTGTCAGTAGATATGTATGGGAGCAAAGAGATGATCGTGGAGTCCTCCTTTTCCTCATAAAAATAATAATCTGAAAGGATCTGCTTAATCTAGCAGTTTTCCCCTGAAAGTATCTGACTTTGTTTAGACAATGTTTTGAGATTCAGTGTTTTCTTTGCTGTGGTATGAAATAGCACAGCATTTTTTCCTCAAGTGGTATTCTTTTGACTGTGAAGTTGGTGTGGTCTTTGAAATGTGGAGATAAAAAATTCAGTTACTCTGTTCCTTAACTTTTTTTGCTGAAACTTCTATAGAAATGTTATCTTTAAATATAATTGCCTATTAAGCTGTAGGGTTTGTTGACTTGTATTGTGTAAAATATAGCAAGAAATCTGTGAGTTTAGTCAGTGTCCAGCGTTCGTTTTGTGGTCATGTAGCTTTACAGCAGACAACTGTAAATAACACATTGGAACCTCAAATCTTTGAACAGATGTGAACTGGGGATCCTCAACTCAAGCCTTGACTTACCTGAACGCGCTGCAGCATTCCATTCGGCTCTCAGGGGTGGAAGATCACGTGAAAAACTTCAGGTAACACTTCAAGGCAGGAAGTTCTATCTTCACTAGGCTGCTGTCATGAGGTTTGCTGTCAAGGTTTCCACTAAGTCCGTGTTCATCTCCTGTGATTCATCCAAGTAAATGGAATTACAGATTAAGTGGGATTCTTAGTACGGGTGCCATCTTTTGAGGCTGTGAAGAACCTGGCAGCAACATGGTTTTCAACAAAGCATCCATGAAAATGAAATGGAGCAGCTAAAGAGATTGAGAGAGATTACTTTAGGGGATTTGTATGATATCACGTATTAATTATGATGATTATGGATAATTATCACCTGTAATGAGTTCTGAAGTTGGGACACTTCCTCTCTTGAAATTGATTTAAAAGTTGCCTTTGACTTACTTGCCTAGATTGGCTCTACCTTCCGGAAGGGAAGTATTGTAAAAATGACCAGATGATTCCAGTATTTCTGCTGGACACAAGAAAATAAGCTGCAAAATGCAAAGGATGTGACTTACCAGTGTTGAAGAAAAACTTAATCCCTCTGACCTAGTCTTGTCTAAAATCTCTTGAACTTTTAAATATGTAGATTTTCAGATTTAATGGGATTACTGAATTTTTATGCAATTAGTCATAGATCTGCTGACAGTTGGGTAACAACTGATCTTTTCTTAATTTAACATAGTCTTATAGAAGTGGATGAGGTTATTACATTTGCAGTGATGAATATGTTGTTATGGCTAACATGTGGAATAAATTTTGCTGTTAATAAAAAACCCCAGAACTCCAGATGAATTCTAATTCCAATCTTCTTTTTTCCCCTCATAATCCTAGACCTCAGTGCTTAATTATGACAGGTGCTCCAAATGCACGTCCAGCTTTGCTTCACCTTGTGCATGCTTTCACCAAGAATGTGGGCTTGATGATCTGTGGCCATGTACATATGGTAAGTTTATTCTGTCTTTATAAAGTTACCTTGGTGGTGTTTTTCTTCTCTATGCTTTGGGGTTTGGTTTGGTTTTTTTAACCTGTTTGGCTTTGTTTCTGGCTCATGTTTAAGTTTTGGTTTGATTATTTGTTTGGGGTTTTTTTGT